>JALJEV010000357.1:0-395279 GCA_026586105.1 Hylodesmum podocarpum
ATGATTTTATTATTTACCTATTTGATAATTTTACTTTTACCATGATAATTTTTATCACGGTAAATTTACTATTTACCATAGTAATTTTACTATTTACCACGATCATTTATTATTTACTATGATAATTTACTATTTGTACAGTAATTTTACTATTTTGCGAGTAATTTACTATTTACATGATGAATTTACGACTATTTACTATTTTACGATAATGTAACTATTTGCCTGATAATTTACTATTTACTACGATAATTTCAAAAATTCATAATTTTTAATTATTTTTATATTTCTCTCTTGTTATAAAAACCTCTCTTAAACTATATTTAAGTTTTTTGGGATGTGCACGATGCTCCTATTTTTAAAAATTTCGTCTCGAAATTTACCTTTATTGGAATAATTGATCCATTTGCTTTTTTTCACTTGATCTTCCAATTGCCATGTAACATCTTCACTTGCTCAGTTTTCCAAATAACCTTGACCGAGGAATTTCTCTTCCCTTAGGAACTTTGATCCTCTTATCCTCGATCTTTAAAGGTGGTGTTTCAAGCGTGTGTTTTCTTTTACTTGAACATCACAAGTTCCACCCATGTGAAGGATCATGGATATACTTTTTCAATTGTGATACATGAAAGACATTATGAAGATTTGAGTAGGTGGTAATGCAATTTGATAGGCTACGGGGTCCAACCTTTTGAGAATTTGGAAAGGTCCTATGAAACGAGGTGTGAGTTTGCGGGATTTGAGAGCCTAACTTGACTCCGGTCCAGTGTTACTTACGAATACATGATCCTCTTGAACTCAAGGTCCTTTCTCGATTATCATAGTAGCATTTTTGCCTATTTTTGTCTTGTCTCATCTCTCTTGGATTAGTTTAATCTTTTCGGTAGTTTGTTGTATTATTTCAGGTCCTAAGGTTATGTGCTCTTGGGGCTCTACCCAAAGATAAAGGTGTCACATCTCTTCCATATAATGCCTCATATGGGGCCATTCGAATTGAAGAGTGGTAACTATTATTATATGTGAATCTATTAAGGGTAGATGGCTATCCAATTTCCTTTATATTCCAAAATACATGCCCTTTTAATAAATCGTCTAGGGATTGAATAGTTCTTTCGGTTGTCCATCAAATGTTTGAGGTGATGGAGAACTTAGTTTTAGCCTTGTTCTAATGCTTCTACCAAACTTTCCAAAATCTAGAAGTGAATCTAGGATCTCTATCTGAGACTATGCTTGTGGGTACACCATGTCGTACTATTTTACTTATATATAAATTGGCTAGTTTTCTAATGAATACCTTACATTAACTCAGGATAAAATGGCGGTTGGTTAATCTATCTATTATTACCCAAATAGAATAATTCTTTTGAAGTTCTTGAGAAGAAGTAATCTACTAGAAATCCATAGAAATACTATCCCACTTCCATTGGTATTTCTAAGGGTTGCAGCATTCTGAAAGGTTTTTGGTGTTCGATTTTAACCTTTTGACATACCAAGCATGCATATACAAATTAGTTCACTTCTTTCTTCATTTTAGGCCACCAAAGCAGTGGTCTTGAGGTCCTTATACATCTTGGTGGCACGGGGTGAATACTAAACTTACTTTTATGTCCTTCTCTAAGATTACCTTCTTAAGTTCCAATATATTAGGTATGCATATTCTATTTTGAAATCTTAAAATTCCATCAACTCCAATATTGAAGTTACTATTTTCTCCTTTTCTTATGGCTTCAATTTGATTATTAAGAAAAGGATCCATTTCTTGTTTAAATGTCTTATTTCATTCATAAATTCATTAGTTATTCTTAAGGCTCTAACTTAATACTAACAGGAGTAAACTCACATGCAAGGTTGAAGTTCCTAAATTGATCTATTAAATCCATCTCTTTAACCATTAAACTTGATATTCTTAGTCTTTCTACTTAATGCATCATACTACATTTTGCTTTGCACTGGATGGTACTTAAGATCAAAATCATAATCTTTTAAAAATTCCATCCACCTTCTTTGTCTCATGTTTAACTCCTTTTGGCTAAATAAATACTTAAGGCTTTTTTGTGATCACTAAATACCTCAAATCTTGTTCCAAAAAGATAGTGTCGCCATATTTTAAGCGTAAATACTACTTGCAGACTAGTTCTAGGTCATGGGTTGGGTAGTTCCTTTCATGGTTTTTCAATTGTCTTGATGCATAGGCTACCACTTTTCCTCCTTGCATTAGCACTCCTCCTAAACCTAGTTTAGAGGCATCAAATAGACTTCAAGCGATTGATTGGGTTTGGTAGAAGTGGTAAAAAGGAGTAGTTAGTTTTTTCTTAAGGGTTTGTAAACTTTGTTCACAAATCGTTATTCCATACAAAAGCTTGGCCTTTTCTAGTTAAGGTTGTGAGAGGCAAAGCTATCTTGGAGAAATCTTTTATAAATCTTCTATAATATCCAGCTAATCAGAAAACTCTTTATTTCGTCACATTTTTTGATCTTTCCCATTTTAGAACTGCGTCTACTTTATGTGGATCTACTGCAATTCCTCCTTGTGATATTACATGCCCTAGGAATCTAACTTCTTCTAACCAAAATTCACATTTGGACCATTTCGCATATAACTGTTGATCTTTCAAGATTTGTAATACCACTCTAAGATGTTTAGCATGTTCCTCTTTGGTTCTTGAGTATACCAAAATGTCATCTATAAATACTACCACAAATTTATCCAAGTATTGTTGAAATATCCTATTCATGTAATCCATAAATACCGCGGGTGCATTAGTTACGCCAAAGGGCATAACCATGTACTTTCAGTGTCATATCAGTACTAAAAGCCGTTTTAGGGATATCTTCAGCTTTTACCCTTATTTGGTGATATCGGACCTTAGATCAATCTTACTAAATACACAAGCTCCTACTAGTTGGTCCATAAGATCATCTATCCTTGGTAAGGTACTTATTCTTAATGGTTACCTTATTTAGTTGTCTATAATCTACACAAAGTCTCATAGTTCCGTCTTTTTTTTTACTAGGAGTGCGGGTGCTCCCAAGGTGATACACTAGGTCTAATAAACTGTTTCTTCAATAGTTCTTCTATTTGTTTCTTTAGTTCCACTAATTCTAAGGGTGACATCCTATAGGGTGCAATAGAAATTGGTCCAGTCCCGGGTATCAGGTCTATAGAAAATTCAACTTCCCTTTCAGGTGGTAGTTGGTTTACTTCTTCAGAAAATACCTCAGAGAAATTCTGTACTACCGGTATATTATCGAATGTGACCTTTCGTTCCACTTCTAGGTTAGAAAGGATCATGTACACGTCATTATTTTTCTTTAAGTCCCTTTTACTTGGTTGGCGAGATTATCTCCATATCCTACTTGCTTGAGTGGTCGAAAAGATTAAGGTTTTATCGAAGTTTTATAAGGATATGGTTGGAAGATAACCAGTCCATTCCAAGAATAATATCAATTTGTTTTAGTGGTAGACAAACCAAGTTGACTAGGAAGGTTTTGTTATTTAGTTTATTTGACAATCTAAAGAGATGTAAGTAGTTGTAACTGACTCATTGGTAGGGGTAGTTATTATTAAATCAATGTTTAAAGGGATAGTGGAAGTTGTAACCTTTTAGCACAGTCAAGATATAAAGGAATGAGTGGCTCGAGTCAAATAGTACAAGTAAAGGAATTCCGTATGGAACACGTGCCTTGTACAAGATCATTGGCATTCGAGGCCTCGGCTCCATTGAGGGTGAATACTCTTCCCACAGCCTTTGGTTTCCCTTGTTGATTGTTATTAGTGCCTTTAGCGCTTCCATTAGTTTCTTCTTTTAGTTGTGGGCAGTTCCTTTGGATATGTCCTTTTTGGTTGCATTTGTAGCAGGTAATGTCCGATTTGGGGCATTGAGGGGAGATATGCCCAGACTCTCCACATTTGAAACATTTGGTTGGGTGGAAAGTTGCCACTTCCTCTTACTTTGTTATCCATTTTCATTTTAGGATGGGTATATGGCTTTCCTCTCTGTCCTTGTTCCTTGTTTCTTATGGGTCCCCCATTATTCTTGCCTTTATAATAAGCTGCTTTAGCTCTAGAGTCTTCATCATATATTCTACACATATTTACTAAAATAGGGTATTGTCTAATACCCTGGTAGTTGATAGCTTGCTTGATCTCAGGTCGAAGTCCATTAAGAAATTTGACACATTTGGAGCTTTCCCTCTCTCTTCCTTGGTAATGCGGGAAATATCGTACCAATTCCTCAAACTTGATTGCGTATTGACACCAATCATATTCCTTGTTTAAGTTCCAAGAACTCCATTTCTTTTTTATTCTTAATGTCTTCGGGGAAGTATTTCTCCAGAACACTTTTTTGAAGATTTCCCAAGTTATGACTTGTCCATTAGTTTCTAAATACTGACGGGTGTTTTCCCACCAATATTCAGCTTCTTCTGTCAGCATATAAGTTCCAAATGCTAGTTTTTGTTCTTCTGGACAAGTCGTAACTCGAAATATCTTTTCTATTTCCCTTATCAACTTTGAACTTTATCGGGTTGTAACCCCATTAAAAGATGGTGGATTGTTCTTCAGGAAGTGATTCAGCCCTTGGTACTCTCGCCCTTCCTCCGTTATTTCCTCGATTCGATTTTCTATAGATCGAGCGAGAGCTTGTAAAGCTTCGCTATAACTCTATCATTTCTTACATAACTTTTCTAATAAAAGTAGGGCATAGAATATCATAGGGTTAGTCTACATTCTATTCTAGACTAGGTGACTATTCAATCAATCAAAGCACAGAATAATCAAACAAACACTCAAGCAAACAAACAATCATTCACACAACAAAAACATAGCGGACACATAACTCACAAGTCAAGCGGATTCAGTGCCATAACTCTGATACCACTAATGTAACACCCTCCTCTTATTTACTTATTTTACTTATATTTTGTAATTTAAAGTGGTTAATGATATAGTAGATAAAAGAGAGATTTAGAAAACAACACTTTTATTACATAGGTTTTAAAGTTCATTACAACCAGATTACATAACTTTGTCCTATTATTATTTTACATAACTACCTTTCTACTACCTTAGAACATTTACTCAACACTTCTACATGCAAAAAACATAACAAGCATCTTCAACAAGATAGTAGTAACAACCATTGCGAAACAGTAACAACTTCTCAATCCTGCAAATCTGTAAAAATAGAATTGCAAGGGTGAGCTTTCCTTAATCCTCAAATAATTTTGATTATAGTAAAACTTTTGAAAATAAGGAAAAATATTCATAAAACCAATATTCTTTAATATTCTTCAATTTCTTTAAAAATAGTAATTTATTGATATAAAACCTGTGTCCAAACCATTAATTCAATTCACAAGGTAAAACCACCAATCAACCATAAAACGAATCAGTAATTTATCACAATAATCATGTATTCAATCAAAACACATAATCACTATTGCATGCTCTTATTCCTATATGATGCATGTATCCTCACGATGTACTTTCCCTATTTACTGATAAGTGCTAATTTATACATGTTTTCCTAGGTGTTTTCAGTCCATTTCCATCTATTTTCAGTATGTTTAGTCATAGTTTAAGCAAGAAAACAGTAAAAATATCATATTTGTCTAATGTTAGTCCTTGTTTTAGTGTTTTGTTAGTTTTATAAGATTTTCTTCTGTTTTTAAGTCATTTTACCCTTTTTCTTGTTAATTGTAGATTGATTGAAATGAAGATAGAAGCTTGAAAGGAAAGCCCATGGACATAAGACGAATAAACTCTATTGAAGCATGAAAGTCCATCCAATTTGTGCAAAGTCTTGCGTAACTTGCGTCAAAATGATAATCGGATGTATCGTCGAAAGCATCATATGAAGTATCGTATCACGTGAAAGCATCGGACGGAACAAGCAACAAGCAGAGACGGAACCGAACTCATCGATTTAAAGAGCTCACAGACGGAACAAGAGTGCTGAATCACAAGCAGATACAATCTCACAGAAGAACACTTAGCTTGCAGTGGCTACGCCCTCAAACACAACCTCATCGGACGAACAAAGGCAATGGGCATTTAAACGAGCAAGCTTCATCGGCGGAAGCAATAATTTCCAGTTGCGTCGCCGCGCTCTCACAAGCAAGCAAGTCAATGTATCCTATCTACGATGCACCTGGACGTTGATTCTGGTGAATGGGGGCACACTTCCTCTGCTATAAAAGGATGTCTTGGGGGAGAATTTTAGATGGGAATATGGTTTACGATACTCATTTTTTTCTTCCTTTTGCAAGTTCTTGCGATTTTTTCTCTTCTCCGGTTTCGTTTTTCATCTTCCTCCATCAAACTTAAGAGATTCATGAGTTTGTGAGCTTGCGAGAGCAAGAATCAATCGATTATGGAATTTCTTCTCGTGTTTGATTTGTTTTCTTCGTTCTTTTCTCATTTCCATGTTTAGCTAAATCTGTAGGTTAGGGATGGGGATTTTGACTCAGAACTCTTGTAATGAATTCCTTATGTTAATTCAAGTGTAATTCCACCGAATTGATTGATCTCTTTCCTCGCTTAATGCTTATTCTTAAGATTTAATTCATGAAATTCAAATAGAGATAGAGATATTAATGTTTGTTGAATTGAACTATTTCTGAGAATTTGTATCTCGTGTCAACTATGAGATCGAGAGATGAATAGTTGAAGAAGGAGAGGAAGTGTATCACTATAGTAGTGCATGAGTCTAGAGATAGAACTTGCATATTTATGAGATGTTGTAACAATTTATCGGTTTCGCTTCTTGAATGATTTCTGTTTGTTTTACCTAAGAGATTAGGAATTCTAGTAAGCATTCAACATGACTAAAGACCTAGAAATAGGATTAGTCTACGGTATCACAAATTCTAGTCTCCAATTGAGTGAGATTTGCTGAATTAACATAGGAAGTAATTACTTGAGGAAAGAATCAATTGAACCAATTCCCTAACTGTTTTCATCATATCTGAAACTTAAACATTTACTTGCATTTCCTTAATTGTTTACAGTAGATTGCTTAATTAGTTTACACATGATTCATTCACTGATTCGTCCTAATAGCAAAGCATGTTGAGCGTTCGGTAATTCACAATCAGTCTCTGTGGTTCGACATCCTTTCTCATCTTTTATAAACTTGTAACGACCGGTACACTTGCCGCAGTATTGACATTGAAAATTTAGTCAACATTTACTCAACATGCAATGTGGCGCCATCCACTGAAAATAGCCTGGGGCATCTGGTCCTCACATCCTCCAGACCCACCAGTGGTAGACACTCCGTAATTGTCGAGTTCCCTCAGTGTCCGGCAGGACCTCCCCCGCAACATGTGATCATCATGAGCAGGGCAATTTCCCCACCAAGAGAACCCCCTCTAGTCCACGGTATTCCACTCACACAGACGGGAATCCGTAACTTACGGACTTGGTCTACTACTATCCAGTCATCATGCAACATGCTCTAGGACCTTGAATTGTATAATGACCTTTATCACATTTTAAATCTTGACCTCTTTACTAGGTCATATTCATTTCAAAACCTTCTAAGCATTGCCTATTCACCAAGCAATCTTAGAATATTGCCTCTCCACTAGGCATTTCAAATCGGTCATTAAGCAATTCAAGTCCATCACCAATTTCATGCAACCATGCATGTCACCACTTATTCATATCCAACCCAAAACCAGACATATTTCGATTTGAAATCAACACCAAGAAACACCAATAAACACCAATAAATCAAGAAACCAAGAAACAAGAAATACCAAGAATTATCAAGGAAACATCAAGAACCAATAAACAGTACCACACTTTTCCTCGTAACAAGAATAATTCTGTTCTGATGTGGAAGATCAGACAAAACCGCAACCACAAAGCATACTAAGAATTATCTTCGCACCTTAGTATCCGAAAAACTAAAGAAATATAATGAAAGTAACAACAAAACAAAGAATAGAAGAGTAGGATAAGGACGGCTCCTTACGGGTTTCTCGGCTTCTTATACTCTTCCTCTACTTACTTGCTCCTCTTTTAGAGATATTTCTTCCTAAGAGAGAGCTTGAGAGAATATAGAAATGTTCTTTGGTTTGTTTTCTCATTTGAAATCCCTAGGCCCTATTTATAGAATTCCCAAGGTACTATTTACTACAGAATATTCTACAGAATATAGAATATTCTACAGAATATTCCACAGAATATTCCACAAAATATTCCACAGAATATTCTACTACAGTAATTTTACAATTTACCTCAGTGATTTTATTATTTACTACAATAATTTTACTTTTTACCACAGTAATTTTATCACAGTAAATTTACTATTTACCATAGTAATTTTACTATTTACCACAGTAATTTTATTATTTACCACAGTAATTTACTATTTGTACAGTAATTTTACTATTTGCACAGTAATTTACTATTTACACAGTAATTAACTATTTGCACAGTAATGTACTATTTACACAGTAATTTGCTATTTACTACAGTAATTTCAAAAATTCATAATTTTTAATTATTTTTATATTTCTCTCTGTTATAAAAACCTCTCTTAAACTATATTTAAGTTTTTGGGATGTTACAAGGTACACCTGTCGGAGATACCGCTACAAGAGCTGGCACTGTCGGGGCTTTTGTTGTTGGGGATGCTACCCCTACAGAAACTACTACTGCAGGTAATACTACTGGAGATGCTAATGCTCGTTTGTCGGTTGACGAATCGCACCCGTTGAGATACCATCGCTAAGAGCAGGCACTACCGGAGCTGTTCTCGTCGGGGATGCTTCCCTGTAAAAATGCTACTGTAAGACTACCGGAGATGCTACTTCCCGAGCCGAGAAGACGCCGCTAGAGCGGCACCGCCGGAATCGTGCCGCAGAGTTTTACCCGCATGAGTAATAGTACTGCAGATGCTACTTCCTGAGTGTTGGACTTAAAGCTTGAAGATGCTTTAGTGTCTCTCTTGGTGTTTTTGCTTTTGATGTAAAGTAATTTTGGTTTTCCTTAGATGAAGTGTAATTAGGATTGATCCATGTATTGTTTGTTGAGTTTAGGCATGAATGTGTTGAGTTCTTTGTTTGAGGCCCCAGAGAATGGTTAAAACTTGAGTATGGATGATCATGTGACTAATGTTTGATTTCCCTATGTGAAAACAGTTTTGAAAAACCCGGAAATCCATTTTTTCATCGATGTAATCGATTACGGGGGTGATGTAATCGATTACATTTGTTTTTCCTCTCGGAGTGTAATCGATTACATGGTGTATGTAATCGATTACATTATTTTTGCTCTCTCGGTGTAATCGATTACATGGTTGATGTAATCGATTACATGGCAACCTGTTGATGTAATCGATTACATCTCCAATGTAATCGATTACATGTTTTGAAATTCACGTTGTTTCGGGTTTCCTCTTCAATGTAATCGATTACATGCTCGTGGTAATCGATTACATGCCTGGAAAAATCAGTTTGGAGGCTCTAACGGCTAGTGTAATCGATTACATGCATTTGGGATCAATTACATTGACCGTTGTAGCTCAATTTGCACGTTTTCTTCCTCCAAATTGGTTTATAAATACAAACTTGATGAAACATATGAAAAGAGAAAACCTAAGCTTGTGAACAAACTCTCACACTTTCATATGCTCTGTAAATAGAGTTCATCAAGGTTTTCAAAGAGAAAGGGCAAACTTGATACATTCCTGTGATTGGGTGGATTTCATTGTGTTTATTTGTGATCAGAATCTACACTCAAGGTGTTTTCTATCTTGATCTTTATTTATATTTCAATTTCTGGGTTATTACTCTAGGAGAGAGGTCTCTCACGGATAGAGTATTTGTATTTGAGAAGTGATTTCTCAAAGGTTTGATCTTGGAGGTGCCAAGGTCGGGGAAGAAGCTGATATTCTTTGGGTTGAAGAACAGGTTTTGGGTGTTTTGATTTCGTTTTTGTGTTGCTTGTTGCAGAGTGAATGTAAAAGAACACAAAAGGGATCATTTGATAGTGGAAAGCCAATCACAACAGTTGTTGGGTTGGGACTGGACGTAGGCAGTTGGCCGAACCAGTATAAATCGCTGTGCACTCATTTTCTTCCTTATCCTGTTTATAGTTTTCCTTATATTGCTATTATCATTGTTTAAATTCTGCAGTATATTTGGTAACTGTATTGATAATCAACTCAGTAATTGATACGGTAATTGAATCAGTAATAGAATAGGTAATTGAATCGGTAATTGATAGGTGAATCTAGAACCGATTTGTTTGAATTCAAAAGGAATTAGAGTCTTGCGAGTTTCGGCTAAAATTGAACAAGAATCTATTCACCCCCCCCCCCTCTAGATTCAAACATAGGGACCAACACTGAGCTGTCGTTGGATGAGCTGCACCTGTCGGAGATATCGCTACTAGAGCGGGCACTGCCGGATCTGTTGCTGTAGGGCCTGCTACCCGTACAGAAACTACTACTGCGGGTAATACTATTGGAGATGCTACTTCCCGAGTTGTCGTTGGACGAGGTACACCTGTCGGAGATACCGCTACAAGAGCTGGCACTGTCGGGGCTTTTGCTGTTGGGGATGCTACCCCTACAGAAACTACTACTGCAGGTAATACTACTGGAGATGCTAATGCTCGAGCCGGCTTGGTCGGTTTGATCGCACCCGTCGGAGATACCTCGCTAGAGCGGGCACTATGGAGTGTCATCTGTCGGGGATGCTACCCCTGCAATAAATGCTACTACAGGTAATACTACTGGAGATGCTACTTCCCGAGCTGCAGAAGACGAGTTGCATCTGTCGGAGATACCGCTGCTAGAGCGGGCACTGCCGGAACTGTCGCTGTAGGAGCTGCTACCCGTACAGAAACTACTACTGCAGATAATACTACTGGAGATGCTACTTCCTGAGCTGTCGTTGGACGAGCTGCCCCTGTCGGAAATATTCTTAGTTGATGGATGTCCAATTTTCCTATGACCATTGTGCACCCTGGATTTGAAATTGACGTGAAACTGAAGCTTGGATGATTTGTGATAGAAAATAAACATTGTAAGAATTTGAGCCTTATATATGATGGAACCATTTCTTCCATCCAACTTCTTTCTTGTGTGAATACACTCATCTTGTTAGTTGCTCTGGATTTTTCCTTGAATCTTGTTGATATCTCTTGATCACATGCATTATTGATATGATTTAGGCAGATTTCTTCTTAAGCTACTAGCCAAATGAGCCTACCTTACATATCTTTCCCTTGTTATTCCCCTTTGAGCCTGTATACCCCTTTCTTCAATTTTAAGCTCATTACAAGCCGAAAAATGAAAAACAATGATGTCCCCTAACCTTAGGGACTAAAGGAGCTTTGGAATTGTTTTGGGAATGGGTTTTAAATAAGTGTGGGGGTATAACCCTTTAGGACAATTCTGATATGTGAGTTGATGAATGGATTGGCATTGGTTATGCAAAAGAAAACAACTACACAGAAAAATGTATATGTATATATAGAAAAAGATACAAAGAATAAAACACCAAAAGCTGCAAAGAAGGAAATCTAAAAAAAAGAAAAATAAAAAAAAGAGAAAGCAAAAGAAAGAAAAGAGAAAAAGAGAAAAAGAAGAAAATGAAAATCCAAGATGGAAATAAGTAGGAAGCCAAAAAGAGGTAAATGCTAGGAGGGTAATCTTCATGCTTATTGGATTTATTCCCCATTGCTCCTCTTTTCTCTTGGTTATTAGCCTAAATAATCCCTCTTCTATCCCACCTGCTCCTTGGCCACATTACAAGCTTAATAAAGTCCTTTTGATCTCTAATTGCATGTGTTTCAAGTTATTGAAATTAGAGGCTTGTAAAAATCTGGTAGTGCTAGCTTGCATGATGTGTTTGAGTGTAATTACGAGCCTAAACACTTGAGAGTCAAGAGGAAACACTGACTTGTGAAGTCTATCACTTTGAATTCATTCTTTAATTCACTTGTCAATTTGTTTGTTTTGGATGTACAATAGATTCATGGATTGTTGTTGATCTTGATACTCTGAATTTTGTCCCTTTCCTTTTCTATGCATCTGTGATTCAATTGGAAGTGGTTCAGTTCATATAGCATTAATTCTTCTTTTAGTAAGTTTTGCCCCGGAGTGCAAAAGAATAAGTGTGGGGGTATTTGATGATCCATTTTATATACATGTTCTTCACCTTGTTTTTTGGGTCAATTAGCTCTTATATGTGTCATACCTTGATAGTTTATCTTAGATTTGTGAAAGAAGCATATTGTGGTACTAGTAGTAATAATAGTTAAAATTCCACAAGTTCTTATACTTTTATATGGATTCTTGTACAGTACATCTAAAGCTCTGAGGATTGAAGAAGAGATAAGCAACAAGGAATGGACCAAATACTTGTATGGAAACTCAAACCAAAAAAGAAGAGCAAGGATGGACCCAATTCAAGAACCAGAGTGACCCATGGTGCAAAGCCTCTCCTAGCGGCCTAGAATTCACGCCGCGGCGCGTTTAGGAACCAAGGGGGCGCGTTGAGGGTTAGTTGCGGCCAATTCGGCGCGCGGCGCGTTCAAGGGCGCGCTCCACATGCCGATCTTTGTTTCAAATGGTGCCGTGACGCAAACCTGAAATCCAAGGGTGGCGCGATTTGCTTCTCTCGGTGCTTCTCTTGTTTCATGGCGCGCTGCACCGTTTCGCTCTAGGGGGCGCAATTCATCGGTTATAAATAACCCGGGGCACGAAATTGAGAGGGCTTCTTCAATTTTCCCATTTTCCCAACTGTTTTAGCTTCCTCGTACACCTCGAGTTGTGCGATTGTGCAACTCTCTTCTCTCGTTCCTCTCTTCTCTTCTCTCTTTTCTTCATGATTCTTGATTTACATGTACTCGATCTCTACTTGCAACGTAGCTACCTGCAACAATTGAATCCAATTCCTTGATTTTGGTTTCTCTTTATCTCTGGTTCCATTTCCGTTCACCCGTTATTTCTTTGTTCATAATTGATTAGGTTTTCATCTCACGATTCGTGCCACTGCTCGTTATTGCATTTCTGCAATTGCGTACTGTTCACCTCACCGTTACACTTCACATGTTCTTGTTATGTTTTCTAATTCTAATTCTTCTTACATGTTATTTCCATTCTGTTTCTTCTCTTGAGCTTAGTTGTTGTTGCAATTTACATTTTGCCGTTCTACTTCCGATTCCTAACTTTCTTCACGATTTATGTTATATGTGCATTTTTCATTTTCGCATTTATCGTTCGTGCTAAATTTACACTTCACTGTAATTGTTTCAATCTCTGTTCCTATTTTTAGTTCTTCATCTCCCTTGTAATTTCAATTCAGTTTAGTTTACCGCACTACTTCATGAAAATCCCCTCTCAATTGTGAATAATTCGAATTAAATAGATGTATGTCTTCTGAGAGATGACCTAGGTTGATTCCTCTATATTACAAATCTAATTGGGGATAAATCTAGCTTTTGATAATCATTCGACAGTGATTATCAATGCTACCCCAACAGAAACTACTCTCGCGGGTGATCTTCGGAGATTTACTTGCCGAGCCATTTTGTCGGTGGACGAACTACACCGTCCAGATGGCATTGCTAGAGCTGTTTGAATTCGCGATTGTCGCTGTCGGGGATGCTACCCTTGCAAAAAATGCTACTACAGGTAATACTACTGGAGATGCTACTTCCAGGTTAGTGAGCGAGTTGCAACGTCGGAGATATGCAAGAGCGCATCTAGGAACTATCGGCTGCGGAGTTTAATTGGGGAGTAATACTCTTTTGAGATGCTACTTCTGGTTGTCGTTGGATGAGCTGCACTTGTCAGAGATATCGCTACTAGAGCGGGCACTACCAGATCTGTTGTTGTAGAGACTGCTATTTTTATTTACTTAAACTACTTATTTGCGGGTAATACTATTTGAGATGCTACTTCCCGAGTTGTCGTTGAACGAGCTACAAACCGTCGAAGATACCGCTACAAACAACACTTTCGGGGCTTTTGTTGTTGGGGATTTAGTTCCCTACAAACTACTACTGGAGGTAATACTACTTGGAGATGCTAATGCTCGACCTTTTACTGATTGACATCTACCCAACACTTCGGAGATACAAAACATAGCAAGAGCGGGCACACAAGCCGAGCTATCGTTTATGGGATGCTTCCCGCAAAAATGCTACTACGGGAGTAATACTACCGGAGATGCTACTTCCCCGAAACGCAGAAGACGAGTTGTGAGCTTTGGAGATACATAATTATAGAAAATTGCAAGCCGAATCGCTTTAGGGAATTGAAATTTCGTCGTAAATATCATTTTTAATAATATTTACTAGAGATGCTACTTCATCAAAATATCAATCACATAGTAAGGCAATCAACACCTATCGGATATATCGCTACTATCAAGCGATGCTTGCTGATTCCATTCAATCTACCCGCCAATGTAATTTACTACATGAGGTAATACTATTGGAGATGTTACTCTCGAAATGTCGTTGGGCGCTACCACGGACATATAGCTACTAGAGGCGATTCGCACTCTTTGTTGTCGGGGATGCTACCCAAACAGAAACTACTACTACGGGTCCTACTTTGGAGATTCTACCGCCAACATGTGATGTCGGTGGACGAACTACACCGTCGGAGATACCGTGCTGAGCACGGTATTCCAGTTGTCGGCTGTCGGGATGCTACCCTTTACCAAAAATGCTACTACTATAATACAATGCAATCTTTAGCTTCAGGTTGCGAGACCAGTTGCATATGTTAGAGATACTGCTAGAGCTAGAGCTTCCCGGAGATTGTCATCTTATAGGAGCCGCTACCGTCACGAAACTACTACCACAAGATAATACTACCTTGGAGATGCTACTTCTCCAGTGTCGTTGCCTGCCGCTTTGTCGGATAACCGCTACTAAGCGGGCATCCTCATTGGATCAATGTCAATTATGCATTTACCCGTACAAAAACTACAAACTACCGGGTAATACTATTGTGGAGATGTTACTTCCCGAGCCGTTGGAACAGCTACACCAATAAATCAAGACATACCGCTACTAGTGCCGGCACCTACCGAGAGCTTTTTTTGTCGGGGATGCTACCCCAAAATAAACTACTATCGCGGGTAATATTATCGGGAGATGCTATTGCCCGATGTGTCGGTGGACGAACTACACCCGTCGTAGATACCGTTGCTAGAGCGGCACTAACGGAGTTGTCGCCGTCTGGGATGCTACCCCCGCAAAAATGCTACTACAAGTAATACTACCGGATATGCTACTTCCCGAGTTGCGTAAGACGAGTTGCATCCGTCGAGATACCGCTCTAGAGCGGGCACCGCCGAACTATCGCTCGCAGTGAGGCTTCTTCCCGTATAGGTAATAGTATAGAAATGTTCTTTCCCGAGCTTTTTCGGGTTGATTTAGCTGCAGACTATCGGAGAACCGCTACTAGAGCCTTTCTGCCGGATTCTTTGTAGAGGCCTGGCTACCCGTACGAAACTACTACCGGGTAATACTATTTCGAGATGCTACTTCCCGAGTTGTCGTAATGGGATTCGAGCTACACCGTCGGAGATACCGTACAAAGTTACTATTTCGTCGAGGCTTTTTGTTGGGATGCTTACCCCTACGTAAACTACTACGCAGGTAATTTATCGGAGATGCTAATGCTCGAGCCGTCGGTTGACGAACCGCACCCGTCGGAGATACCATCGCTAGAGCGGCACTACCGGAGTCATTTTCGGGGATGCTACCCCCGCAAAAAATGCTACTACAGTAATACTATCGGGAGATGCTACTATTTCCCGAGCCGCGTAAGACGAGTTGCACACACGAGATATTTACTAGAGCGGGCAATCGCCGAACTATTTGCGTTGTAGAGCGCTACCCGTACGTAAACTACTACTACGTAATACTATGGAGATGTTACTTCCCGAGCCGTCGTCGTTGACTAGCTACACTGTCGGACATACCGCTACGGAGAGCATCCGAAATCGTGAGCTTTTTCGTTTCTGGGGATGCTACCCCAATGGAAACTACTATCGCGGGTAATACTACTCGAGATGCCATCGCTCGAACAAGTGATTTCAAGTCAGGACGAACTACACCCGTCGGAGATATTACTTGCTTTTGACGGCACTACCGAGTTGTCGCCGTTTCAGATGATGCTACCCCCGCAAAAAAATGCTACTACTGTAATACTACCGGAGATGCTACTTCCCGAGTCGTAAGACGAAGTTAGATCCGTTTGAGATACCGCTGCTAGAGCGGAATCGCCCGAATCGTCGTTGCTGTGAGAAAGACTACCTAAAATATTGCAATACTACCGTGCATGCTACTTCCCCCCGAGCCGCCGCTCTTGATGAGCTGCACTCGTTTGAGATACCGCTAAATTAGAACACATCGCGGGATTCGTTGCCGTAGGCTCGCTACCCGTATGCAAACTACTATCTCCAATACTATTGAGATGCTACTTCCTCGAGTTGATCTGGACGAGCCACACTGCCGAGATACCGCTGCAAGAGTCTGGCAGATCGTCCGGGCTTTTTGTTGTGGGGGAATCTACCCCTACGTAAACTACTACCGCAGTAATACCACGGAGATGCTAATGCTCGAGCCGTCGGTTAACGAACCGCACGATCGGAGATACCATCGCTAGAGCGGGCACTCACGGAGTTTTATTCGGGGATGCTACCCTCGCAAAAAATGCTACTACAATGTAATACCATCGGGAGATGCTACTTCCCGAGCCGCAAGACGAGTTGCATCTGTCTGGAGATACCGTCGCTAGAGCGCTAAGATTGCCGGAATCGTTGTAGGAGCCGCTACCCGTCATTAAACTACTACATTGGAGATAATACTCAATGGAGATGCTACTTCCCGAGTTGTCGTTGGACGAGCCGCACTGCTTCTTCGGATACCGCTACTAGAGCGGCACCGTTGGATCCGCGTCATTAGGGGCCGCTACCCGATAAGTGTTAGATTATACATGTTTTCTTAGGAGTTTTCTATCCATTTTCATTCATTTTCAATAGGTTTAGTTGTAGTTTAGGCAAGAAAACATTGAAAATACCATATTTGCTTAGGGTTAGCTCTTGAGTTAGTGTTTTGTTAAGTTTTATAAGTTTTCTTGAGTTTTTAAGTCATCTTAATCATTCTTTTGTTGATTCTAGGTTCATTGAAGAGAAGAAAGAATGCTTGGAATAAGCTATGGACATAAGATGAAGATGCCATCAAGAAGAACAAGGATGCAAGCCCAAATCAAGATCAAAGCAAGCCAATTGGAGCATCCTTACCTCAGTGAAAACGCGCCAGGCGCACAAGGTGGCGCGTTTCAAAGATTGCAGACCGAACGCGCCGGGCAATTACAAGGTGGCGCGTTTCAGCATTGCTGCTTGCGGCGCGCGCCGGCGCACGGGGTGGCGTGTTTCAGCCACTGCTTGCGGTTAAAACGCGCCTTGCGCACAAGGTGGCGTTTCGAGCCCCCAATTCACTCCAAAACGCGCCGAGGGCGCGTTCTTCTAAGTGGTGGCGCGTTTCCACCGCTATAAATTCTTGTTTGGGCGTGAATTGAAGGGAGCTCTCATTTTTTCAATTTTTCCTGTTGCTTCTCGTGCACGCTTCTCTCGTTTTCTCTCTTCTCCACTTCGTTCTCCTTCCTTCTCCATCAAACCAAGAGGATTCTTAAAGATTTGGAGCTTGTGGAAGCAAGATCTAAAGATTCATGGAGCTTCTCTCAGTTTTGATTTCTATTTTTGTTCTTTCTTTTTCTATTTCCATGTTAGGCTAAATTCTTAGGTTAGGGAAGGGGGGTTTCGATTCCAGAATACTTGTAATGAATTTCTATGTTGATTCAATTGTAATTTCAGTTGATTGATTGATCTCTTCTTACTTAATGCAATTTCTTGAGGTTTAATTCATGAAGTTCAAATAGTGATAGGAATATTAACTGCTTGAATTGGATTGAACTGTTCCTTGAGTTTTTGTTTCTCATTTCAATTATGCCTTCGGAAGATTGATAGTTGAACTAGGAGAAGAAGTGCATCATTATACTTTTGCATGAGTCTAGGAATAGAACTTGCATGTTATGAGACATTGTGAATTTATCTGTTTCTCTTCTTGAATGAGTTTCTGTTTTCACCTAAGGGATTAGAGATTATAGAAGTCATTCAAAGGGACTAAAGACCTAGGAATAGGATTAGTCTAAGGTATCACAAATTCTAGTCTCCAATTGATTGATAACAGTGGAATTGACATAGGAAGTAATTACTTGAGAGAAGGAATTGAATGAACCTATTCCCTAACTGTTTCCATCATCTCTGAAACTTAAACATTTACTTGCTTTCTTTACTTTACAGTATTGCTTTATTTTACACAATAGCTTAGTTTTATACAAATGCTTAATTCTTTGATTCGTCCTAATAGCAAGCATAGTAAGCATTCGATAATTCACAACTAGTCTCTGTGGTTCGACAACCTTTTCTCACTATTTCTAAACTTTTGACGACCGGTACACTTGCCGAAAGATTGACACACACACATTTTAAAGTCAACAAGTTTATGGCGCCGTTGCCGGGGACTATTGGTTGAATATCGATAGTCTTAACGTGTTTGCTAATTAGGATATTTGTTTTTGCTTGTTGATTCATACTTGTTCTGTTTTTGTTTTGTAGACTTGTTCTGTTTTTGTTTTGTATTGATTAATTTCATTCTTTTTGATCTGTTTGGAATTCCCTGCATCTTTTTGACTTGTGGTTTATGCGAAGAGTTAAGGAAACTAACTTCTTATTTGAACCAGAAATTGAGAGATTTTGCAGGAGAAATCTGAAAGAGAATAAAAACAATAAAGTAGAGACCATACCAAAAAATTCAACGGCAACTATGGATAACACAAGGCGAATGACATTGGAAGAGCTGTATACGCCAAATGCAATGGGCTGCGGTTCCAGTATTGCACCACCAATTGTGGCAGCCAATAATTTTGAAATCAAACCCGCTTCTTACACGCTTGGTCGACAAGAGCAGTTTGGAGGTCTAGAGGAGGAAGATCCAAATCAGCATGTTCACAATTTCTTGCAGATTTGTGGAACTATAAAAATGAATGGAGTGCCGGACGATGCGATTTGGCTGAGATTATTTGAGTTTTCATTAAAAGGAGAAGCAAAGATGTGGTTACAGAGTTTTCCACATGGATATTTCACTGCTTGGGAAGACTTAGTAAACACATTTTTGGCTCAATATTTTCCACCCGAGAAGTACAACTATTTTCAGAAGTGAGATCTCTTGTTTCAAGCAAAAAGATGGAGAATCCATAAGTGAGGCATGGAGGAGATTTAAATCCTTGCCGAGAAGATGTCCTCACCATGGTTTCTCGATTTTTGCAAAGCAAGTCCACATCTTCTATAATGGACTGCGATCGCATACCAGTTGCTAGTAGACGCCTCTCATTTGGAGGTTCATTGAGAAAAAAGATGCTCAAGAAGCAAGAGTAATCATTGAGACCATGGCTTCAAACAGAGATACGATGCTCCTCCTAGTGATTTCTATGGGGAAAGGAGAGGAATGATGGATCTTGGAGCTAATGATGCACCGCTGCGAGAATAAGTTGATGACTCGAGAAAATGGACCAAATAATGAAGCAACCGCAAGTGGTCCACCAATGCAAATCCAGGGCACCTCCATCAAAGTTGCGAATATTGTGGTGGAGGACATCCAATTGAATCTTTGTGACTAGTGGCTCTTGCAGAGGATCAAGTCCAAGTGAACTATATGGGAAATCCTCAAGGTAATCCTTATGCTAATAAATGACTATAACTCCCACAACAGAAACCATCCAAATCTTTCCTATAGAAATAACAATTATCCGCAACCTAACCCTCCTCTTATGACCAAAACTACAAAAAAACCTTCAACTCTAATCCTAGACCACCTTTCAATCCAAATCCACCATACAATCAAAATTTCAACCAAAGATCAAAACCAAGCATTTTCATCTAATCAGTACGGTAACCAAAATCAACCACAAAACACACCTTTCAACTCAAAACCAGTCTAAATTCCAACCCAACCAGCCAAGAAATACTCCAAAGCCAGGCTCTAATATGAATGTTCCTAGAGAAGGTTCTGCAAACTGAAAACATGTTCATGTCCTTTATGCAAAGGACTGAATCAATGTTCACAAACCAAGAAGCCTCAATTAGGAACCTTGAATCACAGATTGGCGACTTTCCAAGCAATTATCCTGAAAAAGAAACCAAGGGAACCTCGCCAAGTGATCTTGTGGTAAACCCAAAGGAGCAAGTGTAAAACCATTACCACAAGGAGTGGTAAAGTGTTGGGAGAGGAAACTTCAGAATTGAAGGGTGATAAAGTGGATGAAGAAGAAGATCTTTCAGTAGAGAAAGATAGGCAACCATCTATACCTCAGCTTCTCACGGAAAAGAAAGATTCACCAAGAAAGACGAAGAAGCAGATTTTAGAAGAAGCTGGCCAGCATGAACACATCTCACCTTACTGCAAGCTTCCATATCCTCAAAGGTTGAAGAAGGCAAATGATGACAAGCAGTTTGCCAAATTCTTCGAGATCTTAAAGAGTTTGAGGATTAATATTCCATTTTCTGAAACTCTGCAGAAGATGCCTTCATATGCTAAATTCATGAAGGAGATCTTATCTAATAAGAGGATGCTTTTGGATGATGAGACAGTAGCCATGACAGAGGAATGCAAATTGCCATCATCCAGAGGAAACCGCTCAAAAAATTGAGAGATGAGGTCCCTTCACCATCCCTTGTTCTATAGGGGAAGTACCGGTAGGGGAAGGCATTAATTGATTTGGGAGCCAGCATAAACTTGATGCCTCTTTCTGTGCTACATAAATTGAACATTCAAGACATTCAGCACACAATGATGACGTTGCAATTAGCGGATAGATCCACCAAACGCCCCTATGGAGTAGTAGAAGATCTCTTGGTGAAGGTGGACAAATTCGTGTTCCCTGCTGATTTCGTGGTGCTGGATATGGAAGCCGATGAAGAAGTACCAATCATCCTAGGAAGACCATTCCTAGCCACCGGCAGAGTCCTAATCGATGTAGCACAAGGTGAACTCATTCGAGAGTAGATGAAGAAAAGGTATCTTTTAATATATTTGATCTTTATGAAATTTCAGTGATAAGTCCCAATGCATGATGATTGATGTGTTGGATCCTATAGCAGAAAAATGGTTATGAAAATGAGATTTTTGACTTCATAAAAGAGGAGGAAGATTTTAATACTTCCAGTTTTGAAAATGAACAATATGAAGTTGAGGAATTCATTGTCGCTATGGAAACCAACACATCACCACCATCATGTATTGAAGCAATGGATGAAACAGTGGAGGTTGATAAAACAAACTGCACCTAAGAGCGAACTTAAGCAATCGCCTCTCATCTTAAATATGCTTTTCTTGAAGAGAATGACACCTTCCCGTGATCATTAGCAATTTTTTGAATAAAAATGAAGAGGACAGTTTGCTTAAAGTTCAAAAGAGCATAACCGCTATTGGGTGGCATTTCGATTTGAAAGGCATAAGTCCCTCATTTTGCATGCACAAAATCTTGCTTGAGGACAATTTCAAACCCGTGATACAACCTCAAAGACGTTTAAACCCTACTATGAAAGAGGTTGTACACAAAGAAAGTCCTCAAACTACTTGATGTGGCATTATTTATCCTATTTCGGATAGCTGGTAAGTCCAAGATACAAGTAGTTCCCAAGAAAGGGGGCATGACCGTGATTGCAAATGAAAGGAATGAGTTGATCCCCACCAGGACGTTGAATGGTGGAGGATGTGTATTGATTATAGAAGGTTAAATGATTCTACAAGGAAAACCACTTTCCTTTACCTTTTATGGACCAAATGCTTGAAAGGCTAGCTGGTCATGCCTATTATTGTTTTTCGGATGGCTACTCCGGTTATAACCAGATTGTGGTAGATCCTAAGGACCAAGAGAAAACCGCTTTTACGTGTCCTTATGGAGTTTTTGCCTACCGGAGAATGTCATTTGGACTATGTAATGCACCCGCCTACCTTTCAAAGATGCATGATGGCCATTTTTGGAGATATGGTTGAGAAGTTCATTGAAATATTTATGGATGATTTTTTCCGTCTTTGGTTCCACTTTTGATAACCGTTTAGAAAATTTAGCTTCCGTATCGAAACGATGCCAAGAAACAAATCTGGTTTTGAATCGGGAAAAGTGTCATTTTATGGTTAAAGAAGGCATCGTTTTAGGACACAAAATATCTATGAATGGTATAGAAGTGGACAAGGCAAAAATAGAAGTGATAGAGAAACCGCCTCCACCGGTGAATGTGAAAGGGGTGAGGAGTTTCTTAGGTCATGCCGGTTTTTGGAAGATTCATCCAAGATTTTTCAAAAATTTCTAAACCATTGTGTGACTTGCTTGTAAAGGAAGTGAGCTTTAATTTTGATGAAAATTGCTTGAAAGCCTTTGAGACTCAAAAAGAGAAACTAACCAGCTCTATCATCATTGCTCCAGATTGGAGTTTGCCTTTAATTAATGTGTGATGCTAGTGATTATGCAATAGGGGCAAGAGTGTTAGGACAAAGGAAGGACAAACTTGTAAGAGTAATATACTATGCTAGCGAGTGCTTGATAGTGCTCAAATCAATTATTCAACTACGTAAAAGAACCGCTAGCCATAGTATTTGCTCTCAACAAGTTTAGGCCTTATCTCATTGGCTCAAAAATCATAGTGTACACTGATCATGCTGCATTGAAATACCTTCTAATGAAGCATGAGAGTAAACCAAGGTTGATCCGTTGGGTTCTCCTTCTGCAAGAGTTTGATATTGAAATAAGAGATAAAAAAGGCAGAGAGAACCAAGTGGCAGATCACCTTTCAAGGTTGCCTCATGCTGAAATAGAAGGTAGTGATATCCCTATAGTTGAAACCTTTCCTGATGAGACACTCTTTGTTGTTCATGATGCTCCTTGGTTCAGCGATATCGCGAACTTTAAGGTATCCAACTATATTCCCGCTGGCTTGTCCCATCAACAAAGAAAGAAACTGTTTTCTGATGCAAAATATTATGTGAGGGATGAGCCATTTCTGTTTAAGTGGGGTATAGATGGAATCCTTAGGAGATGCATACCTGAGGAAGAGGTCAACTCTGTCCTTTGGCACTGTCACAATTCCCCTAGTGGAGGTCATTTTAATGGGGAAAGGACAGCTAAAAAGGTTTTGCAATGTGGTTTGTATTGGCCATCTATTTTTAAAGATGCAAAAGCTTTTGTGCAGTCCTGTGACAGATGCCAAAGAAGTGGAAATATATCAAAGAGAGACGAGGGACCATTAAACAACATATTAGAGATAGAGGTATTTGATGTGTGGGGGATGGACTTCATGGGACCATTTCCTCCCTCTTTCTCCCACACATACATCCTAGTAGCTGTAGACTATGTATCCAAATGGGTAGAAGCCATCTCTGCACCAACCAATGACTCTAGGATTGTAGATACCTTTATTCACAGAAATATCTTTACTAGATTTGGGGTCCCTAGAGCTTTCATTACTGATGGTGGAAGCCATTTTTGCAACAAGCATATGGAGAGAGTCTTTAAGAGATTGGGGTGAAGCACAAGATTGCAACACCATATCACCCCAAACCAATGGGCAAGCCGAACTAGTAAATAGAGAGATTAAGAAGATTTTAGAGAGAATCGAAATCTGTCTAAAAGATTGGTCTAAAAGACTAAATGATGCTCTGTGGGCATATAGGACAGCTTACAAAACTCCCATTGGCATGACACTATTTCAAATGGTTTATGGAAAGGCATGCCACTTGCTTGTAGAACAAGAGCACAAGGCATACTTGGCCTTGAAATACCTCAATTCTGACTCTCAAGCAGGCCATGAGAAGAGACTATACCAACTCCATGAGTTGGATGAACTCAGACTTCAAGCCTACGAAAATGCTAAGATTTACAAGGAAAGAACAAAAATATGGCACGATCGTAAACTTAGAAGGAGAGAGTTTTACCCTGGACAACTAGTGTTACTCTATAATTCTAGACTAAGATTGTTTCCAGGAAAACTAAAATCTAGATGGTCCGGCCCATTTCTTTGTCAAACAAGTATTTCCACATGGTGCAATTACCTTAAGACCTTGATAAGTCCAGAGTTCAAGGTAAACTCGCCAAAGAGTCAAACCTTATCTAGGAGATACTTTTGAGAGGGATAAGGTCTCTACTGAATTACATAACCCTCCTTGATAGGGTCAATTTACATGTCAAGCTAATGACAGTAAATAAGCGCTTGGCGGGAGGCAACCCATCTATTTGGAAGAAGTTTTCTGTAACTTCTTGTTGTGAGATACTTGTGAATAGTCTAAAAGTTAGAAAAGCAAAAAGAAAAGAGAATTTGATGATTAGAGTAGGAGTGTAAATACTTGAGTGAGTATAATAAATCTGATTTTTGTGTTGATAGTTAAACAAGTAGATATATGAATAAACAATTGAAATTGCATTGAATTGAGTGATAGAAATAAGAGAGGTGAAGTGTAATAGCATTCATGGGAAAATTGTGAGATCTTAATACATGCTCATGTTTGATAGGTTCCTTGTGCAGAGAATAAATCAATTAGAGCCAAAAATGCCTTAGAATGTTTGCACAAGATGAGTCAAGATGCAATATCACTAGTTCTCACCTCAGCCACCTTAGCACATGAAGATTTGAACCAAAGTGCAGACAAACGCGCCCTGGCGCTAGCAGAGGCACCTTTTGTAGCAGAAAAACATGCCTTGGCGCCCCTGGGTGGCGCGTTTTGCATTTAGCCTCGGCCAAAACGCGCCTTGGCGCATTTTTCACTTACAAGGTGGCGCGTTTTTCACCTCTTGGCACAAATAGGTTGACGAGTTCGCGCCTTGGCACAAAGAGTGGCGCGTTCCTTTGTTCTTCCTTTTCCCCCTTGTGCTTGAGGTTCCCAAAGAGTACAATTCCATTTTCAATTCATTCTCACCTCCATCACTTCACTTTACAAGTAGATTTGACTTGTATTCTTCATCACCTTCACCTTAGTCTTTCAATTTTCATTGCTAATTTTCAAAAATCTTCACTTGGTTTGCTCTACTCCCATTCGGCCTAAGCAAGGTATAGTGCCCAATCCATTGAATTTAACTCGTTTTCTTCATTCTTTATGCTTCAATTGCATGATGCATGATTCAATTGGAAAGAAATGTGATATGCTTATTCATGACTACTTAGTGTTTGTTAAAATGCTTCAATGAAGTTTTGAGCATGTTCTATGTGCACAAACCTAGTAAGCATGACCATTTTATAATCACTTGTGCATCCCCTTGGCAATTCCCACTTAATTCCTTTTTGAACTACACTATAATTTTTAGGAAGATGCATGCTCTTATTGGTGATATTTGTTAGTTAAGTGCATGCATGTTTTTCTCATATACACTTGGGATTGTGTAGGTTCAATTGTGAGAAATTATGTCTTCAAGCAATAGACCACCTGGTTCTTCCTATCCAAGGCAACCAAGAACTAAACATAGAGCTACAAAAGGACAAGGCCAAGAAAGGAAGAAAACCACCAAGAAAGTCAAGGCTACTCCTGAAATTCAAGATTATGATACTCATAGATTCAAATCATAGGAGCATGCAGAAGCCTGCGCCTCCCGTTTTATGGCACGTGCAGTGCTAGTGGAGCGGAAATTCAACATGAGTCCGAGCCTATATATTGATGAACACAATGGGGATGCTTCTCAACGTGCTAGTTATAAAGAAGTTTGCAATGAAATTTCTGGAAGGAAGTGGACTGGACTAACCAACATTGCATACCCGGCATACCAGGAGTTAGTGCTAGAGTTCTACGCCAATATAACAAGTGATGATGAAGAAGAGCGCTATGCATCCTATGTCCGGGGAAAGCAGATTTCTTTCTCACCTCAAGCCATCAACCGACTTTATTAATTCCTTTCTCGGAAGGAAGGAATTGTATCTTCCAAGATAGAACCGATAGCAAGGCCGAACCAAGCAAGATAGATCGGTTACTATGTGAAGGCAAGGGAGCTTGGAAGGATAGTCTATTTGCAACAATGGAGTTACTCATGTTAAAGCTTCATCATTATGTTTCAAGGCAAGAATTTGGTGGGCTTTTATCTTTGGGATTTTATCGCCAATCCAAAGACAGATCATCCATCACAAAGAAAAGGATTTGGTGCTTATACACAATAATGAAAGGTGAGTATCCGAATGTAGGCCGACCATAGCCAATGAGATTCACACAATGCACTTGCAAAGACAAGGGGATCCCTCGCCTTATGCAAGCATCATCACTCATTTGTGTATTGGGGCTGGAGTTTCAACTGGGGTTTGATCCCTATGAGACCGGAGCCACATTAGAGGTGCCTTTCACCAAAGGAGAGTCCAGGAAATCCAAAGCCACACCGGATACACCGTCCACTTCTACAGAGCCAATCCAAAGTCCAAAGGTAAAGCTCCATTGGTAGAAGCTCCATTTCCATCGCCGCAGATCAAGAAAAAGATATTGCGGCATTTGAGGTAGTTCAAGAAAAATCGAGAAGAATTCACGAATCCAATAAGACTTGTATTGCACTTGAGCCCCCTCATGAGAAGTTTTTGCCCAAATGAATATGCCAAAGTAGAGAAGTTGACACCATTCAAACCACTCGGCAGGTGAAATGATTGAAGATTTGATGAGGTTTGAAGAGTTTTTCGAGGATTTTGGAAGTGGAGTACCGAATGAGGAACAAAATGATGATGGTGAAGAGGTTGATGGTGGCAATAATGAAGAGGGAGGAGAGCACCGAGAGAGTGAAGATGAAGAGGAAAACGAAGATGCGAGAGAGAGTATTGAAGAGATCGAAGATGAAGAAGATGAGTCGAGAAGATGAGACCGACATCTCACTTTAATAATTTGTTTAAGTTTAAGTTTTTGGTTAATGTAGCTTAACTAGACTATTTTACTATCTCTTTAGTTCATGGTATTGTATTTGACTTTTATTTGACTTTTATTTGAATGGAATTTTACTGTTAGTTTGTTGTCTGGTTAGTTTTGTTTTGTTTTTGTGAATTGTTAGATGCTAGAGCACTGCTGGAGAAACATGGAATTGCTGGCACTTGGTACAGAATCCTTGAGTATCATGGCTGGTCTTCAATAGGGAGCACTTCTACACTCTTTTGATGTTAACTGTTAATTCATGATTGTTAGAGTATATACTATGTTTTGTTGCACCATCATATGAAGGCTAAGTGCATTAGTATAGCATTGACTCTGTCGTCCAGTAGAATGAATTGTGTAATTTTTGGCACTTAGGCTCAATTTGAGGTTCTATGATAAAGTTGCATGTTTTTAAAAATGTTTGAAGAATTACTGTATGAGAATTCTAGCATACAAAAAATTTTCGGATTGAGACATGATTGATGCATTTAGCAATGTTAGGCAATGATTAATCCTGGATAAGAATTTGAGCCTCCAACACGATTCATTCTTGAGTGTTTTACCATCTGAAGTGTGTGTTCCAGAACTTGCCTTAACTCTTGGTCAAAATTGCATACATTTAGATTTGGACACAAATGATAAAGGCAATTTTTCTTCTTGTAGCCTTGAGCCAAATAGCCTTAACCTTCACACTATCCATTGCTAGCCCCTT
This sequence comes from Hylodesmum podocarpum, assembly GCA_026586105.1. Classification (NCBI taxonomy): domain Eukaryota; kingdom Viridiplantae; phylum Streptophyta; class Magnoliopsida; order Fabales; family Fabaceae; genus Hylodesmum; species Hylodesmum podocarpum. Next base: position 27,684 of record JALJEV010000357.1, read on the forward strand.
TGAGCCTGATTTGACCCTTTCTTTCTTGGTTACTTAAGCTCATTATAAGCCGAAATAAGTGAAAAACCAATTGTCCCTATCACTGGAACTTTGAGTGTATTGGTTTATTTACTTAGATGAGAGGTTTCAAGATTAAGTTTGGGGTTAAATTTTGGGGTGCGTGAGTAGCTATTGACTTGAGGACAAGTCAAATTCTAAGTTTGGGGTTGTGGGTCACTTTGGTGAAGTTTGTGAATAATAGATAGTTGTATATGGTGCATTCTCTATTTTCTTTCATGCATACAGTACAGTACAGTGTTTTCATGCATACCAGGCAAAATTTTTGTTTTTCTTCTTGTAATATCAATAAGTGAGATTACTCAAGAAAAGCAAAGTGGCAAAAACAAAGAGAAAAGCAAGAAACTAAAAAGAAAGAAAAAGGAAGAAACAGAACAAAATGACAAAAATTATGAGAAATGAGGATTAGAAAGAAAAAGAGAGCAAAAAAAAAAAAAAAGAAAGAAAAAGAAGCAGAAGAAAGTGCAATCTAAAAGCAAAAGAATAAAGGAGCAAAAGGAAAACAGAGTAGTCTCATAAAGCGTTTATGTTACTCATGGTAAGTTTCTGTTTTGTTTTTGACTTTTCTTCTATCCATCATGAGTTCATGCATAGCATATAGGTTTAACTTATACTCTTTGAGTTCCTGTGAATATTTAGCCAATAAACCTTCTTTTTAACCCACCTTTACCTAAGCCCCATTACAACCCTGAAAAGACCTTTTGAGTGTCCAACTTCTACTTGAAGGCAGTGGAGATTGTAGAGTCATTGCAAGCCTATGAGAACCAACCTTCTGATTGGTAATATTGAGAGAAACACAAGCCTAAACACTTGAGAGATTGAGGGCAAACACTTAACTGGAGAGGACTGTGTGATATTGCTAAAGTACATTTTCTCATGCCAATCTATGTATTTGCTTATGCTTGATGAATTATGCAATGCAGTGTTTGATAATATTTTGAGTGCATGTCCAACTTTCATAGATAAATTAAATTGACTTAAGGAGTTGAGAACTGCATAAGGCATTTTTCAATGACTGATTGGGTTTAATATTATACCATGCTTATTAACCCTCGTAATGATGGATTTTAATTTGCTTGAGGACAAGCAAAGCTTTAAGTTTGGGGTTGTGATAAGTGCTAGATTATACATGTTTTCTTAGGAGTTTTCTATCCATTTTCATCCATTTTCAATAGGTTTAGTTGTAGTTTAGGCAAGAAAACATTGAAAATACCATATTTGCTTGGTGTTAGCTCTTGAGTTAGTATTTTGTTAAGTTTTGTAAGTTTTCTTGAGTTTTTAAGTCATCTTAATCATTCTTTTGTTGATTCTAGGTTCATTGAAGAGAAGAAAGAATGCTTGGAATGGAAGCTTGGGACATAAGATGAAGATGCCATCACGAAGAACAAGGATGCAAGCCAAGTCAAGATCAAAGTAAGCCAATTGGAGCATCATTACTTGTGAAAACGTGCCAGGGCGCACAAAGTGGCGCCCTCACCCTTGCATTCGGCCAAAACGCGCCAGGCAGCGCGCCAGGGCACGCTCAGCACTTCCAGGTCACTTAAAAACGCGCCAGGGCGCGTTCTGCACAAGAGGGTGGCGCGGTTCTCTGCTATAAAAGGGATCTTAGGGCGCGAAATTGAGGACATTTTTCACAATTCAGTTTTCCGTTAGCTTCCTCTGCACACTTCTCTTGTTTTCTCTCTTCTCCACCTTCGATTCTCGTCCTCCTCCATCAAAATCTTGAAGATTCTTGAAGAATTGGAGCTTGTGGAAGCAAGATCTAAAGATTCATGGAGCTTCTCTCGGTTTTGATTTCTATTTTCTTTCTTTCTTTTTCTATTTCCATGTTGTTGACTATTTAAAATTATGTAGGTGTCAATCTTTCGGCAAGTGTACCGGTCGTTACAAGTTTAGAAAAGATGAGAACAGGTTGTCGAACCACAGAGACTGATTGTGAATTACCAAATGCTCAACATGCTTTGCTATTAAGACGAATCGGTGAATGAATCATTTGTGTAGAACTAAACTATTGTGCAAAATAAAGCAATACTGTAAAGTAAAGAAAGCAAGTAAATGTTTAAGTTTCGAAGATGATAAAGACAGTTAGGGAATTGGTTCAATTGATTCCTTCCTCAAGCAACTACTTCTTAAGTTAATCCAGTAATTATCACTCAATTGGAGACTAGAATTTGTGATACCGTAGACTAATCCTATTCCTAGGTCTTTAGTCCCTAGACTCATGCATTACTATAGTGATACACTTCCTCTCCTACTTCAACTATCAATCTTCCGAAGGCATAGCTGACACGAGATACAAATCCTTAAGAAATAGTTCAATTCAATCAAACATTAATATTCCTATCTCTATTTGAATTTCATGAATTAAATCTCAAGAATAAGCATTAAGCAGGGAAGAGATCAATCAATTCGGTGAGATTACACTTGAATTAACATAAGGAATTCATTACAAGAGTTCTGGAATCAAAATCCCCATCCCTAACTTACAGATTTAGCTAAACATGGAAACGAGAAAAGAAAGAAGAAAAACAGAATTCAAACTCAAGAGAAACTCCATAATTGCTTGATTATGCTTTCGCAAGCTCACAAACTCAGGAATCTCAAGATTTGATGGAGGAAGAAGGAGAATGAAAGTGGAGAAAAGAAAAACGAGAGGAACTTGTAAGAGAAGGAAAAACAGAGTAACTGAAAAATGTTAGTTATGGATCTACCAATCCGGATCCCTGTTTTCGCGCCCAAGATATCCTTTTATAGATGAGGAAGTGTGCTCCCATTTACTAGAATTACGTCCAGGTGCATTGTGATAGTTTGAATACATTGACTTGCTTGATTTCGACAAATATAAGTAACCGCAACTGCAAATTATTGCTTCCGTCTGATGAAACCTTCAATTGATTCCTTCAGAAAATACTTCAGTTAATTCCCTCAGACGATACAGATGACCACGATTTTTATTTACTTTGCTACAAGTCTCGAGAAGTGCACAAATTGAGCAATCTTGCATTCTAAGTGTTCTTCCGTCTGTGAGATCTTTCGTCTGTGAGATCTTTTGTCTGACGAGGCTTCGTACCGTCTGTCTTGGCTTCGTCTGTCTTTGTCTTGGTATCATCTGTCTTTACTTCGTCTGTCTTGGTCTTGGTATCGTCTGTCTTTACTTCGTCTGTCTTGGCTTCGTCTATATGAACTCAGATGAAGTAAGCATAGACGAAACACTCTCAGACGAATTAAGCACAGACGAAGTAACTCGGATAATACTGGTACAGATGAAGTAACTTGGAGACTACTAGTACAGACGAAGTAACTCCCTGAGAAGCACACATAGACGGAGTAGCTCTTCAGATGAAATAAGCATAGATGAACAACTCAGATGAATCAAGTATAGACGGAACAACCCATCAGACGGAACAAGAGTTCTTGCGTCTTAATCCCTTCATTTGAGCTTCCATAAGGCATGAGCGCGCCCCTGAGTGCGCCCTCGCGTATTTTTGCCGCAAGCAGAGCATGAAGCGTCCCATGAGTGCGCCCTGGCGCGTCTTGACAGACGATATCATTTTAACAGCTTTGGATGCTCAACTTGAGGTTTGGTTTGCTCTACTCTCTTGGTCTGATGCAGTTGCGTCCGAGGCTTGATGCTTGTTTCGTCTGTTGTCGCAGCAGATGATACTCACGGGTGTCTTTCTCAGATGAGACAGACGATTCCCCTGGATGATTCTTACAGACGATTCCTCCACAGACGATACAAAGTTGCCACTTGCACTTCATTTTTTGCACGAATTGGACGGACTTTCTTGCTTCAATGGGATTTGTTCGTCTCATGTTCGTGGGCTTTCCTTCCCAGCTTCTATCTTCTCTTCAATCAATCTACAATTAACAAGAAAGTGGATAAAATGACTTAAAAATATACGAAAATCTTATAAAACTAACAAAACACTAAATCAAAGACTAACATTAGACAAATATGATATTTTTACTGTTTTCTTGTCTAAACTATGACTAAACATACTGAAATTAGATGGAATTGGACTGAAAACACCTTGGAAAACATGTATAATTTAGCACTTATCACAACCCCAAACTTAAAGCTTTGCTTGTCCTCAAGCAAACATAAATTCCATCATTACAGGAGTTAATAAGCATAGTATAACACTGAACTCAACAGCCACTGAAAATTCATTATGCAATTCTTGACTCCCTAAGTCATCTCAATTTATCTATGAAAGTTGAACATGAACTCAACATCCTCAAGAATTGTACAGTTCATCACACATAAGCAATCAACCGTAGATTGGCATGAAAATATGTAATTTAGTCAACATCAAACAATCCTCTTCCAGTTAAGTGTTTGCCCTCAAGCTCTCAAGTGTTTGGGTTTGTGTTTCTCTCAATATTACCAATCCGAAGGTCGGTTACCATAAGCTTGCAATGACTCTCAAAATCTCCACTGCCTTCAAATAGAAATTAGACAATCAAAAGGTCTTTTCAGGGTTGTAATGGGGCTTAGGTAAAGGTGGGTTAAAAGAAAAGGTACTAGTTAAAAATCAAAGGAACTTAAAGAGTAAAAGTTAGACCCTATATGATATGCGTGAATTAATATGGTCAGACGAAACAAAGAAATGATGGACAGACGAAACAAGAATAATGGACAGACGAACGAAAAATGATGGACAGACGAAAGAAAAAATGATGGACAGACGAAAGACTAACAACCCATGAAACCACTTTGTTTTCTTTTCTTGCTTTATTTCTTTTTCTCTTTAAACTGCACTTTCTTCTGTTTCTTTTTCTTCCGTTCTTTTGTTTTTCTTTATTTTTCACTGTATTCCATCTGTGCCAGTATCGTCTGAGCCTTTAGTCTGATGATTTCGTCTGTAGGCTTACAGATGATACCCACAGACGATACTTCACAGACGATACCTACAAAGACCAATGAGAACATTATGTTCTCTTTTCTTCCTTTGTTTCTTTTTCTTTCTTTTCCTTTCTTTTCAATTTTTCTTGTTTTTCTCTTTATTTTTCTTGAGTGGTATCACTAATTGCCAGCACAAGACGAAAAATAAACTTTTTGTATGGTATGCATGAAAAGTCAGAGAATGCAATTATACTACAACTATATGTTAGTCACAAAAATTTCACCAATATCTAGACCAAACAATGCTTCCGTCTGCAGTCATAGCAGATGATACATTCAACCCCAAACTTAGAAATTTGACTTGTCCTCAAGTCAACAACACATGCATCCCAAAATTTCAACCCCAAACTTAATCTTGAATCCTATCGTCTAAGCAAAGAAACCAATACTCTTTAAGTTCCAGTGGTGGGACCATTGGTTTTTCACTTATATAGGCTTGTAATGAGCTCAAGTATCCAAGAAAGAAAGGGTAAATTCAGGCTCAAAGGGGCTAGCAATGGATAATGTGAAGGTTAAGGCTTATTTGGCTCGAGGCTACAAGAAAGAAAATTGCCTTTATCATTTGTGTCCAATTCTAATTGTATGCAATTTTGACCAAGAGCTAAAGCAAGTCCTAGAACAAAACACTTCAGTTGGTATGACACTCAAGAATAGAATCATGTTGGAGGCTCAAATTCTTATCCAGGATTAATAATTGCTTTAACATTGCTAAATTCATCAATCATGTCAATCTTGAAAATTGTCATGCTAGAGTTCTCATACAAGTATCTCTTGAATAATTGAGAACATGCAACTTTGTCACAGAACCTTAAGTTGATCCTAAGTGCCAGAATATGCATAATTTATTCTACTGAACTACAGAGTCAATATTATACCAATGAAATCAACCTCCGTAAGATTGTTCAACAAAGAAGGAGTGTACTCGAAATAATCATCAATCAATATTTAAAATGATAGAGTGTAGGAACACTCCGTTGAAGACCAAACCATGATATTTACGAGTTTAGCAAGTGCTATCTTTCCATGTTCTTTCCAACGGTGGTCGGATGCTAGAAATATCAACAATGGTCAAAATGAACTAAAAAAAGTGAAATATCGTTGAAACAAAATTGAAGGAAATGGAGAGATCAACTCAAAATTACTTGCAATGTGAGGTGGTGAAGGTGGGAATTAATAGAAAGTGGGATTGCTCTCTTTAGAATGTAAAAGTATTAGGCTTCCGTCTGTGAACAAGCATCAGACGAAACCTCAGTATCGTCTGTGCCAGTATTGTGAACACAATAGCCATCAGACGCAACCTTAGTATCGTCTGTGAACAGGGTATCAGACGAAACCTCAAAATCTCCCACTAACGGTATAACACCTCACCTCTTCTCTTATTTCTTATCAACTCAAGAACACCGTAATTTCAAGTGTTTATTCCTCGTAACTATCGTTTATTAACAACTCAAAAATCAAATTTATTATACTGTATTATGTATTTATATTTCTAATCTAATATTCAAATTCTATTTTGTTTTTGTTTTTCTAACTTTGAAACTATTCACAAGTATATCACAATGAGAAGTTACAGCAAACTTCTCTTGATTGGGTGGGTTGCCTCCCACCAAGCGCTTCTTTTGGATGTCATTAGCTTGACATGTAACTTGGCCCTGTCACAGAGGGTCATGCAGTTCAACAGAGACCTCATCCCTCTCAAAAGCATCTCCCAAATAAGGTTTTACTCTCTGGCAGTTCACTTTGAACTCTCTGGATTTATCAAGGTCTTCTAGAGTGACTGCACCATGTGGAAATACTTGTTTGACAGCAAATGGACCAGACCATCTAGACTTTAGTTTTCCTGGAAACAATCTTAATCTAGAATTATAAAGTAACACCAATTGTCCAGGGTAAAACTCTCTCCTTCTAAGCTTACGATCATGCCATAGCTTTGTTCTTTCTTTGTAAATCTTGGCATTTTCGTATGCTTGAAGTCTGAGTTCATCCAACTCATGGAGTTGGTATAGTCTCTTCTCAGGGCCTGATTGAGAGTCAGAATTGAAATATTTCAAGGCCCAATATGCCTTGTGCTCTTGTTCCACAGGCAAGTGGCATGCCTTTCCATAGACCATTTGAAATGGTGTCATGCCAATGGGAGTCTTATAAGCTGTCCTATATGCCCAAAGAGCATCATTTAGTCTTTTAGACCAATCTTTTCTGGACTGATTTACAGTTCTCTCTAAAATCTTCTTAATCTCCCTATTTACTAGCTCTGCTTGCCCACTGGTTTGGGGGGATATGGTGTTGCAATTTTATGCTTCACCCCTAACCTCTTAAGGACTCTCTCCAAATGCTTATTGCAAAAATGGCTTCCACCATCAGTAATGAAAGCTCTAGGGACCCCAAACCTGGAAAAAATGTTCCTATGGATAAAAGCGTCTACTATCCTAGAGTCATTCGTCTGAGCAGAAATAGCTTCCACCCACTTAGACACATAATCAACAGCTACTAGGATGTATGTGTGGGAAAATGATGGAGGAAATGGTCCCATGAAATCCATTCCCCACACATCGAAGACCTCTATCATTAAAATGTTGTTCAAGGGTCCTTCGTCTCTTCTAGAAATATTTCCAGTTCTTTGACATCTGTCACAGCTTTGTACAAAGGCTTTTGCATCTTTAAAAATGGATGGCCAATACAAACCACTTTGCAAAACCTTTTAGGCTGTCCTTTCCCCATTAAAATGACCTCCACTAGGAGAATTATGACAGTGCCAAAGAACAGAGTTAACCTCTTCCTCAGGGATACATCTCCTAAGGAGTCCATCTATACCCCACTTGAACAGGAATGGCTCATCCCAAACATAATATTTAGCATCAGAAAACAGTTTCTTTCTTTGTTAATGAGACAAGTGTTGACTATTTGAAAGTATGTATATGTGTCAATCTTTCGGCAAGTGTACCGGTCGTTACAAGTTTAGAAATAGTGAGAAAGGGTTGTCGAACCACAGAGACTGATTGTGAATTACTGAATGCTCAACAAGCTTGCTATTAAGACGAACAATTGAGTGAACCATGTGTATGAACTAAGCAACTGTGTAAAAGACTATTTACCGTAAAACAAGAAATGGAACGCTATAAATGTTTAAGTTTCAGAGATGATGAAGACAGTTAGGGAATTGGTTCAGTTGATTCCTTCCTCAAGTAACTACTTCCTATGTTACTCTAGCAAATCTCACTCAATTGGAGACTAGAATTCGTGATACCGTAGACTAATCCTATCTCTAGGTCTTAGTCCCTTTGAATGCCTACTATCATCCCTAATCTCTTAGGTGAAAACAGAGATTCATTCAAGAAGCGAACAGATGAATTCGTTACAACATCTCATAATATGCAAGTTCCATCTCTAGACTCATGCACTACTATAGTGATACATTTCCTCTCCTTCTTCAACTATTCATCTCTCGATCTCATAGTTGACACGAGGTACAAATTCTCAAGACAAAGTTCAATTCAATCAAACATTAATATCTCTATCTCTATTTGAATTTCATGAATTAAATCTCAAGAATAAGCATTAAGCAGGGAAGAGATCAATCAATTCGGTGAAATCACACTTGAATTAACAGAAAGAATTCACTACAAGAGTTCTGGAATCAAAATCCCCATTCCTAACTGCAGAATTTAGCTAAACATGGAAATGAGAAAAGAAAGAAACAAAACAGAAATCAAACACCAGAGAAGCTCCATAATTGCTTGATTATGCTCTCGCAACTCACAAGCTCAGGAATCTCAAGGTTGATGGAGGGAGAAGGAGAATGAAAGTGGAGAAGATAAAAACGAGGGAAACTTGTAAGAGAGGGAAAAACAGAGTAATGTTAGTTGTGGGTTTTTTACAATTCGAATCCCTTCTCTTCGCGCCCAATACTTCCTTTTATAGGTGAGGAAGTGTTCCCCCATTTACTGGAATTACGTCCAGGTGCATTGTGACATGTGAATACATTGACTTGCTTGCTTGTAATAGACTGGTAATTGCAACGGCTAAGTGTAGTTTATTGCTTCCGTCTAATGAACCTTCAATTGATTCCTTCAGACAATACTTCAGTTAATTCCCTCAGACGATACAGATGACCACGACTTTTATTTACTTTGCTGCAAGTCTCGAGAAGTGCACAAATTGAGCAATCTTTCATTCTCATTGTTCTTCCGTCTGTGAGATCTTTCGTCTGTGAGATCTTTCGTACCGTCTGTCTTGGCTTCGTCTGTAGTGAACTTTGTATCGTCTGTCTTGGCTTTGTCTATATGAACTCAGATGAAGTAATCATAGACGAAACACTCTTAGATTTAATTAAGCACGGAACGAAGTAACTCGGATAATCGGTATGTACGAAGTAACTTGGAAACTACTAGTACGGACGAAGTAACTCCTAAGAAGCACGCATAGACGGAGTAGTTCTTGAGATGAAATCGCGATAGATGAACAACTCGGATGAATCGAAATACGATCGAACAACCCATCAGACGGAACAAGAGTTCTTGCGTCTTGATCCCTCCATTTGAGCTTCCATAAGGCTCGAGACGCGCCCTGCATTGAGTGAAATCGCGCCCTGGCGCGTTTGAATAAGTAAGGATGGCATGAGAGCGCCCCTGAGCGCGCTCTGGCGCGTTTTCGCCGCAAGCAGAGTGTGAAGGCGCCTCATGAGTGCGCCCTGGCGCGTTTCTTCAGACGATACCATTCTAGCAGCCTTGGATGCTCAACTTGAGGTTTGGTTCGCTCTACTCTCTTGTTCTGATGCAGTTGCGTCCGAGGCTTGATGCTTGTTCCGTCTGTTGTCGCATCCACAGACGATACAGAGTTGCCACTTGCACTTCATATTTTGCACGAATTGGACGGACTTTCTTGCTTCAATGGGATTATTCGTCTTATGTTCGTGGGCTTTCCTTCCAAGCTTCTATCTTCTCTTCAATCAATCTACAATTAACAAGAAAATGGATAAAATGACTTAAAAATACACGAAAATCCTATAAAACTAACAAAACACTAAATCAAAGACTAACATTAGACAAATATGATATTTTTACTTTTTTCTTGTCTAAACTATGACTAAACATACTGAAATTAGATGGAAATGGACTGAAAACACCTTGGAAAACATGTATAATTTAGCACTTATCAACAAGCCAGGTGGAATATAATTGGAAACCTTAAAGTTCGCGATATCGCTGAACCAAGGAGCGTCTGATATAGCAAAGAGTGTTTCGTCTGGGAAGGTTTCAGAAATAGGGATATCAGTACCTTCTATTGTAGCATGATTTAACCTTGAAAGATGATCCGCGACTAGGTTCTCTCTCCCCTTTTTATCTCTAATTTCGATGTCAAACTCTTGTAGGAGGAGAACCTAGCGAATTAGTCTTGGTTTACTCTCATGCTTCATCAGAAGGTACTTCAAGGCCGCATGGTCTGTGTACACTATTATTTTTGAGCCAATGAGGTACGGACGGAACTTGTTCAGAGCAAATACTATGGCTAACAGTTCTTTTTCTGTAGTTGAGTAATTAACTTGAGCATTGTCCAGCACTCTGCTAGCATAGTATATTACTCTTACAATTTTTTCCTTCCTCTGTCCTAGTACAGCTCCTATTGCATAATCGCTAGCATCACACATAATTTCAAAAGGTAAACTCCAACTGAGCGGTGATGATAGGAGCCGTTATCAACTTTTCTTTTAAAGTTTCAAAGGCTCTTAGACAGTTTTTCATCAAAATTGAAGGTCACTTCCTTCACCTGAGTCACACAATGGTTTCGAGATTTTTGAAAAATCCTGGATGAATCGTCTCTATAAAAAACCGGCGTGACCCAAGAAACTTCTCACTCCTTTCACATTCTTTGGAGGAGGCAGCTTCTCTATCACTTCGATTTTTGCTTTGTCCACTTCTATACCTTTAACAGATATTTTGTGTCCTAAGACGATACCTTCTTTCACCATGAAATGACATTTTTCCCGAGTTCAAAACAAGATTAGTTTCTTGGCATCGTCGAGTACACAAGTCGATTTTCTAAACAGTTTTCGAAAGTGGACCCAAAGGCGAAAAATCATCCATAAAAATTTCAATAAACTTTTCAACCATATCCCCAAATATGGCCATCATGCATCTTTGAAAGGTAGGCTGGTGCATTACACGGTCCGAATGGCATTCGTTCGTAGGCGAAGATCCCATAAGGACAAGTGAAAGCGGTTTTTCTTGGTCCTTGTGGTCTACTACAATTTGGTTATAACCAGAGTAGCCATCTAGAAAACAGTAATAAGCATGACCAGCTAGTCTTTCAAGCATTTGGTCCATAAAAGGTAAAGGGAAATGATCTTTCCTTGTTGATTCATTCAACCGTCTGTAATCTATACACATCCTCCACCTAGTCACTGTTCTGGTGGGGATTAGCTCATTCCTCTCATTTGTAATTACAGTCATGCCCCCTTTCTTGGGAACTACTTGCACTGGACTCACCCATGAGCTATCCGAAATAGGATAAATAATTCCAGCATCAAGTAGTTTGAGGACTTCTTTGTGTACAACCTCCGTCATGATAGGATTTAGACGCCTTTGAGGTTGTATCACGGGTTTGAAATTGTCCTCAAGCGAGGATTTTGTGCATGCAAAATGAGGGACTTATACCTTTCAAATCAGAAATCTGCCACCCAATAGCAGACTTATATTCTTTCAGAACTTTAAGCAACTTATCCTCTTCCTTTTTATTTAAAGAATTGCTAATGATCACCGGGAAGGTGTCATTCTTTTCAAGAAAAGCATACCTAAGATGAGAAGGAAGTTGCTTAAGCTCACTCTTGGGTTCAGTTTCTGTTTCGTCTGCCATAGTAGATGTTTCGTCTGATGGCTCAATGCATGATGGTGTTGATGTGTTGGTCTCTAGTGCAGCTATGAAATTCTCAACTTCTTGGTTTTCATTTTCAAAACTGGAGGAATCAAAATTTTCCTCCTCTGTTGCGAGGTTAAAAACCTCACTTTCATAAGCATTTTCTATTATTGGTTCCAACGCATCAACACTCATACACTGTGACTTATCAGACGGAAATTTCATGGCATCAAATATGTTAAAAGATACCTTTTCTTCATCTACTCTCAAGATGAGTTCATCTTGTGCTACATCTATCAAGACTCTGCCAGTTGCTAAGAATGGTCTTCCCAAGATGATTGGAACTTCCTTATCAGCTTCCATGTCTAGCACTACAAAGTCAGCAGGGAACACGAACTTGTCCACCTTTACCAAAAGATCCTCCACTACTCCATATGGGCGTTTGGTGGAGCGGTCTGCCAGTTGCAGCGTCATCATGGTAGGTTGGATGTCCATGTCCTTTATATTCAATTGCTGCAGCACAGAAAGAGGCATCAAATTTATACTGGCTCCTAGATCTATTAAAGCTTTACCTACTGAAACTTCTCCTATGGAGCAAGGAATGGTGAAGGGGCCTCTGTCTCTCAATTTCGAGGTAGCTTCCTCTCGGATGATGGCACTACACTCCTCCGTCATGGCTATCGTCTCATCATCCAGCAAAGATCCTCTTATTGGACGAGAATCTCCTTCATGAATTTAGCATAAGAAGGCATCTTTAGCGCTTGAGAAAATGGAATGTTAATTCTCAAGCTCTTCAAGATGTCGAAGAACTTAGCAACCGCTTGTCATCATTGGCCTTCTTTAACCTTTGCGGATAGGGGAGTTTGCGTATGGTGAAATATGTTCCGTCCGACCACCTCGTTAGGATCTGTCTCTTTGTTTTTCTAGGTGATTCTTTCATTTCATTGAGAGTTATAGGCACGAGACGATTGCCTATCATTTTTCGCAAATATTGTCTTCTTCTTCCACCATATCTCCTTTCGTTCTTCTTCAACTTCCTTTCCCAAAGAACTTGCCACTCCTTGTGGTAATGGATTTACACTTGCTCCTTTGGATTTATCACGGTGTCACTTGGCGGCTTTCCTTGAGTTCTTTCAGAGATTCTTTGGGAGAGCCGACCAATCGTGATTCTAAGTTCCTTATAGAAGCTTTTAATTTGTGAACATAGATTCAGTCCTTTGCATAAAAGACATGAACATGTTCTCGAGATTGGATGAACCTTCTTTCGGGGCAGGATTTATGTTAGAGCTTGATGGAGCAATTCTTGGCTGGTTGGTTGGGAATTTAGGTTGAGTCTGGTTGAAAGGTAAATTTGGTGGCTGGCTTTGATTGTAATACTGGTTAGATGAAGATGTTTGATTTTGATGCTGGTTGAAGTTTTGGTTGTATGGCATGTTTGGGTTGAAAGGTGGTCTAGAGTTGAAGGTTTGTTTATGATTCTGGTCATAAGAGGAAGAAGTGGGTTGCAAATAATTGTTATTCCTATATGACAGATTTGGATGGTTTCTATTGTGAGGGTTATAATTGTTTGTGTTGGCATAGGGGTTACCTTGAGGATTTCCCATATAATTCACTTGAGCTTGTTCCTCGGTGTTGGTCCCTAAACTTTCACAAAACTCTATTTGATGTCCTCCACCACAATACTCACAGACGATAGGAGGTGCCTGAATTGCATTCAGCTGGACCACTTGAAGTTGCTTCATTATTTGGTCCATCTTCTGATTCATCAGCTTGTTTTGGGCTAACAAAGCATCATTAGCTCCAAGCTCGATCATTCCTCTTCTCTCACCGTAGAAATCACTGGGAGCATCATAGCGATTTGACGCCATGGTCTCAATGATCACTCTTGCTTCTTGAGCATCCTTCTTCCTTAATGAGCCTCCAGCAGACGCATCCACTAGAAGTCTTGTATGCGTCCGTAGTCCATTATAGAAGATATGGACTTGCTGAAGATCAGAGAATCCATGGTGAGGGCATTTTCTCAGCAAAGATTTGAATCTTCTCCATGCCTCACTGATGGACTCTCCATCTTTCTGCTTGAAACAAGAGATCTCTGCCCTGAAGTAGTTGTATTTCTCTGGTGGAAAGTATTGAGCTAAGAAAGTGTTCACCAAGTCCTCCCAAACAGTGAAATAGCCATAAGGAAAACTCTGTAACCACATTTTAGCTTCTCCTTTAAGCGAAAATTCAAATAGTCTCAGATGAATTGCATCGTGTGGCACTCCATTCATCCTGATAGTACCACAAATCTGTAGGAAATTATGAATGTGCTGATTTGGGTCTTCCTCCTCTAAACCTCCAAACTGCTCTTGCCTTATTAATTGTGTCAGAGCAGGTTTTATTTCAAAATTGTTGGCTGTGACATTTGGTGGTGCAATACTGGATCCACAGCCTATTGCATTAGGAGTATACAACTCCTCCAATGTCATGCGCCTTGTGTTGTTATCCATATTTTCGTGTATAGTCTCTGGAATAGCCTCTTTATTTTCTTTATTTGCTTTTCGATTTTTCCTGCAAACTCTCTCAATTTCTGGTTCAAACAAGAGATCAGTTTCCTTAGCTCTTCGCATAAACCACAAATCAAAAGGAAACAGGGGATACTGAAAACAAATTCAAAGAATGAAAGAAATTAATGAAAACAAGACAAAACAAACAACTATGTAAGACAGAACAAAACACAATGAACAGACGAAACAAAATGAACAGATAATACCAGTATTCACAGACGGAACACTATACTACAGACGAAACAACTATGAACAAACTAATTATGAATATCAGCACTATAGAAAAACAAAACAAAAGTAGAAACAAAATAAAGGGATCAATGATAACAAAGAAAAATAGGAATTCAATGACAGACGAAACAACAAAATTTTGTTACAGACGAAACAAACAGGGTATAAAAGGAATTAGGTATAGACGAAACAAGTAAACTATAGTATGATCAGACGCAACAAGTAAGAACATAAAGAAATCAATAAGAAACAGAACGACTCTAGAAAACAAAACAAAACAAATATAGAAAACAAAACGAAACAAGTCTGCCACAGACGAAACAATATTAACAGACGAAAGCTCAAATGGACAGACGAAACAATTATTAACAGCAAAGAAAAGAAAAGACACTTATTCTAAGTAAAAATCAAAACCGATTCAAAGAATAAAAAAAAAAAAAAAAAAAAAAAAAACAAAAAAAAAGATTCAAAGAATAAAAGAAATTACCGAAACGTAACGAAACACCTATAGAAACGAAAGCGAACAAATCACTACAGATTTAACCAAATCTGCCACAGACGAAACAATATGAACAGAATAAAAACGAAGAAATCAAAGAAATCAAAGAAATCAAAAGAAAAGCAATTAGAATCAAGAAGATAAAGAAAACAAAGAAAACTAAAAATAAAGAAAACAAATCTATGAAAACAAAAGAAGGTAAAAGAAAGTGTCCTAAGTAGCAAGCTCGTTAAGACTATCGATATTCATCAATAGTCCCCGGCAACGGCGCCATAAACTTGTTGACTATTTAAAAGTATGTAGGTGTCAATCTTTCGACAAGTGTACCGGTCGTTACAAGTTTAGAAAAGATGAGAACAAATTGTCGAACCACAGAGACTGATTGTGAATTACCAAATGCTCAACATGCTTTGCTATTAAGACGAATCGGTGAATGAATCATTTGTGTAAAACTAAACTATTGTGCAAAATAAAGCAATACTGTAAAGTAAAGAAAGCAAGTAAATGTTTAAGTTTCGAAGATGATAAAGACAGTTAGGGAATTGGTTCAATTGATTTCTTCCTCAAGCAACTACTTCTTAAGTTAATCCAGTAATTATCACTCAATTGGAGACTAGAATTTGTGATACCGTAGACTAATCCTATTCCTAGGTCTTTAGTCCCTTTGAATGACTTTTATAATCCCTAATCCCTTAGGTAAAAACAGAAATTCATTCAAGAAGCGAAACTGATAAATTCGTTAAAACATCTCATAATATGCAAGTTCTATCCCTAGACTCATGCATTACTATAGTGATACACTTCCTCTCCTACTTCAACTATCAATCTTCCGAAGGCATAGCTGACACGAGATACAAATCCTTAAGAAATAGTTCAATTCAATCAAACATTAATATTCCTATCTCTATTTGAATTTCATGAATTAAATCTCAAGAATAAGCATTAAGCAGGGAAGAGATCAATCAATTCGGTGAGATTACACTTGAATTAACATAAGGAATTCATTACAAGAGTTCTGGAATCAAAATCCCCATCCCTAACTTACAGATTTAGCTAAACATGGAAACGAGAAAAGAACGAAGAAAAACAGAATTCAAACTCAAGAGAAACTCCATAATTGCTTGATTATGCTTTCGCAAGCTCACAAACTCAGGAATCTCAAGATTTGATGGAGGAAGAAGGAGAATGAAAGTGGAGAAAAGAAAAACGAGAGGAACTTGTAAGAGAAGGAAAAACAGAGTAACTGAAAAATGTTAGTTATGGATCTACCAATCCGGATCCCTGTTTTCGCGCCCAAGATATCCTTTTATAGATGAGGAAGTGTGCTCCCATTTACTAGAATTACGTCCAGGTGCATTGTGATAGTTTGAATACATTGACTTGCTTGATTCTGACAGCGTGGCAACTGCAACTGCAAATTATTGCTTCCGTCTGATGAAACCTTCAATTGATTCCTTCAGAAAATACTTCAGTTAATTCCTCGGATGATCTGAGATGACCACGATTTTTATTTACTTTGCTGCAAGTCTCGAGAAGTGCACAAATTGAGCAATCTTGCATTCTAAGTGTTCTTCCGTCTGTGACATCTTTCGTCTGTGAGATCTTTTGTCTGACGAGGCTTCGTACCGTCTGTCTTGGCTTCGTCTGTCTTTGTCTTGGTATCATCTGTCTTTACTTCGTCTGTCTTGGTCTTGGTATCGTCTATCTTTACTTCGTCTGTCTTGGCTTCGTCTATATGAACTCAGATGAAGTAAGCATAGACGAAACACTCTCAGACGAATTAAGCACAGACGAAGTAACTCGGATAATACTGGTACAGACGAAGTAACTTGGAGACTACTAGTACAGACGAAGTAACTCCCTGAGAAGCACACATAGACGGAGTAGCTCTTCAGATGAAATAAGCATAGATGAACAACTCAGATGAATCAAGTATAGACGGAACAACCCATCAGACGGAACAAGAGTTCTTGCGTCTTAATCCCTTCATTTGAGCTTCCATAAGGCATGAGCGCGCCCCTGAGTGCGCCCTCGCGTATTTTTGCCGCAAGCAGAGCATGAAGCGTCCCATGAGTGCGCCCTGGCGCGTCTTGACAGACGATATCATTTTAACAGCTTTGGATGCTCAACTTGAGGTTTGGTTTGCTCTACTCTCTTGGTCTGATGCAGTTGCGTCCGAGGCTTGATGCTTGTTTCGTCTGTTGTCGCAGCAGATGATACTCACGGGTGTCTTTCTCAGATGAGACAGACGATTCCCCTGGATGATTCTTACAGACGATACAAAGTTGTTGCCACTTGCACTTCTTTTTTTGCACGAATTGGACGGACTTTCTTGCTTCAATGGGATTTGTTCGTCTCATGTTCGTGGGCTTTCCTTCCCAGCTTCTATCTTCTCTTCAATCAATCTACAATTAACAAAAAAGTGGATAAAATGACTTAAAAATATACGAAAATCTTATAAAACTAACAAAACACTAAATCAAAGACTAACATTAGACAAATATGATATTTTTACTGTTTTCTTGTCTAAACTATGACTAAACATACTGAAATTAGATGGAATTGGACTGAAAACACCTTGGAAAACATGTATAATTTAGCACTTATCACATGTTAGGCTAAATTCTTAGGTTAGGAAAGGGGATTTCAGTTCTAGACTTCTTGTAATGAATTCCTATGTTGATTCAATTGTAATTTCAGTTGATTGATTGATCTCTTCTTACTTAATGCAAATTCTTGAGGTTTTATTCATGAAATTCAAATAGTGATAGGAATATTAACTGCTTGAATTGGATTGAACTGTTCCTTGAGTTTTTGTTTCTCATTTCAATTATGCCTTCGGAAGATTGATAATTGAATTAGGAGAGGAATTACATCACTATAGCAGTGCATGAGTCTAGGGATAGAACTTGCATGTTATGAGACATTGTGAATTTATCTGTTTCGCTTCTTGAATGTATTTCTATTTTCACCTAAGGAATTAGAGATTATAGAAGTCATTCAAAGTGACTAACGACCTAGGAATAGGATTAGTCTAAGGTATCACAAATTCTAGTCTCCAATTGATTGATAACTGTGAAATTGACATAGGAAGTAATTACTTGAGAGAAGGAATTGAATGAACCTATTCCCTAACTGTTTCCATCATCTCTGAAACTTAAACATTTACTTGCTTTCTTTACTTTACAGTATTGCTTTATTTTACACAATAGCTTAGTTTTATACAAATGCTTAATTCATTGATTCGTCCTAATAGCAAGCATAGTAAGCATTCGATAATTCACAACTAGTCTCTGTGGTTCGACAACCTTTTCTCACTATTTCTAAACTTTTGACGACCGGTACACTTGCCGAAAGATTGACACACACATTTTAAAGTCAACAATGATTCACTCAATTGTTCATCCTAATAGCAAACATATTAAGCATTCGATACTTCACAATTAGTCTCTGTGGTTCGACATCCTTATCTCACTATTCTAAACTTGTGACGACCGGTACACTTGTCGAAAGATTGACACGCGTACATATATTTTTAAAGTCAACACTACCCGTACAGAAACTACTACTGCAGGTAATACTATTGGAGATGTTACTTCCCGAGCTGTCGTTGGACGAGCTACACCTGTCGGACATACCGCTACTAGAGCTGGCACTGCCGGAGCTTTTGCTGTCGGGGATGCTACCCCAATAGAAACTACTACTGCGGGTAATACTACTGGAGATGCTACTGCCCGAGCTGTCGGTGGACGAACTACACCCGTCGGAGATACCGCTGCTTGATCGGGCACTACCGGAGTTGTCGCTGTCGGTGATGCTACCCCTGCAAAAAATGCTACTACAGGTAATACTACTGGAGATGCTACTTCCCGAGTTGCAGAAGACGAGTTGCATGCTAATCGGAGATACCGTCGCTAGAGCGGAATCATCGCAGAATCGCCATTGCGGAGCCGCTACCCGTGCGGGTAATACATCGCAGATGCTACTTCCTGAGCTGTCGTTTGATGAGCTGCACCTGTCGGAGATACCGCTACTAGAGCGGGTTTCGCCGGATGTTCCGTAGGCATGCTACCCGCATGTAAACTACTACTGCGGGTAATACTATTGGAGATGCTACTTCCCGAGTTGTCGTTGGACGAGCTACACCTGTCGGAGATACCGCTACAAGAGCTGGCACTGTCGGGTCTTTTGTCGTTGGGGAATCTACCCTACGAAACTACTACCTGCAGTAATACACGGAGATGCTAATGCTCGAGCTGTCGGTTGACGAACTGCACCTGTCGGAGATACCACTGCTAGAGCGGGCACTACCGGAGCTGTCGCTGTCGGGGATGCTACCCCTGCAAAAAATGCTACTACAGGTAATATTACTGGAGATGCTACTTCCCGAGCTGCAGAAGACGAGTTGCATCTGTCGGAGATACCGCTGCTAGAGCGGCACCGCTTGAATGTCATTGTAGGAGTTACCCGTCGAAACTACTCTTTGGAGATAATACTACTGGAGATGCTACTTCCTGAGTTGTCGTTGGACGAGCTGCACCTGTCGGATATACCGCTACTAGAGCGGGCACTGTTGGATCTGTCGCTGTAGGGGCTTCTACCTGATAAGTGTTAGATTATACATGTTTTCTTAGGAGTTTTCTATCCATTTTCATTCATTTTCAATAGGTTTAGTTGTAGTTTAGGCAAGAAAACATTGAAAATACCATATTTGCTTAGGGTTAGCTCTTGAGTTAGTGTTTTGTTAAGTTTTATAAGTTTTCTTGAGTTTTTAAGTCATCTTAATCATTCTTTTGTTGATTCTAGGTTCATTGAAGAGAAGAAAGAATGCTTGGAATAGAAGCTATGGACATAAGATGAAGATGCCATCAAGAAGAACAAGGATGCAAGCCCAAATCAAGATCAAAGCAAGCCAATTGGAGCATCCTTACCTGTGAAAACGCGCCAGGGCGCACAAGGTGGCGCGTTTCAGCATTGCTTGCACTGAAAACGCGCCAGGGCGCACAGGGTGGCGTGTTTCAGCCTTGCTTGCGGCGAAACGCGCCGCCGGGCGCACAAGGTGGCGCGCTCGGGCCCCCGATTCACTCCAAAACGCGCCAGGGCGCGTTCTTCTTAAGTGGTGGCGCGTTTCCACTGCTATAAATTGCTGTTTGGGGCGTGAATTGAAGGGAGCTCTCATTTTTTTAGTTTTTCCTGTTGCTTCTCGTGCACGCTTCTCTCGTTTTCTCTCTTCTCCACTTCGTTCTCCTTCCTTCTCCATCAAACCAAGAGGATTCTTGAAGATTTGGAGCTTGTGGAAGCAAGATCTAAAGATTCATGGAGCTTCTCTCAGTTTTGATTTCTATTTTTGTTCTTTCTTTTTCTATTTCCATGTTAGGCTAAATTCTTAGGTTAGGGAAGGGGGATTTCGATTCCAGAATACTTGTAATGAATTTCTATGTTGATTCAATTGTAATTTCAGTTGATTGATTGATCTCTTCTTACTTAATGCAATTTCTTGAGGTTTAATTGATGAAGTTCAAATAGTGATAGGAATATTAACTGCTTGAATTGGATTGAACTGTTCCTTGAGTTTTTGTTTCTCATTTCAATTATGCCTTCGGAAGATTGATAGTTGAACTAGGAGAAGAAGTGCATCATTATACTTTTGCATGAGTCTAGGAATAGAACTTGCATGTTATGAGACATTGTGAATTTATGTTTCGCTTCTTGAATGAGTTTGTTTTCACCTAAGGGATTAGAGATTATAGAAGTCATTCAAAGGGACTAAAGACCTAGGAATAGGATTAGTCTAAGGTATCACAAATTCTAGTCTCCAATTGATTGATAACAGTGGAATTGATATAGGCAGTAATTACTTGAGAGAAGGAATTGAATGAACCTATTCCCTAAATGTTTTCATCATTTCTGAAACTTAAACATCTATTGCTTTCAATCTCTTGTATTACAGTACATTGTCTTTTTACATAGTTACTCAGTTTACACACATGATTCACTCAATTTTTCATCCTAATAGCAAACATATTAAGCATTCGATACTTCACAATTAGTCTCTGTGGTTCGACATCCTTATCTCACTATTCTAAACTTGTTACGACTAGTACACTTGTCGAAAGATTGACACGCGTACATATATTTTTAAAGTCAACAAGTTTATGGCGCCGTTGCCGGGGATTATTGGTTGAATATCGATAGTCATAACGTGTTTGCTAATTAGGGCATTTGTTTTTAGTTGTGATTCATACTTGTTCTGTTTTTGTTTTTGTATACCTATTTTGTTTTTACTTTTCATTGAATTATCTCATTCTTTTGAACTGTTTGGATTCCCTGTATCTTCCAGATTTGTGGTTTATGCGAAGAATTAAGGAAACTAACTTCTTGTTTGAACCAGAAATTGAGAGATTTTGCAGGAGAAATCTGAAAGAGAATAAAAATAATAAAGAAGAGACCATACCAGAAATCTCAACTATACCAGAAAATTCAACAGCAACTATGGATAACACAAGGCGGATGACATTGGAAGAGCTGTACACGCCAAATGCAATGGGGCTGCGGTTCTAGTATTGCACCACCAATTGTGGCAGCCAACAACTTTGAGATAAAACCTGCTGTTACATAATTAGTCAGACAAGAGCAGTTTGGAGGTCTCGAGGAGGAAGATCCAAATCAACATGTTCACAATTTCTTGCAGATTTGTGGAACTATAAAAATGAATGGAGTGCCAGATGACGCCATTAGGTTGAGACTATTTGAGTTTTCACTGAAAGGTGAAGCAAAGATGTGGTTGCAGAGTTTTCCACATGGATACTTCACTACTTGGGAAGACTTGGTAAACACATTTTTGGCTCAATATTTTCCACCTAAGAAATATAACTACTTCAGAGCTGAGATCTCTTGTTTCAAGCAAAAAGATGGAGAATCCATCAGTGAGGCATGGAGGAGATTCAAATCCTTCTTGAGAAGATGTCCTCACCATGGTTTCTCTGATTTGCAGCAAGTCCACATCTTCTATAATGGACTGCGATCACATAACAGATTGCTAGTAGATGCCTTTGCTGGAGGTTCATTGAGGAAAAAGGATGCGCAAGAAGCAAGAGCAATCATTGAGACCATGGCTTCAAACAGATACGATGCTCCTCCTAGTGATTTCTATGGGAAAGGAGAGGAATGATGGATCTTGGAGCTAATGATGCACTGCTGGCTTAGAATAAGTTGATGACTCAGAAATTGGACCAATTAATGAAACAACTGCAAGTGGTCCAGCTAAATGCAGTCCAAGCACCTCCAATAAATTGTGAATATTGTGGGGGAGGACATCCAGTTGAATGTTGTGACAGCCTAGGAGCTACTGCAGAGGATCAAGCTCAAGTAAACTATATGGTAAATCCTCAAGGTAATCTTTATGCTAACACAAACAGCTATAACTCCCACAATAGAAACCATCCAAATCTTTCCTATAGAAATAACAATTATCTGCAACCTAACCCTTCCTCTTATGACCAAAACTTCAAACAAACCTTCAACCCGAATCCTAGACCACCTTTCAATCCAAATCCACCATACAATCAAAATTACAACCAGCATAGGGTGATAAAGTGGAGGAAGAAGAAGATACTGCAGAGAAAGATAGGCAGCCACCTATACCTGCAGTTCTCATTGAAAAGAAAGATTCACCAAGAAAGACGAAGAAGCAGATTTTAGAAGAAGCTGGCCAGCATGAACACATCTCACCTTACTGCAAGCTTCCATATCCTCAAAGGCTGAAGAAGGCAAATGATGATAAGCAGTTTGCCAAATTCTTCGATATCTTGAAAAGTTTGAGGATTAATATTCCATTTTCTGAAGCTCTGCAGAAGATGCCTTCATATGCTAAATTCATGAAGGAGATCCTATCTAATAAGAGGATGCTTTTGGATGATGAAACAGTAGCTATGACAGAGGAATGCAGTGCCATCATCCAGAGGAAACTGCCTCAAAAATTGAGAGATAGAGTCCCCTTCACTATCCCTTGTTTTATAGGGGAAGTACCAGTGGGTAAGGCATTAATTGACTTGGGAGCCAGCATAAACTTGATGCCTCTTTCTGTGCTACATAAATTGAACATACAAGACATTCAGCCCACAATGATGACACTGCAATTAGCGGATAGATCCACCAAACGCCCCTATGGAGTAGTAGAAGATCTCTTGGTGAAGGTGGACAAATTCGTGTTCCCTGCTGATTTCGTGGTGCTGGACATGGAAGCCGATGAAGAAGTACCAATCATCCTAGGAAGACCATTCCTAGCCACCGGCAGAGTCTTAATTGATGTAGCACAAGGTGAACTCATCCTGAGAGTAGATGAAGAAAAGGTATCTTTTAATATATTTGATTCTATGAAATTTCCAGCTGATAAGTCCCAATGCATGATGATTGATGTGTTGAATCCTATAGCAGAAAATGTTTATGAAAATGAGATTTTTGACTTCATAAAAGAGGAGGAAGATTTTGATACTTCTAGTTTTGAAAATGAACAATATGAAGTTGAAGAATTCATTGCTGCTATGGAAACCAACACATCACCACCATCATGTATTGAAGCAGTGGATGAAACAGCTGAAATGGTTGATAAAACGGAAACTGCACCTAAGAGCGAACTTAAGCAACTACCCTCTCATCTTAAATATGCTTTTCTTGAAGAGAATGACACCTTCCTAGTGATCATTAGCAATTGTTTGAATAAAAATGAAGAGGACAGTTTGCTTAAAGTTCTAAAAGAGCATAAATCTGCTATTGGGTGGCAGATTTCCGATTTGAAAGGTATAAGTCCCTCATTTTGCATGCACAAAATCTTGCTTGAGGACAATTTCAAACCTGTGATACAACCTCAAAGACGTTTAAATCCTACTATGAAAGAGGTTGTACACAAGGAAGTCCTCAAACTACTTGATGCTGGCATTATTTATCCTATTTCGGATAGCTCTTGGGTAAGTCCAGTACAAGTAGTTCCCAAGAAAAGGGGCATGACTGTGATTGCGAATGAGAAAAATGAGTTGATCCCCACCCGGACAGTGACTGGGTGGAGGATGTGTATTGATTATAGAAGGTTAAATGATTCTACAAGGAAAGACCACTTCCCTATACCTTTTATGGACCAAATGCTTGAAAGGCTAGCTGGTCATGCCTATTACTGTTTTCTGGATGGCTACTCTGGTTATAACCAGATTGTGGTAGATCCTAAGGACCAGAGAGAAAGCGCTTTTTACGTGTCCTTATGGAGTTTTTGCCTACCGAAGAATGCCATTTGGACTACGTAATGCACCACCTACCTTTCAAAGATGCATGATGGCCATTTTTGGAGATATGGTTGAGAAATTCATTGAAATATTTATGGATGATTTTTTGTCTTTGGTTCCACTTTCGACAATTTGTTTAGAAA
This sequence comes from Hylodesmum podocarpum, assembly GCA_026586105.1. Lineage (NCBI taxonomy): Eukaryota > Viridiplantae > Streptophyta > Magnoliopsida > Fabales > Fabaceae > Hylodesmum > Hylodesmum podocarpum. The sequence goes on from JALJEV010000357.1 coordinate 52,193, forward strand.
ATTTAGCTTTTATCTTGAAACGATGCCAAGAAACAAATCTGGTTTTGAAGCGGGAAAAGTGCCATTTTATGGTTAAAGAAGGCATTGTTTTAGGACATAAAATATCTATGAATGGTATACAAGTGGACAAGGCAAAAATAGAAGTGATAGAGAAACTGCCTCCACCATTGAATGTGAAAGGGGTGAGGAGTTTCTTAGGTCATCTTGGTTTTTTTACAGAAGATTCATCCAAGATTTTTCAAAAATTTCTAAACCATTATGTGACTTGCTTGTAAAGGAAGTGAGCTTTAATTTTGATGGCCGCTTGAAAGCCTTTGAGACTCTAAAGAGAAGCTAATAGACCATTTCCTATCATCTTTGCTCAGTTGGAGTTTGCCTTTTGAATTAATGTGTGACGCTAGTGATTATGCAATAGGAGCAGTGTTAGGACAAAGGAAGGACAAACTTGTAAGAGTAATATACTATGCTAGCGAGTGCTTGATAGTGCCCAAATCAATTATTCAACTACTGAGAAAAAGAAGCGCTAGCCATAGTATTTGCTCTCAACAAGTTTAGGCCTTATCTCATTGGCTCAAAAATCATAGTGTACATCGACCATGCTGCATTGAAATACCTTCTAATGAAGCATGAGAGTAAACCAAGGTTGATCCGTTGGGTTCTCCTTCGCAAGAGTTTGATATTGAAATAAGAGATAAAAAAGGCGAGGAGAGAACCTAGTGGCGAGATCACCTTTCAAGGTTGCCTCATGCTTTGAAATAGAAGGTAGTGACATTCCTATAGTTGAAACCTTTCACGATAAGACACTCTTTCTTTGTAAATGATGCTCCTTGGTTCAGCGATATCGCGAACTTTAAGGTATCCAACTATATTCCCCCTGGCTTGTCCATCAACAAAGAAAAAATTGTTTTTCGATGCAAAATATTATGTGTGGGATGAGCCATTTTTGTTTAAGTGGGGTATAGATGGAATCCTTAGGAGATGCATACACGAGGAAGAGGTCAACCTTGTCTTTGGCACTATCACAATTCCCCTAGTGGAGGTCATTTTAATGGGGAAAGGACAGCTAAAAAGGTTTTGCAATGTGGTTTGTATTGGCCATCTATTTTTAAAGATGCAAAAGCTTTTGTGCGGTCTTGTAATGAGATGCCAAAAAGAAGTGGAAATATTTCAAAGAGAGATGAGGGACCATTAAATAACATATTAGAGATAGAGGTATTTGATGTATGGGGGATGGACTTCATAGGACCATTTCCTCCCTCTTTCTCCCACACATACATCCTAGTAGTTGTAGACTATGTGTCCAAATGGGTGGAAGCCATTTCTACCTCAACCAATGATTCTAGGATTGTAGATACCTTTATTCATAGAAACATCTTTACTAGATTTGGTGTCCCTAGAGCTTTCATTACTGATGGTGGAAGCCATTTCTGCAATAAGCATATGGAGAGAGTCCTTAAGAGGTTGGGGGTGAAGCACAAGATTGCAACACCATATCACCCCCAAACCAGTGGGCAAGCTGAACTAGTAAATAGGGAGATTAAGAAGATTTTAGAGAGAACTGTAAATCTGTCCAGAAAAGATTGGTCTAAAAGACTAAACGATGCTCTTTGGGCATATAGGACAGCTCATAAGACTCTCATTGGCATGACACCATTTCAAATGGTCTATGGAAAGGTATGCCACTTGCCTGTAGAACAAGAGCACAAGGCATACTGGGCCTTGAAATACCTCAATTCTGACTCTCAATCAGGCCATGAGAAGAGACTATACCAACTCCATGAGTTGGATGAACTCAGACTTCAAGCATACGAGAATGCCAAGATTTACAAAGAAAGAACAAAGCTATGGCATGATCGTAATCTTAGAAGGAGAGAGTTTTACCCCGGGACAGTGGTGTTACTTTATAATTCTAGATTAAGGTTGTTTCCAGGAAAACTAAAATCTAGATGGTGGTCCATTTTTTGTCAAACAAGTATTTCCACATGGTGCAATTACTTTAGAAGACCTTGATAAGTCAGAGAGTTCAAAGTAAGCGCAAAGAGTCAAACCTTATCTAGGAGATACTTTTGAGAGGATAAGGTCTCTCTTGAATTACATGACCCTCCTTGATAGGGTCAAGTTACATGTCAAGCTAATGACATTAAAGAAGCGCTTGGTGGGAGGCAACCTATCCAATTGAAAGAAGTTTTCTGTAACTTCTTGTTGTGATATACTTGTGAATAGTTTAAAAGTTAGAAAAGCAAAAAGAAAAGAGAATTTGATGATTGGAGTTGAAGTGTAAATACATGAGTGAGTATAATAAATCTGATTCTGTGTTAATAGATAAACAAGTAGATATATGAATAAACAATCGAAATTACATTGAATTGAGTGATAGAAATAAGAGAGGTGAGGTGTAATAGCATTAATGGGAAAGTTGTGAGATCTTAATGCATGCTCATGTTTGAAAGGTTCCTTGTGCAGAGACTAGATCAATTACAGCCAAAATGATTTAGAATGCTTGCACAAGTTGAGTCAAGATGCAATATCACTAGTTCTCACCTTAGCCCACCTTAGCACATGAAGAATTGAACCAAAATGCAGAAAAACGCGCCCTGGCGCTACCAGAGGCGCCATTTGTAGCAGAAAACATGCCTTGGCGCCCTTGGGTGGCGCGTTTTACATTTAGCTTCGGCAAAAACGCACCCTGGCACGTTTCCACTCAACAGAGTGGCGCGTTCTGCAATTGAATTCGGCAAAAACGCGCCCTGGCACGTTTCCACTCAACAGGGTGGCGCGTTCTGCAATTGTGTTCGGCCAAAACGCGCCTTAGCGCGTTTTCATTTCCAGGGTGGCGCGTTTTTCACATCTTAGCACAAATAGGATTTTCGAGCTCGTGCCTTGGCGCAACCACAAGGCGCGTTCACTTGCTCTTCTCCTTCTCCTCTAGTTCTTGTGACTTCCCAAGAGTGCAATCCCATTTTTAATCCATTTTCATCTCCACCACTTCACATTGCAAGTAGTTTGAATTGAATTCTTCATCCCCTTCACCCTAGATTTTCATTTCTGTTGTAAAATTTCCAAGATCTTACTGTCTTGTTAGTTTGTTTGTTGATGTGATTGTTAGTTAGTTTGTCTTGTTAGTTTGACCCCCTCTTACTTACTTATCTTATTTTTAATTAGTAATTTAAAGTGGTTAATGATGTAGTAAATAAAAGAGAGATTTAGGAAACAACATTTTCATTACATAAGATTTAAAGTTCATTACAAATAGATTTCATAACTTTGTCCTTTTATTATTTTACATAACTACCTTTCAACTACCTTAGAACATCTACCCAACACTTCTACACGCAAAACATAGCAAGCACCTTCACACAAGATAGTAGCAACAACCAGTGACAACTTCTTAACCCTGCAAATCCGCTCCCCCGAACGTTGTTCGAGATCATCACAGGTGTTAAAAACACAAAGTGCAAGGGTGAGCTTTCCTTAACCATAATTATAAAAAATTGATTGAAGTTCAAGGAAAACCTTTTCTTTTATAAATTTAGAAATTCCATCGAAAATATCATTTTTAGAATAATACTTCCATACATATCCATGATCATCAAAATATCAATCACATAGTAAGGCAATCAACACCCATAAACCAAATCAAACAAACCATCAATCACAATCAATGATTCAGGCATGAATTCCATTCAATCAAACACACAATCACTAATGTATGCTCCTAAGCCTACATGATGCATGCACCTTCACCATGCATTTTCACTCTTCACTCGAAATGCAATGTGGCGCCCTCCACTAAAAATAGCCTGGGGCATCTGATTCTCCCACTCAATCAGACCCACCAGAGGTAGACACTCCGTAATTTGTCGAGTTCCCTCAATGTCTGGCAGGACCTCCCCCGCAACATGTGATCATCATGAGCAGGGCAATTTCCCCACCAAGGGAACCCCCCAGTCCACGGCATTCCACTCACTCAGACGGGAATCCGTGACTTACGGACTTAGTCTACTACTATTCAGTCATCAATGCAACATGTTCTAGGACCTTGAATTGTATAATGACCTTCATTATATTTCAGATATTGACCTTTCCACCAGGTCATCTTTATCTCACTTCATTCTAAGTATTGCCCATTCACTAAGCAATCTTAGAATGTTGCCTCTCCACTAGGCATTTCCAATCGGTCATTAAACAATTCAAGTCCATCCTCATTTCAATTCAATCATGCATTTCACTACTTACTCACATCCAATTCACCAAGTAATTTCATATCAATCATAAAACTGGTCATCAAACAACAATATTGTTATCATCAATATGTGTTTATGACATATACTTTTTAGTATGTTAATATTCAAAGAAGTTTGATCAAAGAAGGAAAATAAATTTAAATTAATTATTCAAAGGATAAAGAAAATACCAACTTAAAGAATTAAAAAGAGTGTAAGAAAGATGAAGAAAAGAAACACTAAGAATTCAAAGAAAGATAATGGAAGAACCAAAGAAAGAGAGTGGAAGGAAACAAAGAATAGAAAAGGAAGATAAGGAAAGATCCCCTTACTGCAAGAAACTAAAGAAAGATAATGAAAGTACCAACAAAACAAAGGATAGAAAAGAAGGATAAGGAAAGGTCCCCTTACTGCAAGAAACTAAAGAAAGATAATGAAAGTACCAACAAAACAAAGGATAGAAAAGAAGGATAAGGAAAGGTCCCCTTACTGCAAGAAACTAAAGAAAGACAATGAAAGTACCAACAAAACAAAAGATAGAAAAGAAGGATAAGGAAAGATCCCCTTACTGGTTTCTCCTAGCTTCCTATATTCTTCCTCTACTTACGTGCTCCTTCCTTGGTTGGAGAGATTTCTTCCTAAGGTGGAGAAAGTATAGAAAGGTTTTTTGTAGAGAAGATAGTTTGAGAGAATGTAGGAGTATTCTTTGGGTTGTATCTTCATTTGAAACCTTTAAGCCCTATTTATAACCTTCCTAAGGCGGTGCTACAGTAATTTCGGGCAGCTACAGTAATATCGGTCAGCTACGATCGTTTGTCGGCGGACAAAGATATGGCGGTTTGCTACGATAATGTCGGTCAGCTACAAGATCTTGTCGCGGCTATAGTATGGCGGTTTGCTACGGTAATGGTGGTTGCTACAAGTAATGTCGGCTCTGGTGATTTGCTACGTAATTTCAAAAATTCATAATTTTTTAATTATTTTTAAATTTCTTGAATGTTACAAAAAAACCTCTCTTAAACTATATTTAAATTTTTGGGATGTTACAATACTCCCCTCCTTTTTAAAAAATTTCGTCCTCGAAATTTCCATTCTTGTTACATATCCTATTCTTCTATTCTATTTTTCCATCTCCCAAAGTTTCTTTACTTTCAACTACTTCCTCTTATAATTTTACCTTATGTTTTGAAATCTATCTGTTACCCTCAACCTTACTATCCTTATATGCGGGACTATGATTTCCTCTTTTCCCTCTTATAAATCTTCCTCATTTGTTTTCACTAATATTTTTCTTTTCTTAATTCTTAAGAATAGGATCCATTTCTTGTTTCTGTCTTATTTCATTCATAAATTCATTTATTCTCAAGGCTCCTAACTTATCCTAACTCACACGCAAGGTTGAAGTTCCTAAATTGCTCTATTAAATCCATCTCTTTGACCATTAAACTTAATATGGCTATGGTCTTCCTACTTAAGGTGCCAACCACTACATTTTCTTTGCACTTAAGATTGAAACCATGATCTCTTAGAAATGTTTTCCACCTTCCTTGCCTCATTTGGCTAAATAAACACTTAAAGACTATTGTGGTTACTAAATACCTCAAATCTTGTTCCAAGATAGGGTCACCATATTTTAAGCGCAAATACTACTGCAGCTAGTTCTAAGTCATGGGTTGGGTAGTTCCTTTCATGGTTTTTCAATTGTCTTGATGCATAGGCTACCACTTTTCCTTCTTGCATTAGTACTCCTCCTAAACCTAGTTTAGAGGTATCATAATAAACCTTAAACGATTTCAGTTGGGGTTGGTAAGGTCAAAACAGGAGCAGTAGTTAGTTTTTTTCTTAAGGGTTTGAAAACTTTGTTCACAGTCGTTATTCCATACAAAAGCTTGGCTTTTTCTAGTTAAGGTTGTGAGAGGCAAGGCTATCTTGGAGAAATCTTTTATAAATCTTCTATAATATCCAGCTAATCCTAGAAAATGCTTTATTTTTGTCACATCTTTTGGTCTTTCCCATTTTAGAACTTCGTTTACCTTATGTGCATCTACTGCAAATCCTCCTTGTGATATTACGTGTCCTAGGAAACTGACTTCTTCTAACCAAAATTCACATTTGGACCATTTCGCATATAACTGTTGATCTTTCAAGATTTGTAATACCACTCTAAGATGTTTAGCATGATCCTTTTTGGTTCTCGACTATACCAAAATATCATCAATAAACACGACCACAAATTTATCCAAATATAGTTGGAAAATCCTATTCATGTAATCTATAAATACTGCTGGTGCATTAGTTACACCAAAAGACATAACCATGTACTCATAGTGTCCATATAGGGTACTAAAGGCTCGTCCAGGGATATCTCCAACTTTTACCTTTATTTGGTGGTATCCAGACCTTATATGAATCTTGATATACACAATCTCCTACTAGTTGGTCCATAAGATCCTCTATCCTTGGTAAGGGGTACTTATTCTTAATGGTTACCTTATTTAGTTGTCTATAGTCTACACAAAGTCTCATAGTTCCATCTTTCTTCTTTACTAGGAGTACGGGTGCTCCCCAAGGTGATACACTAGGTCTAATAAACTGTTTCTTCAATAGTTCTTCTATTTGTTTCTTTAGCTCCGCTAGTTCTAAGGGTGACATCCTATAGGGTGCAATAGAAATTGGTCCAGTCCCAGGTATCAGGTTTATATAAAATTCAACTTCCCTTTCGGGTGGTAGTTGGTTTACCTCTTGAAGAGAATACTTGAGAGAAATCTGTACTACGGGTATATTATCGAATGTGACCTTTCGTTCCTCTTCTAGGTTAGAAAGGATCATATATACCTAATTGTGTTTCTTCATGTCCTATTTCACTTGGTTGGTAGAAATTATCTCAATATCCTTTCTTACTTCAGATTCGAAAAAATTAAGGTTTTATTAAAACAGACTATCAGGACATAGTTGGAAGATAACTAGTCCATTCCAAGGATAATATTAATTTGGTTTAAAGGTAAGCAAACTAGGTTAACTATGAAGGTTTTGTTACTTAGTTTTATAGGACAATCTAAACAGATATGGGTGGTTGTAACAAACTCATGGGTAGAGGTAGTTATTATTAAATCAATGTCTAGAAAAATAGTGGAAGTTGTAACCTTTTAGCACAATCAAACGATATATGGGAATGAGTGGCACCAGAGTCAAATAGTACAAGTAAAGGAATTCCACATACGTACCTTGTACTAGATCATTGATATTTGAGACCTTAACTCCATCAAGGATGAATATTCTTCCTACAACCTTTGATTTCCCTAGTTGATATTATTGGTGCTTCTTTAAAACTATTGGTCATGCTCAGTCTTCTCAAGTCAAGGTGGTTAATCCTTTAACATTAGGTAATCTTCCTAAGCGTATCAACTTTAATTCCTCCTTGGGTTAGTACTTATTCCTCCTTTAACTAAACTCTTTCTTCCTTAAAAATACTAGTTCCTTTTTCGGATTTTGAATCCTTCTAGTTTCTCTAAGGTTTATTTAACCATCAAAATGCATCAACCATTATTGTATCATCCTAGTATATCTTCTAAATGCATCTTAGTGTTGTCAAAAGGTTTGTATTAGGATAAGAGCTAGGTAGTTACTAATCATTTCCAATAAAGTTATCTTAAGGACTTTTAACTTTTGGTGATATTCTTAGGTTTTTCTAATCCTTAGTACGACTTCTCCTTTGAAGGGATCATTTCCTAAAATTGGCTTCCTTTAGGATTCACTTTCGATCCTCTTTATTTGATTTGCTACATTTTAAGGAGAACTTCATATATTAATCTTAGTTCTAAAAATTTGTATCTCTTTCTCTTCTAAAAGAGTCCTCTTTTATTGAAAATACTTTAAAAAGGTTTTCTATTATAGGTAAGTTATCTAGGATATCTTTTAATTTTATCTCCAGAGATGGTCATCTTTATGTCTAATTTATCCTCCTTCAATCTTGCTAGTTTAAGTTGGTAGAAACATCCTTTGTAAGATCAACAACAACTCTCTTCCCTTAATACTTTGCTATTTTTCTTGGCCAACTCTGGTTTTGCTTATCTAAAACTTGGGTCAAAACTTATAGGGCTTTAACTACAATTCTATAACTTCTTTTAACCACTACTTTCTATTCCTAATAGATTAAACTACATCTAATCCTCGGCCGTGTCACTATCCCTAAAACTAATTTTTCATTGATCGAACCAAGAAGCAATCAAGTAAACACACCAAATAATCAAACAAGCACACAAAGCACACAATCATTCACACAACAAAAACATAGCAGACACATAACTCACAAGTCGAACTGGTTCGACCTGCTCTGATACCACTAATGTAACACCCCCTCTTACTTACTTATCTTATTTTTAATTAGTAATTTAAAGTGGTTAATGATGTAGTAAATAAAAGAGAGATTTAGGAAACAACATTTTCATTACATAAGATTTAAAGTTCATTACAAATAGATTTCATAACTTTGTCCTTTTATTATTTTACATAACTACCTTTCTACTACCTTAGAACATCTACCCAACACTTCTACACGCAAAACATAGCAAGCACCTTCACAAAAGATAGTAGCAACAACCAGTGACAACTTCTTAACCCTGCAAATTTGCTCCCCCGAACGTTGTTCGAGATCATCACAGGTGTTAAAAACACAAAGTGCAAGGGTGAGCTTTCCTTAACCATAATTATAAAAAATTGATTGAAGTTCAAGGAAAACCTTTTCTTTTATAAATTTAGAAATTTCATCGAAAATATCATTTTTAGAATAATACTTCCATACATATCCATGATCATCAAAATATCAATCACATAGTAAGGCAATCAACACCCATAAACCAAATCAAACAAACCATCAATCACAATCAATGATTCAGGCATGAATTCCATTCAATCAAACACACAATCACTAATGTATGCTCCTAAGCCTACATGATGCATGCACCTTCACCATGCATTTTCACTCTTCACTCGAAATGCAATGTGGCGCCCTCCACTGAAAATAGCCTGGGGCATCTGATTCTCCCACTCAATCAGACCCACCAGAGGTAGACACTCCGTAATTTGTCGAGTTCCTCAATGTCGGCGGGACCTCTCCGCAACATGTGATCATCATGAGTAGGGCAATTTCCCCACCAAGGGAACCCCTCAGTCCACGGCATTCCACTCACTCAGACGGGAATCCGTGACTTACGGACTTGGTCTACTACTATTCAGTCATCAATGCAACATGTTCTAGGACCTTGAATTGTATAATGACCTTCATTGTATTTCAGATATTGACCTTTCCACCAGGTCATCTTTATCTCACTTCATTCTAAGTATTGCCCATTCACTAAGCAATCTTAGAATGTTGCCTCTCCACTAGGCATTTCCAATCGATCATTAAACAATTCAAGTCCATCCTCATTTCAATGCAATCATGCATTTCACTACTTACTCACATCCAATTCACCAAGTAATTTCATATCAATCATAAAACAACAATATTGCTATCATCAATATGTGTTTATGACATATACTTTTTAGTATGTTAATATTCAAAGAAGTTTGATCAAAGAAGGAAAATAACTTTAAATTAATTATTCAAAGGATAAAGAAAATACCAACTTAAAGAATTAAAAAGAGTGTAAGAAAGATGAAGAAAAGAAACACTAAGAATTCAAAGAAAGATAATGGAAGAACCAAAGAAAGAGAGTGGAAGGAAACAAAGAATAGAAAAGGAAGATAAGGAAAGATCCCCTTACTGCAAGAAACTAAAGAAAGATAATGAAAGTACCAACAAAACAAAGGATAGAAAAGAAGGATAAGGAAAGGTCTTACTGCGCAAGAAACTAAAGAAAGATAATGAAAGTACCAACAAAACAAAGGATAGAAAAGAAGGATAAGGAAAGGTCCCCTTACTGCAAGAAACTAAAGAAAGACAATGAAAGTACCAACAAAACAAAAGATAGAAAAGAAGGATAAGGAAAGATCCCCTTACTGGTTTCTCCTAGCTTCCTATATTCTTCCTCTACTTACGTGCTCCTTCCTTGTTGGAGAGATTTCTTCCTAAGGTGGAGAAAGTATAGAAAGGTTTTTTGTAGAGAAGATAGTTTGAGAGAATGTAGGAGTATTCTTTGGGTTGTATCTTCATTTGAAACCTTTAAGCCCTATTTATAACCTTCCTAAGGCGGTCTACTGATAATTTCAGGCATTCTGGTAATTTCGGGCAGCTACATTCTGATAATGTCGGTCACTACGATGATCGATCGGCGACTACTGATATGGCGGTTTGCTACAGTAATGGCGGTTGCTACAGTAATGTCGGCAGCTACAGTAATTTGCTACTGTAATTTCAAAAATTCATAATTTTTTAATTATTTTTAAATTTCTTGAATGTTACAAAAAAACCTCTCTTAAACTATATTTAAATTTTTGGGATGTTACATATTGGGGCGGGAGTTTCAACTGAGGGTTTAATCCCTATGAGACCGGGAGCCACATTAGAGGTGAGTTTCACCAAAGGAGAGTCCAGGAAATCCAAAGCCACACCAGACGCACTGTCCACTTCTAGAGCCACTCCAAAGTCTAAAGGAAAAGCTCCATTGGTAGAAGCTCCAGCTACTGCTGCAGATCAGCAAAAGATATTGAGGCATCTGAGGGTAGTTCAAGAAAATCTGAGAAGGATTCACGAATCTAATAAGACTTGCATTGCACTTGAGCCCCTCATGAGAAGTTTAGCTGCCCAAATGAATATGCCAGTAGAGAAGCTGACGCCATTCAAACCACTCAGCAGTGAAATGATTGAAGACTTGATGAGGTTTGAAGAGTTTTCTGAGGATTTTGGAAGTAAAGTACCGAATGAGGGACAAGATGATGATGGTGAAGAGGTTGATGGGGGCCATAATGAAGATGCAGAGGAGAGCATTGAGGAGAGTGAAGATGCAGAGGAGAGTGAAGATGCAGAGGAAAGTATTGAGGAGACTGAGGATGAAGAAGATGAGACAGAAGATGAGGATTGATGTCCCACTTTAATATTTCTGTTTAAGTTTAAGTTTTTGGTTAATATAGCTTAGCTAGACTATTTTACTGTCTCTTTAGTTCATGGTACTGTATTTGACTTTTATTTGAATAGAATTTGACTGTTAGTTTGTTGTCTAGTTAGTTTGCGTTGTTTTTGTGAATTGTTAGATGCTAGAGAACTGTTGGAGAAACATGGAATTGCTGGCACTTGGTACCCCTTGAGTATCATGGCTGGTCTTCAACAGGGAGCACCTCTATACTCTTTTGATGTTAACTGTTAATTCATGTTTGTTAGAGTATATGCTCTGTTTTGTTGCACCATCTTATGAAGGTTATATGCATTAGTATAGCATTAACTCTGTAGTCCAGTAGAATGAATTGTGTAAATTTTGGCACTTAGGTTCAGTTTGAGGTTCTATGACAAAGTTGCATGTTTCTTAAATGTTTGAAAAGATACTGTATGAGAATTCTAGCATAAAAATTTTCTAGATTGAGACATGATTGATGCACTTAGCAATGTTAGGCAATGATTAATCCTGGATAAGAATTTGAGCCTCCAACATGATTCATTCTTGAGTGTTTTACCATCTGAAGTGTGTGTTCCAGAACTTGCTTTAGCTCTTGGTCAAAATTGCATACATTTAGATTTGGACACAAATGATAAAGGCAATTTTCTTCTTGTAGCCTTGAGCCAAATAAGCCTGAACCTGAACATTTTCCATTGCTAGCCCCTTTGAGCCTGATTTGACCCTTTCTTTCTTGGTTACTTAAGCTCATTACAAGCCTAATTAAGTGAAAAACCAATGGTCCTATCACTGGAACTTTTAGTGTATTGGTTTCTTTACTTAGATTATAGGTTTCAAGATTAAGTTTGGGGTTAAGATTTTGGGGTGCATGTGTAGTTGTTGACTTGAGGACAAGTCAAATTTCTAAGTTTGGGGTTGTTGGGTCACTTTGGTGAAGTTTGTGAATAATAGATAGTTGTATATGGTGCATTCTCTATTTTTTTTCATGCATACAGTATAGTGCATTGTTTTTCATGCATACCATGCAAAATTTTTGTTTTTCTTCTTGTGATATCAATGAGTGAGACTACTCAAGAAAAGCAAAGTGGCAAAAACAAAGAGAAAAACAAGAAACTGAAAAGAAAGAAAAAGGAAGAAACAGAACAAAATGATAAAAATTATGAGAAATAAGGTGTAGAAAGAAAAAGAGAGCAAAAAGTAGAGAGAAAGCAAAAAGTAGAAAGAAAAAGAAGCAGAAAAAAAAAATGCAGTTTAAAAGCAAAAGAATAAAGGAACAAAAGGAAAACAGAGTGGTCTCATAAGTTGTTTATGTTACTCATTGTGAGTTTCTGTTTTGTTTTTGAGTTTTCTTCTGTCCATCATGAGTTCATGCATAGCATATAGGTTTTAACTTTTACTCTTTGAGTTACTGTGAATATGTAGCCATTAAACTTTCTTTTTAACCCACCCTTACTTAAACCCCATTACAACCCTGAAAAGACCTTTTGAGTGTCCAATTTCTACTTGAAAGCAGTGGAGATTGTAGAGTCATTGCAAGCCTATGAGAACTGACCTTCTGATTGGTAATATTGAGAGAAACACAAGCCTAAACACTTGAGAGATTGAGGGCAAACACTTAACTGGAGAGGACTTTGCTGATGTTGGCTAAAGTACATTTTCTCATGCCAATCTATGTTATTTGCCTATGCTTGATGAATTATGCAGTGCTTGATAACATTCTGAGTGCATGTCCAACTTTCATAGATAAATTGAATTGAATTAAGGAGTTAAGAACTGCATAAGGCATTTTCAATAACTGATTGAGCTTAATATTATACCATGCTTATTAATCCTTGTAATGATGGATTCTAGTTGCTTGAGGACAAGCAAAGCTTTAAGTTTGGGGTTGTGATAAGTGTTAGATTATACATGTTTTCTTAGGAGTTTTCTATCCATTTTCATTCATTTTCAATAGGTTTAGTTGTAGTTTAGGCAAGAAAACATTGAAAATACCATATTTGCTTAGGGTTAGCTCTTGAGTTAGTGTTTTGTTAAGTTTTATAAGTTTTCTTGAGTTTTTAAGTCATCTTAATCATTCTTTTGTTGATTCTAGGTTCATTGAAGAGAAGAAAGAATGCTTGGAATAGAAGCTATGGACATAAGATGAAGATGCCATCAAGAAGAACAAGGATGCAAGCCCAAATCAAGATCAAAGCAAGCCAATAAGAGCATCCTTACCTGTGAAAACGCGCCAGGGCGCACAAGGTGGCGCGTTTCAGCATTGCTTGCGCTGAAAACGCGCCAGGGCGCACAAGGTGGCGCGTTTCAGCATTGCTTGCGCTGAAAACGCGCCAAGGCGCACAAGGTGGCGTGCTCAGGCCCCCAATTCACTCCAAAACGCACCAGGGCGCGTTCTTCTTAAGTGGTGGCGCGTTTCCACTACTATAAATTGCTGTTTGGGGAGCGAATTGAAGGGAGCTCTCATTTTTTCAGTTTTTCCTGTTGCTTCTCGTGCACTCTTCTCTCGTTTTCTCTCTTCTCCACTTCGTTCTCCTTCCTTCTCCAACAAACCAAGAGGATTCTTGAAGATTTGGAGCTTGTGGAAGCAAGATCTAAAGATTCATGGAGCTTCTCTCGGTTTTGATTTCTATTTTTGTTCTTTCTTTTTCTATTTCCATGTTAGGCTAAATTCTTAGGTTAGGGAAGGGGGATTTCGATTCCAGAATACTTGTAATGAATTTCTATGTTGATTCAATTGTAATTTCAGTTGATTGATTGATCTCTTCTTACTTAATGCAATTTCTTGAGGTTTAATTCATGAAGTTCAAATAGTGATAGGAATATTAACTACTTGAATTGGATTGAACTGTTCCTTGAGTTTTTGTTTCTCATTTCAATTATGCCTTCGGAAGATTGATAGTTGAACTAGGAGAAGAAGTGCATCATTATACTTTTGCATGAGTCTTGGAATAGAATTTGCATGTTATGAGACATTGTGAATTTATCTATTTCGCTTCTTGAATGAGTTTCTGTTTTCACCTAAGGGATTAGAGATTATAGAAGTCATTCAAAGGGACTAAAGACCTAGGAATAGGATTAGTCTAAGGTATCACAAATTCTAGTCTCCAATTGATTGATAACAGTGGAATTGATATAGGCAGTAATTACTTGAGAGAAGGAATTGAATGAACCTATTCCCTAAATGTTTTCATCATTTCTGAAACTTAAACATCTATTGCTTTCCATCTCTTGTATTACAGTACATTGTCTTTTTACATAGTTACTCAGTTTACACACATGATTCACTCAATTGTTCATCCTAATAGCAAACATATTAAGCATTCGATACTTCACAATTAGTCTTTGTGGTTCGACATCCTTATCTCACTATTCTAAACTTGTGACGACCGGTACACTTGCCGAAAGATTGACACGCGTACATATATTTTTAAAGTCAACACTACCCGTACAGAAACTACTACTGCAAGTAATACTATTGGAGATGTTACTACAACCGTCGTTGGACTAGCTACACACACCGGACATACCGTACTAGAGCGGCACTGCCGGAGCTTTTTGTCGTCGGGGATGCTACCCCCACAAAACTACTATTGCGGGTAATACTACGGAGATGCTACTACGCCGAGCTATCGGTGGACGAACTACACCGTCGGAGATACCGTTGCTAAAGTGGGCACTTCTAGTTGTCGCCGTCGGGGATGCTACCCCTAAAAAATGCTACTATAGGTAGTGCAACCGGAGATGCTACTTCCCGAGTTGCGAAGACGAGTTCCATCTCGTCGGAGATACCGGCTAGAGCGGGAACCGCTTCGAGAGTCGCACCGTACAGTATCTCGTCGAGGATGCTACTTCTAAACTACTGTCGTTTGATGAGTACTGTCGAGATACCGCTACTAGAAACCGTCGGTCGTTGGTTGACCCGTACGAAACTACTATCGGAGTAATACTATTGGAGATGCTACTTCCCGAGTTGTCGCACCTATCGGAGATACCGCTACAAGAGGCACTTCGGGGATTTTTGTGGGGATGCTACCCTACGAAACTACTACTGCGGGTAATACATCCGGAGATGCTAATGCTCGAGCCGTCGGCCGACGAACCGCACTCGTTTCTGAGATACCATTGTAAAGAGGGCACTACCGAGCGGTCGCTCGTCGGGGGATGCTACACCCAAAAAAATGCTACTACGGTATAATACAACCGGAGATGCTACTTCCCGAGCCGGTGGACGAGTTGCACCTATCGGAGATACCGCCGCTAGAGTGGGGCATTGTCCCCAGATGAACTACCGTAAAGAAACTACTACTAGGATAATACTACCGGAGATGCTACTTCCCCCGAGCCGCCGTTGGACGAGCCGCACTGTTTCGGAGATACCGCTACTAGAGCGGGCACCGAAGAGCTGGATCCGTCTCGAGGATGCTACCCGTGGGGATAAACTACCGCAGTAATACTATTGGAGATGTTACTTCCCGAACCGTCGTTGACGAGCCACACACCTGTCGGAGATACCCGTTGTTGGAGCGGGCACGCCGGAGCTTTCGCTGTCGGGGATGCTACCCCAACGTAAACTACTATTGTAGGTAATACATCGGAGATGCTACCGCCGATTGTCGGTGGTCGAGCTGCACCGTCGGAGATACCGCCGTTAGACCGGCACTACCGAGACTATGTTTTGTCGGGGATGCTACCCCTACGCAAAAACTACTACGGGTAGTACAACTGGAGATGCTACTTCCCGAGTTGCCGGTGGACGAGTTGCACTGTCGGAGATACCAATGCTAGACGGCACTGCCGAGCTATCGCCGTCGGGGATGCTACCCGTACGTAAACTACTACGTAGATCTACAACCAGAGATGTCGTTGGATGAGAAGCACATGTCGGAGAAACAGCTACTAGAGTGGGCATTCCAGGATCTTTGTTCGTGAGGGATGCTACCCGTACAGAAACTACTACTACGGGTAATACTATTGAGGATGCTACTTTCCGAGTTGTCGTTGGACGAGCTACACCTGTCGGAGATACCGCTACAAGAGCTGGCACTATCGAGGCTTTTGCTGTTGGGGATGCTACCCCTACAAAAACTACTACTACAGGTAATACTACTAGAGAAGCTAATGCTCGAGCTGTCGGTTGACGAACTACACCCGTCGGAGATACCACTACTAGATCGGGCACTATTGCGAGCTTTGCCGTCGGGATGCTACCCCCCAAAAAATGCTACTACCGTAATATAGTTGGACCGGAGCTACTTCCAATTTGTAGCCGGTGGACGAGTTGCATCATTTGTGAGATACCGTTGCTAGAGCGGCAACGCCGAGTTGTCGTCGTAGGAGCTGCTACCCGTCCAGAAACTACTACTGCAGATAATACTATTGGAGATGCTACTTCCTAAGCTGTCGTTGGACGAGCTGCACCTGTCGGATATACCGCTACTAGAGCGGGCACTGTTGGATCTGTCGTTGTAGGGTTTGCTACCGGACAAAACTAATGTTCAGTAATACTATTGGAGATGTTACTTCCTGAGCTGTCGTTGGACGAGCTACACCTGTCGTACATACCGCTACTAGAGCTGACACCGCCGAAGCTTTTGCTGTCGGGGATGCTACCCCAACAGAAACTACTACTGCGGGTAATACTACTGGAGATGCTACTACTCGAGCTGTACGTGGACGAACTACACCCGTCGGATATACCGCTGCTAGAGCGGGCACTACCGGAGTTGTCGCTGTCGGGGATGCTACCCCTGCAAAAAATGCTACTACAGGTAATACTACTGGAGATGCTACTTCCCGAGTTGCAGAAGACGAGTTGCATCTGTCGGAGATACCGCTGCTAGAGCGGGCACTGTCGGAACTGTCGTTGTAGGAGCTGCTACCAGTACAGAAAGTACTACTGCAAATAATACTACTGGAGATGTGATGAAGCCACACTTGGAAGAGATTCCATGGAAGCTCCAAATTGCCCACACTTGCCTTCAACCACGCATCAATCCAAAGAAGCAAAGAAGAAATGGTTCGGTTTAGGTGTTTTTGGTTTTAGGTTCAAGAAATCAAAGTAGAAAATGGATTAGAAAGGAATGAAGATGGCGCCAAGGAGAAGAACTCCTATAAGCCTAGGAGGAACCGCCACAATGGTTGAAGAAGCCATTGATAAGATTCAAGGTCTTCCCTAAGGGAACAAGAGAAAATTCTCTCAAAAGCTAGAAGCTATTTTCATTCATCAAAAGTTCTTTACAAAGGAGAAGCTTAGGGTATTTATAGGTTGCAAAAGCTTGGGCTCCAAGTAATCTTAGCTTGCCTTGCAAGCTAAGTAGCCTTTAACCACGGTTGGGAGCCACTAATCACGGTTAGGGCTCAACCAATCCGTGGAGCTTCCTTGCAAGCCAAGTAACCCAAGTGGTTAGTTGGTTGTTAGGAAGCACATGGCCTTCACATGGTCTTGTCCCCTCCTTGTCTCCTTCTTGTCTCCTCCTTAAGACCATGTGATGTGCCATGTCATCAATCCTCTACCTTTCTTAATCAAGGGTGGAGATCTTTGATTAAGCTTAGGCATGGATCCAAAGCTTAATTAAAGGCTCCTCCTTGTTTAAGAAGGTTTTCAAGCTCACACAAGTTTTAGAACAAAAAATGATTTTATTCAATTTTTAAATTCTTGTGTGGCTTGACTTAGGAGTGTGGCATGCGTAGGATTAGATGGAGCCTTAGGCCTTGGGCCTATGAAAACCCACGGGCTTAAGCCCAAGTATTCCCTAAAGCTATTACAACATAGGACTTAGTTATGTTTCAAAAGAATTTACAAGTAAACTACAAGTACTAGGTCTATACTATCTTCTTGTGCTTGGAGTCTTCCCACCTCCTCTTCTAGCTTCCTTTGCATGCTTCTAGTAACTCTTCTAGATGTTCCTACATCAAACCCTCCTTCTTGGCTTGAACTTGTCCCCAAGTTGAGGTCATCATTTGTACCTACATCACATAAAGAAAGATCGGTTATATTGAAAGAGTTACTACCACCATACTTACTTGGTAAGTCGAGCTTGTATGCATTTGCCCCAATTTTTCTATGATCTTGAAGGGTCCATCTCCTCTTGGAAGTAGCTTGGAACTCCTTAAGGTAGGAAACGTTCCTTTCTCAAATGAAGCCAAACCATATCCCCTACTTTGAACTCAATGTCTTTGTGATGTTTGTTGTAGGTTCTTGCTATTTGCTCATTCTTTTTCTCTATTTTCTCCTTTACTTGAGCGTGTAGCTCTTGGATCTTTCTAGCCCTCTCTTGACCGCTCCTATTACAAGAAAACTCAATAGGCAAAGCCACTAGATCAAGTGGGGTGAGTGGGTTAAATCCATAAACAATTTGAAAAGGAGAAAATTTAGTAGTGGAATGTTCAACCCTATTATAAGCAAACTCAATATGAGGTAGCCAATCTTCCCAACTCTTTATTTTGTCACCAACAAAAGTTCTCAATAGTTGACCCAAGGTTCTATTGACAACTTCGGTTTGCCCATCCGTTTGGGGGTGGCAAGTTGTAGAGAAAGAAGTTTGGTTCCAAGACAACTCCAAAGGGTCCTCCAAAAGTGTCCAAGAAATTTTGAATCTCTATCACTCACAATGGTCTTGGGTACTCCATGGAGCCTCACTACTTCCTTAAAGAATAGTCTTGCAATATGAGAAGCGTCATCAACTTTCTTGCAAGCTATGAAATGAGCCATTTTTGAGAAACGACATACAACAACAAAGATACTATCCATCCCTCTTTTGATTTGGGAAGGCCAAGGATGAAATCCATGGATATATCCATCCAAGGGGAGGAAGCAATCGGAAGGGGTTGGTAGAGACCATTAGGGAGACTTTAGATTTGGCCTTGTTACAAGTGATGCATTTAGAGATGTGCTTGACGACTTGAACTCTCATATGAGGCCAATAGAAGTTCTCTTGTAACATGGCCAAAGTCTTATCTCTTCCAAAATGACCCATCAATCCTCCTCATGAGTTTCAACCACCAACAAGTCCTCAAAGAAGATTTAGGTACACACAATGCTTGGCCTTTAAAGAGATATCCATTGTGCCTAAAATAGTCTTTGAATGCACCTTTGGTACTTGATTCCCATGCAAGACCGAAATCCTTATCCAAGGCATACATAGGTTTAATATGGTCAAAACCATACATCTTACACTCAAGCATGTTTATCAAAGTGTGCCTTCTACTTAGAGCGTCGGCAACTATGTTACTAGACCCCTTTTTATACTTGATGATGTAAGGAAATTGTTCTATGTATTCTACCCATTTGGCATGCCTCTTATTCAATTTTCCTTGCCCTCTCAAATGCTTTAGGGCTTCATGGTCCGTATGGACTATAAACTCTTTAGGTAGCAAGTAGTGTTGCCACACATGTAAAGCCCTTACTAAAGCATATAATTCTTTATCATAGGTAGAGTAGTTAAGGTGCCCCCTTTAGTTTTTCACTAAAATAAGCTATGGGATGCCCTCCTTGCATGAGAACCGCACCTATGCCTACATTTGACGCATCACATTCAAGTTCAAATGATAAAGAGAAATTTGGTAAAGCAAGTATGGGTGCGTGTGTGAGTTTGTGTTTGAGCACCTTGAAGGCTTCTTCTTGAGAAGGCCCCCATGAAAACTTAATGTCCTTTTTTACAAGTTCATTCAATGGACTAGCTATGGTGCTAAAGTCCTTTACAAATCTTCTATAGAAACTAGCTAAGCCATGAAAACTCCTTACCTCCTTTACACATGTTGGTGTGGGCCATTCCTTGATAGCTTGTATCTTGGCTTCATCTACTTCCACTCCTTTGAGCTTACAACGAATCCAAGGAATACAACTTTTTTCGGCCCCAAAGATACATTTATCCTTATTTGCATACAATTTTTCTTTCCTAAGTACTTCTAAAACACTTTTCAAATTATTTACATGCTCTTGAAAACTTCTACTATATACTAAAATATCATCAAAATATACTACTACAAATTTACCTAGGAACTCCTTAGCACATGATTCATGAGTCTCATGAATGTACTAGGAGCATTAGACAATCCAAATGGCATTACTAGCCACTCATATAATCCAAATTTAGTCTTAAAGGCGGTTTTCCATTCATCTCCATCTTTCATTCTAATTTGATGGTAACCGCTTTTGAGATCTATTTTGGAAAATAGAAGTAGATCCATGTAATTCATCTAATAGATCATCTAATCTAGGAATTGGATGTCTATATCTAATAGTGATATTATTTATTGCTCTACAATCGGTACACATTCGCCACGTACCCTCCTTCTTAGGAACCAAGATGATAGGTGATGCACAAGGAGAGAGGCTTTCTTTGACCCATCCTTTCTTCAAGAGGTCTTGGACTTGCTTCTCAATCTCCTTGGTTTCACTTGGTGAGCTCCTATAGGCGGGTTTGTTGGGCAATTGGGAACCCGGAATGAGATCTATTTGATGTTCTATACCCCTAAGAGGTGGCAATCCATGGGGAAGATCCAAAGGAAAGACATCTTGGAATTCCTCAAGTAATTCATCTATGGACTTGTCATCACCTACACAAGCATTGCTCAATGTTAAAGGAGTAGGCATACACAAAAACATAGATTTCCTAGCTAAGTATTCCCTTTTTATTTCATTGCATGTAACAAGTAATGTCTCTTTACATTTACTATGACTAATATTATTATTACAACTTGAATCATTTTTCAAAACAATTTTCTTTTTGCTTTGCTTCTCGGCCAAGGCTTTGGGTGCTTTGGAATTCTCGGCCTCTTCACTTTTTGGCTCTTGGGACCTCCTAAGTCTTAACTTGACTTGGTCCTCACATACCTCCTTTGGTGACAAAGGTTTTAGTAAAACTTTTCTACCTTCAAAAGAAAACAAGAAAGTGTTAGCAAGACCATCATGAATCACATTTCTATCATATTGCCATGGTCTACCTAGGAGTAAATGAGTAGCTTCCATTGGAACTACATCACACAAAACACTATCAACATATTTTCCTATAGAAAAGTCTATCATGCATTGTCTATTAACCTTTATTTCACCATTTTCACTAAGCCATTGTAATTTATAAGGTCTAACATGAGTAATAGTAGGCAATTCAAGTTTAGCTACAAGACCCTCACTTACAACATTTGTACAAGAACCTCCATCAATGATTAAGGAACATACATTACCCTTTACCTTGCACCTTGT
The DNA here is from genome assembly GCA_026586105.1 of Hylodesmum podocarpum. NCBI lineage: Eukaryota > Viridiplantae > Streptophyta > Magnoliopsida > Fabales > Fabaceae > Hylodesmum > Hylodesmum podocarpum. The sequence goes on from JALJEV010000357.1 coordinate 73,669, forward strand.
ATGGAAAATGTTTTCCCTTTTGTGTCATCAATTGCAAGGTTCAATTTAAAGTCTCCTTACCATAAGCAAGTCACCCTCTTCGGCTTCTTCACTATGGATGGATGCTTCCTTTTCTTCTTCCTTTTCACTTGAAGATCCTTGTGAAGATTCACTTATAGTTTCTCCTCCTCTTGTGACCATTGTCCTTTTGTTAGGACATTGAGATGCAATGTGGCCCTTCCCTAAACACTTGAAACATTTTATGTTACTTGATCTCAAGGGATTAGGTTGAGAAACTACCTCTTTAGGCTTGGTGGAGTCTCGGCTATCTCTCCTTTAGGCTTGGAAGATGGTTCCTTGTTTTCCTTTCCTTTCCAAGAAGAAGTGTTTGGCGTGGACACCCTTTTTGCTTGCCTTCTCTTAAGTTGTGACTCAATTCTCTCGGCTAGGTGTATGGCCTCTTCAATGTGGGAGTACCTTTGCAACTCCAACACATCTTGGATTTCTCGGTTCAACCCATTCACAAACCTTGCCAAAGTAGACTCCAAACTCTCCTCTATGTGTGCTCTTAGCATGGTGATTTCAAGGTCCTTGAAGTATTCTTGAACACTTCTATTCCCTTGATACAATCTTTGTAATTTGTTGTGTAGATCCCTTAGGTATGTGGGTGGTACAAAACGCTCTCTCAAGGCATGCTTCAAGGCTTCCCATGTGGTCACTCTTGGTCTAATGCAACCGTAGCCCCTATCTTGTTGATTCCACCAAATCATGGCATAGTCTTCAAATTCTAGGGTCACTAGGTGTAGCTTTTTCTCTTCACTCAACAAGGGATAGCTTGAGAAAATTTGGTCCACTTTCATGGCCCAATCTAAGTATGCTTCGGGTCCTCCACTACCATTGAACTTAGGTATGGTGATCTTCACAAACCTCTCATCAAATCTATCTTCCTCCTCCCAATGGGTCCTCCTTCCTTCTCGGTTTTCTCTTGCCTCTTCTCGGCCATACCTTCCCCCATTCCTCCTAGTATGGTAAAAGGTTCATTCCTAGGAAAAGGTTCTCTAAAAGGAATTCCTTCATCACTTCCAATGGAGGTTTTAGGTTCCCTTTCCCTACTACTTCTCCTTTCTCCTTCATCGTCATGTCTTCTCCTATTTCCACTCATCCTTTCTCTCCTATCCCCCTCATTATTCAAAGATCTTTCTCCCCCTCGGTTCTCCCTCCTCATTCTTTCCTCACTCTCCCTCAATTTAGCATCCATTTTCTCCATCACCAAGTTCAAAATATTTAGTGTCCTAGGTGACAAGTCTTGTCCAACACTAGATGGACTTGCCATGGCTGCAAGAAAGAGTTAGTATACAAGAAAATAAGGAAAGCAATAAACCTTTCAACACTCTCTAAGTGTATCCACTCACACTCGTGTATCACTCAAATCAAGGCTTTTTTTTATGAGGATGCTCTCTTGCCTTTTACCACTCTTTCTCTATGTTCTAGTAGGGATTATCCTCTAATCAATTATCAAGGTTCTTAGCATACCATTATGAAAGAGGAACAGCACCTAACTAGGCTTAAGAGGTCAAGAAAGACAAGAGACTCTAAGACAAAACCAAGAATCCAAAGGAGACAAGCAATAAAAGCTCAAAATGAAATGAATGGCTACTCAAATTGTGGAGAAAATTTAATGAGACAATGGCACATAATAGGGCAGCAAAATATCATATAAAAGCCCAAGGAAACATGTCAAAACAGAGGCATATCATGAGGTAATCAAAACTGGACAGCAAGCACTTCAAACCACTTAGAAACCGAAATTAGAAACCGATTTCAGAAAAATCAGCAAAATATTAGAGACCGATTTTGCCTAGTTTCTATACTTTGCTAGCTATCATGCTTCTCATGCAAAATTCAATTAAATGCCTTTATGTTCAGTACAATAATATGTCCAGCAAAGTGCAGTGCAGTGGAGAAAAAGAAAATTACATGTAAAGAACCAAAAGATACACAATTCACTAGGAAGCTCAAAACTAGAATTTCAACTAGAATGTGTAGGCTCTTTCCTAGGTCCAATGGTGTTTCTTTTGTGTAACTCTTTTCTTTTTCACTTTCTTTTGCTCTTATGTTGCAGTACTCTCTCTTTTCTTTTCACTTTCTATGGCTCTCTAATTGTGCTTTTTGTTTTATAGCCACTACTCTTCACTACTTGTTTTTCTTTTCACTTGTTTTTCTTTTTCTCTTCTCTTTTCTTTCTTTTGATTTTGATTCTTTTCTTTTGTAATTGTATGGCTGGACCGAAACCTCTAAGGAACTAAAAGCCTCTTCTAGGTTCAAATCCTAGCTTATCATAGCAATTACAAAGTCTACTCAAAATTTCAAAACAAATAGCAATCTAAAATTACTAAAAATTCAAAATCATGCAAGCATATACTAGTAGATGTTCCTAGCACTTAGAAATCATGTACTATGCGTGTGGAAGATTAAAGTGCAGTACAAAACCAGTAATTATGCCTCACAATACAGTGGAAAACACGGCTAAACAAAATCCTAATGACATACATGAATTAAAAACTTGCAAGTGCAAAATTCATGAAAGATTATGGAGTCAAAATTTGCAAGCTATTCAATCATGTATTCAAAGAAAATGATGGAACATATCAAGATGACGCTACGGCCTAATGCAGTAACTATAAGAAGAAAATATGCTCCAAACTCAAAACTACTAATGAGACAACTCAAGGAACTCAAATAAGCTACTCAAAGAAGAAGACACAAGATTCAATCGGTGGAAGAACTCAAAAGAAAAACAAGACTCAACTAACCGGTGTGAAGATTCAAAGTTGAAGGTAACCTTGCTCTAGATACCACTTGATGAAGCCACACTTGGAAGAGATTCCATGGAAGCTCCAAATTGCCCACACTTGCCTTCAACCACGCATCAATCCAAAGAAGCAAAGAAGAAATGGTTCGGTTTAGGTGTTTTTGGTTTTAGGTTCAAGAAATCAAAGTAGAAAATGGATTAGAAAGGAATGAAGATGGCGCCAAGGAGAAGAACTCCTATAAGCCTAGGAGGAACCGCCACAATGGTTGAAGAAGCCATTGATAAGATTCAAGGTCTTCCCTAAGGGAACAAGAGAAAATTCTCTCAAAAGCTAGAAGCTATTTTCATTCATCAAAAGTTCTTTACAAAGGAGAAGCTTAGGGTATTTATAGGTTGCAAAAGCTTGGGCTCAAGTAATCTTAGCTTGCCTTGCAAGCTAAGTAGCCTTTAACCACGGTTGGGAGCCACTAATCACGGTTAGGGCTCAACCAATCCGTGGAGCTTCCTTGCAAGCCAAGTAACCCAAGTGGTTAGTTGGTTGTTAGGAAGCACATGGCCTTCACATGGTCTTGTCCCCTCCTTGTCTCCTTCTTGTCTCCTCCTTAAGACCATGTGATGTGCCATGTCATCAATCCTCTACCTTTCTTAATCAAGGGTGGAGATCTTTGATTAAGCTTAGGCATGGATCCAAAGCTTAATTAAAGGCTCCCTCCTTGTTTAAGAAGGTTTTCAAGCTCACACAAGTTTTTAGAACAAAAAATGATTTTATTCAATTTTTAAATTCTTGTGTGGCTTGACTTAGGAGTGTGGCATGCGTAGGATTAGATGGAGCCTTAGGCCTTGGGCCTATGAAAACCCACGGGCTTAAGCCCAAGTATTCCCTAAAGCTATTACAACATAGGACTTAGTTATGTTTCAAAAGAATTTACAAGTAAACTACAAGTACTAGGTCCTATACTATCTTCTTGTGCTTGGAGTCTTCCCACCTCCTCTTCTAGCTTCCTTTGCATGCTTCTAGTAACTCTTCTAGATGTTCCTACATCACAAAAGCTACAAGAAAAAGATGTTTAGAAAACAAAAAGAAAAGAAAAAGTAGAAAGAAAAGAAAATAGCAAGAGCTATAAGAAAACAAAAAGAAACAGAAGAAAATGAAGTTTAAGAGCAATAAGGATAAAGGAAAAAAAGGAAAACAGAGTGGTCTCATGAGTTGTTTATGTTACTTAGTGTTAGTCTCGCACCGCTTTGAATTTTTTTCTGTTCGGGGATTAACTCCCATAGCATATAGGTATAACTTTTACTCTTTAAGCGGGAATATGCGGAGATGCTAGTACCTTTCTTTTTATCCCACCTCGGAGACCTAAGCCCCATTACAAGCGAAAAGACTTCGGAGTTGTCGTGTCAGGATGCTAAAGCAAAAAATGCTACTACGGGTAATAGCCTATGGTAATGCTACTTTCTAATTGGTAACATTGAGTTGCATCTGTTGAAAACACTTGAGAGCTTGAGGGCAAACACTTGCCGAGAGGATTTGGTGATATTGCTAAAGTACATTTTCTCATGCCAATCTACTTTGTTTGTCGTTGGATGAGAAGCACATGCTTGAGAAACAGCTACTAGAGCATGTCCAACTTTCATAGATAAATTGAGTTGGCTTAAGGAGTTAAGAACTACCCGTAATGAAACTACTACTACGGGTAATACTATTGAGGATGTTATACAAGTTTGTGACCGTTGTAATGATGGATTCTATGTTTTGATACCGCTACAAAGTTGGCACTATCGGGGTTGGGGATGCTACCCCTACAAAAACTATGTTTTCCTAGGAGTAATACATTCATTTTCACTAGGTTAATGCTCGAGTTTAGACAAGAAAACATTGAAATACCATAGATTTGTTTAGTGTTAGTTCTTGATGTAGTGTTTTGTTAGTTTTATAAAAATGCTACTAAGTCATTTTATCATCTTGGAGTTAATTGTACTTCGAGAGATAGAAGTTTGGAATGAAAGCCATGGACCAAGAGAAAGACTTGGAGTGCAAGCCATCAAGAAGAAGAGAAACGAAGCTCAAGTTAAAACTACACCTGAGATAATACTATTGGAGATGCTACTTCCAAATCTTATCGTTGACGATGCGCCAGGGCGCATATACGGCTACTAGGAGAGGCGCAAAACTGCGCGTTGCGCATGCGCAGGACATAAACTACTACTGCAGTAATACTATTGGAGATGTTACCAGGGCGCGTGTCGGGGCGAGCTACACGTCGTACATACGCTACTAGCGCGAATGGTGGCGCATTTTGTCAGGGATCTACTGGCCAAAAACGAAAACTACTCGCGGCGTTAATACTTATGGGTGGGAGATGCTACTACTCGATATATGCGTGGCGAAAACCCGGGGAATAACCGCATAACTCAATTTCTTCCTCTCGCGAGTTGTCATTTGTCTGGATGCTCCCTTCTCCATTTTTCGTTTTCGGGTCCTCCTCCATCAAACCTGGAGATTTCTTGAAGATTTGGGCTTGTGGAAGCAAGATCTAAGGCTTCATGGAGCGCCTCATGTGTTTGATTTCTATTTTCCTTCTTTTTTTCTCATTTCCATGTTAGGTTAGATTTCTAGGTTAAGATTCTGCAAATAATACTGGGGATTTTGATTCGAGAACTCTTGTAATGACTTTCTCATGTTAATTCAAGTATAATTTCACCGAATTGATTGATCTCTTCCTTGCTTAATGCTTATTCTTGAGATTTAATTCATGAAATTCAAATAGAGATAGGAATATTAATGTTTGACGAATTGAACTATTTTTTAAGGATTTGTATCTCGTGTCGGTTATGCCTTCTAAGATTGATAGTTGAATTAGGAGAGGAAGTGCATCACTATAGTAATGCATGAGTCTAGGGATAGAACTTGCATGCTATGAGATGTTGTAACGAATTTATCATTTCGCTTCTTGAATGAATTTCTGTTTTCACCTAAGGGATTAGGGATTATAGAAGTCATTCAAAGGGACTAAAGACCTAGGAATAGGATTAGTCTACGGTATCACAAATTCTAGTCTCCAATTGAGTGATATTTGCTGAATTGACATAAGAAGTAGTTACTTGAGAGAAGAATCAATTGAACCAATTCCCTAACTGTTTTTATCATCTTTGAAACTTAAACATTTAATACTACTACGTATTGCTTTATTTTACACAATAGCTTAGTTTGGATGACAAAGCTTAACATGTCTTAAGAAAAAGCATGTTGAGTAATTGGTAATTCACAACTAGTCTTTGGTTCGACAACCTTTTCTCACTATTTCTAAACTACTACTACGGTAATACTATTGAGAAAGATGCTACTTTCCGATTTTAAAAGTCAACAATTAGTTACACCAAAAGGCATAACCATGTACTCAGCCGGCATCCTATCGAGGCTTTTGGCGCTTTTTGGGATATCTTCCCTACAAAAACTATTTGGTGATATCCTACTTAGATCAATCTTGCTAAATACACAAGCTCTACTAGTTGGTCCATAAGATCATCTATCCTTGGTAAGGAGATACTTATTCTTAGATGGTTACCTTATTTAGTTGTCTATAATCTACACGCAAAAAATGCTCATAGTTCCGTCTTTCTTCTTTACTAGGAGATGCTACATCCCGAGTGATACACTAGTCTAATATACTGTTTCTTCAATAGTTCTTCTATTTGTTTCTTTAGCTCGCTAGTTCTAAGGGTGACATCCTATAGGGCTAATAGAAATTGGTCCAATCCAGGTAATACTATAGAAAATTCAACTTCCCTTTCGGGTGGTAGTTGATTTATCTCTTCTGAGAATACTTTGAGAAATCCGACTACAGTATATTATCGGGTGACCTTTTGTTCCACTTCTAGGTTAGAAAGGATCATGTACACGTAATATTATTATTTTTCTTTAAGTCCTTTTTACTTGGTTGAGCTAAATTATCTCCATATCCCTACTTTCTTCAGGGATCGAAAAGATTAAGGTTTTATCGGGATGCAATTTATAAGAACATGGTTGGAAGATAACCGGAGATTCCAAGAATAATATCAATTTGTTTTAGTGGTAGACAAACCAAGTTGACTAGGGAAAGTTTTGTTATTTAGTTCGATTTGACAATCCGAAAAAATGTAGTAGTTGTAACGACTCATTGGAGATGTTATTATTAACTCAAAGTTTAGAAGGGATAGTGGAAGTTGTAACCTTAGCCGCTCAAGATATAAAGGAATGAGTGGCTGTAGGAGTCAAATAGTACAAGTAAAGGAATTCCACGCAAATGGAACACGTACCTTGAGATCATTGGCATTCGAGGCCTCGGCTCCATTGAGGGTGAATACCGCTTCCCACAGCCTTTGGTTTCCCTTGTTGATTGTTATTGGTGCCTTTAGCGCTAAACTATTGGTTACTATTGGAGATGTTACTTCCTTTGGATGTGTCCTTTTTGGTTGCATTTACACCCGGTGTAATGTCCGATTGGGAGGGCATTGAGGTGAGATATGCCGGGGATGCTACCCACATTTGAAACATTTGGTTGGGGGTGGAAATACTACCTCGACTTTGTTGTCCATTTTGCTTTAGGATGGGTATATGGCTTTCCTCACCCGTTCTTGATACCTTGTTTCTTAGGGGCCCCCATTATTCTTGCCTTTATAATAAGGGATGCTAGCCCTGCAAAAAATGCTACTACGGGTAATACTACCGGAGATGCTACTTCCGAGTTGAAGCGAGTTGCATCTGGTCGAGATACCGTCCATTAAGAAATTTGACACATTTGGAGCTTTGCAGAGCGCTTCCCGTAATGTGGAATAATACTCGATGCTACTTCTCAAACTTGTCGTTGGATGAGAAGCATGTAACACCCCCTTGTAACATCCCCTCTTATTTACTTACTTTTCTTATTTTTTAATTAGTAATTTAAAGTGGTTAATGATGTAGTAAATAAAAGAGAGATTTAGGAAACAACACTTTCATTACATAAGATTTAAAGTTCATTACAAATAGATTTCATAACTTTGTCCTTTTATTATTTTACATAACTACCTTTCTACTACCTTAGAACATCTACCCAACACTTCTACATGCAAAACATAGCAAGCACCTTCACACAAGATAGTAGCAACAAGCAACAACAAGTGACAACTTCTTAACCCCGCAAATCTGCTCCCGAACGTTGTTCGAGATCATCACAGGTGTTAAAAACACAAAGTGCAAGGGTGAGCTTTCCTTAACCATAATTATAAAAAATTTGATTGTAGTTCAAAGAAAACCTTTTCTTTTATAAATTTAGAAATTTCATCGAAAATATCATTTTTAGAATAATACTTCCATACATATCCATGATCATCAAAATATCAATCACATAGTAAGGCAATCAACAACCAAATCAAACAAACCATCAATCACAATCAATGATTCAAGCATGAATTCCATTTAATCAAACACACCATCACTAATGTATGCTCCTAAGCCTACATGATGCATGCACCTTCACCATGCATTTTCACTCTTCACTCGAATTGCAATGTGGCGCCCTCCACTTTGAAAAAATAGCCGGGGCATCCGATTCTCACTCTCAATCGACCCACCAGAGGTAGACACTCCGTAATTTGTCGAGTTCCCTCGGTGTCCGGCGGGACCTCCCCCCGCAACATGTGATCATCATGAGCAGGGCAATTTCCCCACCAAGAGAACCCCCCAGTCCACGGCATTCCACTCACTCAGACGGGAATCCGTGACTTACGGACTTGGTCTACTACTATCCAGTCATCAATGCAACATGTTCTAGGACCTTGAATTGTATAATGACCTTCATTATATTTTAGATATTGACCTTTCCACCAGGTCATCTTTATCTCACCTCATTCTAAGCATTGCCCATTCACCAAGCAATCTTAGAATATTGCCTCTCCACTAGGCATTTCCAATCGGTTATTAAACAATTCAAGTCCATCACCAATTTCATGCAATCATGCATGTCACTACTTACTCACATCCAACTCACCAAGTGATTGTATATCAAGTACAAAACCAGTCATCAAACAACAATATTACTATAAAGTAGTCATGGTGTTCAGAGAAATAGTTGAAAAAGGAAAACAACTTCAAAATAATCTTTCAAAGGGTAAAGAAAGCACAAACTTAAAGAATTAGAAGTAGTGTAAGAAAGATGAAGAAAAGAAACACCAAGAAACCAAAGAAAGATAATGAAAGTACCAAGGAAAGGGAGTGGAAGTACTAAGAACACAAAGAATAGAAAAAGAAGGATAAGGAAAGATCCCCTTACTACAAGAAACTAAAGAAAGATAATGAAAGTACCAACAAAACAAAGGATAGAAAAGAAGGATAAGGAAAGGTCCCCTTACTGCAAGAAACTAAAGAAAGATAATGGAAGTACCAACAAAACAAAGGATAGAAAAGAAGGATAAAGAAAGATCCCCTTACTGCAAGAAACTAAAGAAAGATAATGAAAATACCAACAAAACAAAAGAAGGATAAGGAAAGATCCCCTTACTGGTTTCTCCTAGCTTCCTATATTCTTCCTCTACTTACGTGCTCCTTCCTTGGTTGGAGAGATTTCTTCCTAAGGTGGAGAAAGTATAGAAAGGTTTTTTTTTGTAGAGAAGATAGTTTGAGAGAATGTAAGAGTATTCTTTGGGTTGTATCTTCATTTGAAACCTCTAAGCCCTATTTATAACCTTTCTAAGGCGGTCTACAAATAATTTTGGGAAGCTACGATATGGCGGTCAGCTATAGTGTGGCGGCTACCACTGATGTGGCGGTCGGCTAGTGTGGCGGTCGGCTCTGATATGGCGGTCAACTACAGCTACAGTGATTTGCTACAGTAATTTCAAAAATTCATAATTTTTTAATTATTTTTAAATTTCTTGAATGTTACAAAAAAACCTCTCTTAAACTATATTTAAATTTTTGGGATGTTACAATACTCCCCTCCTTTTTAAAAAATTTCGTCCTCGAAATTTTCATTCTTGTTACATATCCTATTCTTCTATTCTATTTTTCCAACTCCCAAAGTTTCTTTACTTTCAACTACTTCCTCTTATAATTTTACCTTATGTTTTGAAATCTATCTGTTACTCTCAACCTTACTATCCTTATATGCGGGACTATGATTTCCTCTTTTTCCACTTATAAATACTCCTCATTTGTTTTCACTAAGATTTCTCTTTTCTTAATTCTTAAAATCAACTTCTCTTGGTTGGTATATAAGTTCATACTCTTACTCTTTTTCCTTATGGCTCTTATTAGATTCTTAAGGATTTTATTATTTCTATCTTATTTCATTCATAAATTCTTTAGTTATTCTTAAGGCTACTAACTTCATACTAACAGGAATAAATTCACACACAAGGTTGAAGTTCCTAAATTACTCTATTAAATCCAACTTTTTGACCATTAAACTTGACATTGCTATGGTCTTCCTACTTAAGGTGCCAACCACTACATTTTGTTTGTCTAGGTTGCACTTAAGATTGAAACCATGATCTCTTAGAAATGTTATCCACCTTCCTTGCTTCATGTTTAACACCATTTGGCTAAATAAACACTTAAAGGCTTTTGTGATTACTAAATACCTCAAATCTTGTCCTAAAAGATAGTGTCGCCATATTTTAGGCGCAAATACTACTGCAGCTAGTTCTAGGTCATAGGTTGGGTAGTTCCTTTGATGGGTTTTTGATTGTCTTGATGCATAGGCTACCACTTTTCCTCCTTGCATTAGTACCCCTCCTAAACCTAGTTTAGAGGCATCACAATAAACCTCAAATGATTCAGTTGGGGTTGGTAAGGTCAAAACAAGAGCAGTAGTTAGTTTTTTCTTAAGGGTTTGGAAACTTTGTTCACAGTCGTTATTCCATACAAAAGCTTGGCCTTTTCTAGTTAAGGTTGTGAGAGGCAAAGCTATCTTGGAGAAATCTTTTATAAATCTTCTATAATATCCAGCTAATCCTAGAAAACTCTTTATTTCTGTCACATCTTTTGATCTTTCCCATTTTAGAACTACGTTTACCTTATGTGGATCTACTGCAAATCCTCCTTATGATATTATGTGTCCTAGGAAACTGACTTCTTCTAACCAAAATTCTCATTTGGACAATTTCGCATATAACTGTTGATCTTTCAAGATTTGTAATACCACTCTAAGATGTTTAGCATGATCCTCTTTGGTTCTCAACTATACCAAAATATCATCAATAAATACGACCACAAATTTATCCAAATATAGTTGGAAAATCCTATTCATGTAATCTATAAATACTGCAGGTGCATTAGTTACACCAAAGGGCATAACCATGTACTCATAGTGTCCATATCGGGTACTAAAGGCCGTTTTAGGGATATCTTCAGCTTTTACCCTTGTTTGGTGGTATCCAAACCTTAGATCAATCTTGCAAAATACACAAGCTCCTACTAGTTGGTCCATAAGATCATCTATCCTTGGTAAGGGGTACTTATTCTTAATGGTTACCTTATTTAGTTGTCTATAATCTACACATAGTCTCATAGTTCCGTCTTTCTTCTTTACTAGGAGTACGGGTGCTCCCCAAGGTGATACACTAGGTCTAATAAACTGTTTCTTCAATAGTTCTTCTATTTGTTTCTTTAGCTCCACTAATTCTAAGGGTGACATCCTATAGGGTGCAATAGAAATTGGTCCAGTCCCAGGTATCAGGTCTATAGAAAATTCAACTTCCCTTTCAGGTGGTAGTTGGTTTACTTCTTCAGAAAATACCTCAGAGAAATCCTGTACTACCGGTATATTATCGAATGTGACCTTTCGTTCCACTTCTAGGTTAGAAAGGATCATGTACACGTCATTATTTTTCTTTAAGTCCCTTTTTACTTGGTTGGCAGAGATTATCTCCATATCCCTACTTGCTTCAGGGTCAGAAAAGATTAAGGTTTTATCGAAGCAGTTTATAAGGACATGGTTGGAAGATAACCAGTCCATTCCAAGAATAATATCAATTTGTTTTAGTGGTAGACAAACCAAGTTGACTAGGAAGGTTTTGTTATTTAGTTCTATTTGACAATCTAAACAGATGTAAGTAGTTGTAACTGACTCATTGGTAGGGGTAGTTATTATTAAATCAATGTCTAGAAAAGATAGTGGAAGTTGTAACCTTTTAGCACCATCAAATGATATAAGGGAATGAGTGACACCAGAGTCAAATATCTAGGTAAAAGAATTCCATGTATGGAGCATGTACCTTATACTAGATTATTGGTATTGGATGCCTTAACTACATCAAGGGTGAATATTCTTCCTACAACCTTTGATTTCCTTAGTTGATATTGTTGGTGCCTCTTTAAAACTATTGGTCATGCTATACAAAACTTAGTCTTCTCAAGTCAAGGTGGTTAATCTTTTAAAATTAGGTAATCTTCCTAAGCGTATCAACTTTAATTCCTCCTTGGGTTAGTACTTATTCTTCCTTTAACTAAACTCTTTCTTCCTTAAAAATACTAGTTCCTTTCTCGGATTTTGAATCCTTCTAGCTTCTCTAAGGTTTCTTTAACCATCAAAATGCATCAACCATTATTGTATCATCCTAGTATATCTTCTAAATGCATCTTAGTGTTGTCAAAAGGTTTGTATTAGGATAAGAGCTAGGTAGTTACTAATCATTTCCAATAAAGTTATCTTAAGGTCTTTTAACTTTGGTGATATTCTTAGGTTTTTCTAATCCTTAGTACGAATTTTCCTTTGAATGGGTCATTTCCTAAAACTGGCTTCCTTTAGGGTTCACTTTCGGTCCTCTTTATTTGCTTTGTTACTTTCTAAGGAGAACTTCATATATTAATCTTAGTTCTAAAAATTTGTATCTCTTTCTCTTCTAAAAGAGTCCTCTTTTATTGAAAATACTCTTAAAAGGTTTTCTATTATAGGTAAGTTATCGAGGATATCTTTTGATTTTATCTCTAGATGTCTAATTTTCTCTTTAAATCTTTTTAGTCTTAGTTGATAGGAACATCCTTTATAAGTTTAACAACAACTCCCTTCCCTAAATTCTTCGTTTTTCTTCTTAGCCTACGTTTATCAAAACTTAGGTAAAAACTTATAGGGCTTTAACTACAATTCTATAACTTCTTTCAACCACTACTTTCTATTCCTATCTAATCCTAAGCCATGTCACTAACCCTAAAACTAATTTTTCATTGATTGAACCAAGAAGCAATCAAGTAAACACACCAAATAATCAAACAAGCACACAAAGTACACAATCATTCACACAACAAAAACATAGCAGACACATAACTCACAAGTCGAACTGGTTCGACCTGCTCTGACACCACTAATGTAACACCCCCTTGTAACATCCCCTCTTATTTACTTACTTTTCTTATTTTTTAATTAGTAATTTAAAGTGGTTAATGATGTAGTAAATAAAAGAGAGATTTAGGAAACAACACTTTCATTACATAAGATTTAAAGTTCATTACAAATAGATTTCGTAACTTTGTCCTTTTATTATTTTACATAACTACCTTTCTACTACCTTAGAACATCTACCCAACACTTCTACACGCAAAACATAGCAAGCACCTTCACACAAGATAGTAGCAACAACCAGTGACAACTTCTTAACCCTGCAAATCTGCTCCCCCGAACGTTGTTCGAGATCATCACAGGTGTTAAAAACACAAAGTGCAAGGGTGAGCTTTCCTTAACCATAATTATAAAAAATTTGATTGTAGTTCAAAGAAAACCTTTTCTTTTATAAATTTAGAAATTTCATCGAAAATATCATTTTTAGAATAATACTTCCATACATATCCATGATCATCAAAATATCAATCACATAGTAAGGCAATCAACAACCAAATCAAACAAACCATCAATCACAATCAATGATTCAGGCATGAATTCCATTTAATCAAACACACCATCACTAATGTATGCTCCTAAGCCTACATGATGCATGCACCTTCACCATGCATTTTCACTCTTCACTCGAATTGCAATGTGGCGCCCTCCACTGAAAATAGCCTGGGGCATCTGATTCTCACTCTCAATCAGACCCACCAGAGGTAGACACTCTGTAATTTGTCGAGTTCCCTCAGTGTCCGGCAGGACCTCCCCCGCAACATGTGATCATCATGAGCAGGGCAATTTCCCCACCAAGAGAACCCCCCAGTCCACGACATTCCACTCACTCAGACGGGAATCCGTGACTTACGGACTTGGTCTACTACTATCCAGTCATCAATGCAACATGTTCTAGGACCTTGAATTGTATAATGACCTTCATTATATTTTAGATATTGACCTTTCCACCACGTCATCTTTATCTCACCTCATTCTAAGCAAAAAAACCTCTCTTAAACTATATTTAAATTTTTGGGATGTTACAAAGCACATGTCGGAGATACAGCTACTAGAGCGGGCACTGCCGGATCTGTTGCTGTAGGGCCTGCTTGTTGGACCTCAAGCTTGATGATGCTTTGGTGTCTCTCTTGGTGTTTTTGATTTTGATGTTAATGTAATTTTGGTTTTCTTAGTTGGAATGTATCTAGGAGTTTACTATGTATTGTTTGTTGAGTTTAGGCATATATGTGTTGAGTTATTTGTTTGAGGCCCCAGAGATGTTTTAAACTTGTGTATGGTTGATCAAGTGACTAATGTTTGATTTCCATTTGAGAAAAACAGTTTTAAAATCCTTGGAAATCCATTTTTCACTGATGTAATCGATTACAGGCTTGATGTAATCGATTACATTGATCTTCCTCTCTGGTGTAATCGATTACATCCCCTAGGTAATCGATTACCATGGCAGAAATTTTTTTGTATCCTCTTGCTGCTTGATTTCACCCTAGATGCACTCCGAATTGGCTCTTCGTGTCTTCATGAGATTTGTAGCTCTATCAATCCTCTTTCATTTGCAAAAAACCAGAGCTCAAAACGATATCTGTAGAAGAAGTTATGCCAATTTTGGTGAAAGTGCTCAAGCAGGTGCGCCCAGGCACAACCAGGAGCATTACTCACTGATGTAATCGATTACATCTCCAATGTAATCGATTACATGGCCTGGAAACACTGATGTAATCGATTACATCTCGTTGTAATCGATTACATGCATGGAAAATTCAAATTGGAGGGTTCTAACGGCTAGTGTAATCGATTACATTCATTTGGGATCAATTACATTGACCGTTGTAGCTCAGTTTTGCACGTTTTCTCCCTCCAAATTTGTTCTATAAGTATAATCTTGATGAAACATATGAAAGGGATGAAAACCAAACCATTTGCAACTACTTCTACACTTTCATATGCTCAGTAAATAGAGTTCATCAAGGTTTTCAAAGAGAAAGGGCAAACTTGATACATTCCATTGATTGGGTGGATTTCATTGTGTTTATTTGTGATCAGAATCTACACTCAAGGTGTTTTCTATACTGATCTTTATTTGTATTTCAATTTCTGGGTTATTACTCTAGGAGAGAGGTCTCTCTGGATAGAGTATTTGTATTTGAGAAGTGATTTCTCAAAGGTTTGATCTTGGAGGTGCCAAGGTCAGGGAAGAACTGTTCTTTGGGTTGAAGAACAGGTTTTGGGTGTTTTGATTTCGTTTTTGTGTTGCTTGTTGCAGAGTGAATGTAAAAGAACACAAAAGGGATCATTTGATAGTGGAAAGCCAATCGCAACAGTTGTTGGGTTGGGACTGGACGTAGGCAGTTGGCCGAACCAGTATAGATCGCTGTGCACTCTTTCTCTTCCTTATCCTCTTTACAGTTTTCCTTATATTGTTATTATCATTGATTAAATTCTGCAGTATATTTGGTAACTGTATTGATAATCAACTCAGTAATTGATACGGTAATTGAATCAGTAATAGAATAGGTAATTGATAGGTAATTGATAGGTAATTGAAAGAAATTAGAAATACACGAATTTGGGGTAAAGTTTAACAAGAATCTATTCACCCCCCCTCTAGATTCATACATAGGGACCAACACTGCTACCCGTACAGAAACTACTACTACGGGTAATACTATTGGAGATGCTACTTTCCGAGTTGTCGTTGGACGAGCTACACCTGTCGGAGATACCGCTACAAGAACTGGCACTGTCGAGGCTTTTGCTGTTGGGGATGCTACCCCTACAGAAACTACTACTACAGGTAATACTACTGGAGAAGCTAATGCTCGAGCTGTCGGTTGACGAACTGCACCCGTCGGAGATACCACTACTAGAGCGGGAACTAACCGGAGCTGTCGCTGTCGGGGATGCTAACCCTGCAAAAAATGCTACTACAGGTAATACTACTGGAGATGCTACTTCCCGAGTTGCAGAAGACGAGTTGCATCTGTCGGAGATACCACTGCTAGAGCGGGCACTGCCGGAACTGTCGCTGTAGGAGCTGCTACCCGTCCAGAAACTACTACTGCAGCTAATACTATTGGAGATGCTACTTCCTAAGCTGTCGTTGGACGAGCTGCACCTGTCGGATATACCGCTACTAGAGCGGGCACTGTTGGATCTGTCGTTGTAGGGGCCGCTACCCAGACAGAAACTACTACTGCAGGTAATACTATTGGAGATGTTACTTCCTGAGTTGTCGTTGGACGAGCTACACCTGTCGTACATACCGCTACTAGAGCTGACACTGCCGGAGCTTTTGCTGTCGGGGATGCTACCCCAACAGAAACTACTACTGCGGGTAATACTACTGGAGATGCTACTGCCCGAGCTGTCGGTGGACGAACTACAGCTGTCGGAGATACCGCTGCTAGAGCGGGCACTACCGGAGTTGTCGCTGTCGGGGATGCTACCCCTGTGATAAGTGCTAGATTATACATGTTTTTCCTAGGTATTTTCAGTTCATTTTCATCCATTTTCAATAGGTTTAGTTGTAGTTTAGGCAAGAAAACATTGAAAATACCATGTTTGCTTAGTATTAGTTCTTGAGTTAGCATTTTGTTAAGTTTTATAAGTTTTCTTGAGTTTTTGAGTCATCTTAATCATTCTTTTATTGATTCTAGGTTCATTAAAGAGAAGATAGAAGCTTGGAATGAAAAATATGGACATAAGATGAAGATGCCATCAAGAAGAACAAGGATGTAAGCTCAAATCAAGATCAAAGTAAGCCAAATGGTGCATCTTCACCTGTCAAAACGCGCCAGGGAGCGTTTCACTAAGCCAGGGTGGCGCGCTCATGCATTCCTTGCGGCCAAAATGTGCCAAGGCGCGCCAGGGTGGCGCGCTCATGCCCTCAGCTTCACTCAAAACGCGCCAGGGCGCGTTTCTCTTAAGTGGGTGGCGCATTTTTACTGCTATATATGGCTGTTTGGGCGCGAATCGAAGGGGGACCTCATATTTTTCAGTTTTTCTTGTTAGCTTCTCGTGCACACTTCTAGTTTTCTCTCTTCTCCACGTTCGATTCTCATGTTCCTCCATCAAAACCTTAAAGATTCTGGAAGTTCTGGAGCTTGTGGAAGCAAGAGCTAGGGATTCATGGAGCTTCTCTCGGTTTTGATTTCTATTTTCGTTCTTTCTTTTTCTATTTCCATGTTAGGCTAAATTCTTAGGTTAGGGAAGGGGATTTCGATTCCAGAATACTTGTAATGAATTTCTATGTTGATTCAATTGTAATTTCAGTTGATTTATTGATCTCTTCTTACTTAATGCAATTTCTTGAGGTTTTATTCATGAAGTTCAAATAGTGATAGGAATATTAACTGCTTGAATTGGATTGAACTGTTCCTTGAGTTTTTGTTTCTCATTTCAATTATGCGATTAGAAGATTGATAGTTGAACTAGGAGAAGAAGTGCATCATTATACTTTTGCATGAGTCTAGGAATAGAACTTGCATGTTATGAGACATTGTGAAATTATCTGTTTCGCTTCTTGAATGAGTTTCTGTTTTTACCTAAGGGATTAGAGATTATAGAAGTCATTCAAAGGGACTAAAGACCTAGGAATAAGATTAGTCTAAGGTATCACAAATTCTAGTCTCCAATTAATTGATTTCCATTGAATTGATATAGGAGTTGGTTACATGAAGGAAGGAATTGAATGAACCTATTCCCTAACTGTTTTCATCATTTCTGAAACTTAAACATTTATTGCTTTCTATTGCTTGCTTTACAGTACATTGTCTCTTTACATAATTACTTAGTTTACACATATGATTCACTCAATTGTTCGTCCTAATAGCAAACATATTAAGCATTCGGTACTTCACAATTAGTCTCTGTGGGTCGACATCCTTTTCTCACTATTTCTAAACTTTTGACGACCGGTACACTTGCCGAAAGATTGACACGTACATATATTTTAAAAGTCAACAAGTTTATGGCGCCGTTGCCGTGGACTATTTGTTGAATATCGATAGTCTTGATATGCTTGCTACTTAGGACATTTTTTTTTATTTTCATTGATTTCTTTCATTCTTTGAATCTGTTTGTTATTCCCTGTATCCTTTTGATTTATGGTTTATGCGAAGAGCTAAGGAAACTAATCTCTTGTTTGAACCAGAAATTGAGAGATTTTTGCAGGAGAAACTTGCAGGCCAATAAAGAAAATAAAGAGGCTATACCAGAAAATACAGCAGAAAATATTGATAATACAAGGTGCATGACACTTGAGGAGTGGTACAATTCCAATGCTATGGGTTGTGGATACAGTATCGCACCTCCAGTCATTGTGATTACTGTGGAGGAGGACATCAGGCAGAGTATTGTGATGGCTCAGGTATGAACATTGAGGAGCAAGCTCAAGTGAATTACATGGGAAATCCTCAAGGTAACACCTATTCCAACACAAACACTTATAATCCTCACCACAGAAACCATCCAAATCTGTCATATAGGAGCAATAATATTCTGCAACCTAACTCTTCCTCATATGACCAGAATTTTAATCTACCTTTCAACTCAAACCATTCTAAATTCCCAACCAATCAACCTAGAAATGCTCTAGTAAGCTCTAACATGAATCCTGTTCCTAGAGAAGGATCTTTAACTTTAGAAGACATGTTCATGTTCTTTATGCAAAGGACTGAATCTATTTTCACAAATCAAGAAGCTTCTATCAGGAATCTGGAATCACAGATTGGCCAGCTTTCCAAGCAACTTTCTGAGAGAAGCCAAGGAAATCTGCCAAGTGATACTATTGTGATTTCAATGGAGCAGTGCAAAGCTAATACCACAAGGAGTGGTAAGGTGTTGGGAAAGGAAACTATAGAAATGAAAGGAGATGCAGTGGAGGTTGCATGTAAAGAGAAAGAGCTGCAAGATCCAGAATTGAAAGAATAAGACATAGAAGAAAGAAGAGTCACGGATAGACAAGAGAAGGAAACATTTGGTGATTTAATTGTTTCTGCTAATCCTTCCTCTGTTTATACTGATTCTCATTTTATATGTGATGTAGGAGTAACTTCTAAAGAAGAAATGCAAGTTGTTTCAGACCCTCCTCCTCACATAAACCTTCATGTCCTAGTACCTAGTGGAGAATTGTCCATCAAGTTTCCTTGGAACTCATATTGTGAAGAGGATGAAGCACCCAAGGAATCAAAACAGCCACTAGGGAAGATTTCTTTACCATTTCATACTCTTTCTCCTTGCAAAAATATGTACAACACTAATGGTTTCACTTTAGATACTTATGGAATTAAAGCATGGACTATAATTGAGTTTGATAATTTAGACCTCTTAGTTGTTCCTAATGCCTTTTGCTCTTATGATGATGCATATTTTTCTAGGTCATTAGAGAAGTCATCAATGGAGGTCCAAATGCAAATTCCTATACTTAGTAGAGAACCAATGTCTACACATATTGCAAATGGAGTAGAGGATGATCTTGATACTTTCAAACACTCTAAACCTTTACTCTCTCTTTTAAATGGTGTTGTTGATACTGATGTTCGATATTCCACATGCTTTAATTTGTGCTGTAGATCAAGTGAAACATTTAAATTGTTCAAATTGGATGCCAAGATTAAAATGAACGTATGGAAAATTATGATTATGGCATTCAAAATTTTCCTACCACCACCATGCACTAATCATAGAACATATCTGCACCATCAATCATTTACACTAATCAATAATGACTTATATATAGTTGTAGATGATTGGATGATATTTGATCCTGGTGGATGTTTGTTCTGGTAGGTACCAAGGGCAGATTCATGGTGAATGGGTAGCTACAGCATTATCAAGAAAGCACCATTGAACAACCATAGAGCAAGAGTTGGTACCACTTGCACCCACCCTGCTGCTTTGAGCGGCCGAGGGAGTTTTCTTTTCTCCCTCCACACTTTTCCGTTCTATTTTCATTCATTTCCTGTCTATCCATTTTCTGTAAATGTCAAGCTAATGACATTAAAGAAGCGCTTGGTAGGAGGCAACCTACCCAATTCAGAGAAGCTTTCTGTAACTTCTCATTGTCATATACTTGTGAATAGCTTAAGAGTTGAGGAAAACAAAAATAAAATAGAATTTGAAGATTAGAGTAGGAGTGTAAATATAAGATACAGTAGAATAAATCTGATTTTTGTGTTGATAGATAAACAAGTAGATATATGAATAAACAATTGAAATTACATTGAATTGAGTGATAGAAATAAGAGAGGTGAGGTGTAATAGCATTAATGGGAAAGTTATGAGATCTCAATGCATGATCATGTTTGATAGGTTCCTTGTGCAGAGAATAGATCAATTAGAGCCAAAATGACTTAGAATGCTTGCACAAGTTGGGTCAAGGTGCAATGTCACTAGTTCTCACTTTAGCCCACCTTAGCACATGAAGAATTGAACCAAAATGCAGAAGAATGGGCCTTGGCGCTAGCAGAGGTGCCATTGGTAGCAGAAAACGTGCCTTGGCGCACTTACTTGGAAGAGAGGGGCGCGTTTGAGGCCTTGCTTGTGGCCAAAATGCGCTGCGGCGCCCTTGGAGGGCGCGTTTTACAATTAGCTTCGGCAAAAACGCGCCCTGGCGCGTTTTCATTTCAGAGAGTGGCGCGTTCTGCAATTAGGTTCGCCAAAAACGCGCCCTAGCGCGTTTTCATTTAAAGGGTGGCGCGTTTTGCGCGCCTTGGCACATAAAGGGTGGCGAGCTCGCGCCTTGGCACAAAAAGTGGCGCGTTCCTTTGTTCTTCCTCTTCTCCTCTTGTGCTTGTGGTTCCCAAAGAGTGAAAGTCCATTTTCAATCCATTCTCACCTCCACCACTTCATTTTGCAAGTAGTTTGAATTAAATTCTTCATCCCCTTCACCCTAGATTTTCATTTTTGTTGCAAAATTTCCAAGATCTTACTGTCTTGTTAGTTTGTTTGTTGATGTGAATTATTAGATGATGAAGTATTGCTGGAAGCACATGGAATTTTTGGGCACTTGGTGCAGAACCTTGAGCATTTTGACTAAGTCTTCAACAGGGAACATTCTTATACTCTTTTGTTTTAACTGTTAATTCATGTTTGTTTAGAGTATATGCCCTGTTTTGTTGCACCATCTTATGAAGGTTAATTACATTAGTATAACATTGACTCTGTAGTCTAGTAGAATGAACTGTGTAATTTTTGGCACTTAGGTTCAATTTGAGGTTCTATGACAAAGTTGCATGTTTCTCAAATGTTTGAAGAGTCATTGTATGAGAATTTGAGCATGACAATTTTATAGGTTGTAACATGATTAGTGGACTTAGCAATGTTATGCAATGATTAATCCTGGATAAGAATTTTGGCCTCCAACATGATTTATTCTTGAGTGTTCTATTTTACCATGTGATGTGTTTGTTCCAGAACTTGCTTTAACTCTTGGTCAAAATTGCATACATTTAGATTTGGACACAAATGATAAAGGCAATTTTTCTTCTTGTAGCCTTGAGCCAAATAGCCTTAACCTTCACACTTTCCATTGCTAGCCCCTTTGAGCCTGAGTAAACCCTTTCTTTCTTGGATACTTAAGCTCATTACAAGCCTAAATAAGTGAAAAACCAATTGTCCTTATCACTGGAACTTTGAGTGTATTGGTTTATTTACTTAGATGAGAGGTTTCAAGATTAAGTTTGGGGTTGAATTTTGGGGTGCATGTGTAGCTGTTGACTTGAGGACAAGTCAAAATTTTAAGTTTGGGGTTGAGGGATCACCTTGTATTGGTGGAATTTTTGTGCATTTTTTAGTTGTGTATAGTGCATTCTCTGTTTTCATGCATACCATACCATACCAAATTTTTTCTGTTCGTTCTTGTGATAGCAATGAATGAGACTACTTAAGAAAAGTAAAGTACAAGAATAAAGTGAAAAGAAAGAAAAAGGAAGAAGAAAAGAGCAAAATAACAAAAGCTACAAGAAAAGGATGTTTAGAAAAGAAAAAGAAAACGAAAAGTAGAAAGAAAAGAAAATAGCAAGAGCTATAAGAAAACAAAAAGAAACAGAAGAAAATGAAGTTTAAGAGCAATAAGGATAAAGAAACAAAAGGAAAACAGAGTGGTCTCATGAGTTGTTTATGTTACTTAGTGTTAGTCTCTGTTCTGTTTTGAATTTTTCTTCTGTTCATCATTAACTCATGCATAGCATATAGGTATAACTTTTACTCTTTAAGTTCCTGTGAATATGCAGTTAGTACCTTTCTCTTTATCCCACCTTTACCTAAGCTCCATTACAACCCTGAAAAGACCTTTTGAGTGTCCAATGTCTACTTGAAGGTAGTGGAGATTTTAGAGCTATTGCAAGCCTATGGTAACTGACCTTCTAATTGGTAACATTGAGAGAAACACAAGCCCAAACACTTGAGAGCTAGAGGGCAAACACTTAACTGGAGAGGACTGTGTGATATTGCTAAAGTACATTTTTTCATGCCAATCTATATTTGTTGCCTATGCTTGATGAATTGTGCAGTGCTTGATAACATCTTGAGTGCATGTCCAACTTTCATAGATAAATTGAGTTGGCTAAAGGAGTTAAGAATTGCATAATGCATTTTCAGTGGCTGTTGAGCTTAGTGTTATACCATGTTTATTGACCCTTGTAATGATGGATTCTATGTTTGCTTGAGGACAAGCAAAGCTTTAAGTTTGGGGTTGTGATAAGTGCTAGATTATACATGTTTTTCCTAGGTATTTTCAGTTCATTTTCATCCATTTTCAATAGGTTTAGTTGTAGTTTAGGCAATAAAACATTGAAAATACCATGTTTGCTTAGTATTAGTTCTTGAGTTAGCATTTTGTTAAGTTTTATAAGTTTTCTTGAGTTTTTAAGTCATCTTAATCATTCTTTTGTTGATTCTAGGTTCATTAAAGAGAAGATAGAAGCTTGGAATGAAAACTATGGACATAAGATGAAGATGCCATCAAGAAGAACAAGGATGTAAGCTCAAATCAAGATCAAAGTAAGCCAAATGGTGCATCTTCACCTGTCAAAACGCGCCAGGGCGCGTTTCACTAAGCCAGGGTGGCGCGCTCATGCATTCCTTGCGGCCAAAACGTGCCAAGGCGCGCCAGGGTGGCGCGCTCATGCCCTCAGCTTCACTCAAAACGCGCCAGGGCGCGTTTCTCTTAAGTGGGTGGCGCATTTTTACTGCTATATATGGTTGTTTGGGCGCGAATCGAAGGGGGACCTCATATTTTTCAGTTTTTCTTGTTAGCTTCTCGTGCACACTTCTAGTTTTCTCTCTTCTCCACCTTCGATTCTCATCTTCCTCCATCAAAACCTTGAAGATTCTGGAAGTTCTGGAGCTTGTGGAAGCAAGAGCTAGGGATTCATGGAGCTTCTCTCGGTTTTGATTTCTATTTTCGTTCTTTCTTTTTCTATTTCCATGTTAGGCTAAATTCTTAGGTTAGGGAAGGGGATTTCGATTCCAGAATACTTGTAATGAATTTCTATGTTGATTCAATTGTAATTTCAGTTGATTGATTGATCTCTTCTTACTTAATGCAATTTCTTGAGGTTTTATTCATGAAGTTCAAATAGTGATAGGAATATTAACTGCTTGAATTGGATTGAACTGTTCCTTGAGTTTTTGTTTCTCATTTCAATTATGCGATTGGAAGATTGATAGTTGAACTAGGAGAAGAAGTGCATCATTATACTTTTGCATGAGTCTAGGAATAGAACTTGCATGTTATGAGACATTGTGAATTTATCTGTTTCGCTTCTTGAATGAGTTTCTGTTTTCACCTAAGGGATTAGAGATTATAGAAGTCATTCAAAGGGACTAAAGACCTAGGAATAGGATTAGTCTAAGGTATCACAAATTCTAGTCTCCAATTAATTGATTTCCATTGAATTGATACAGGAGTTGGTTACATGAAGGAAGGAATTGAATGAACCTATTCCCTAACTGTTTTCATCATTTCTGAAACTTAAACATTTATTGCTTTCTATTGCTTGCTTTACAGTACATTGTCTCTTTACATAATTACTTAGTTTACACACATGATTCACTCAATTGTTCGTCCTAATAGCAAACATATTAAGAATTCGGTACTTCACAATTAGTCTCTGTGGTTCGACATACTTTTCTCACTATTTCTAAACTTTTGACGACCGGTACACTTGCCGAAAGATTGACACGTACATATATTTTAAAAGTCAACACCCTGCAAAAAATGCTACTACAGGTAATACTACTGGAGATGCTACATCCCGAGTTGCAGAAGACGAGTTACATCGCGGAGAGATACCGTCTTTGGGAGCGGGTAACCCCGGAACTCATCGCCGCAGAGTCGCTACCCGCATCTTGTAACATCCCAAAAATTTAAATATAGTTTAAGAGAGGTTTTTATAACAGAGAGAAATATAAAAAAATTATGAATTTTTGAAATTACTATAGTAAATAGTAAATTACTGTGTAAATAGTAAATTACTGTGCAAATAGTTAATTACTGTGCAAATAGTAAATTACTTGTGGTAAATAGTAAATTATCGTGGTAAATAGTAAAATTATCGTGGTAAATAGTAAATTTATGTGGTAAATAGTAAATTTACTATGGTAAATAGTAAAATTACCGTGGTAAATAGTAAAATTATTGTAGTGGAATATTCGAGGAATATTCGTGGAATATTCTCGTGGAATATCCCGTGGAATATTCTGTGGAATATCTGTGGAATATTCTGCGTGGAATATCCTGTGGAATATTCTGTGGAATATTCTATATTCTGTAGAATATTCTGTAGCAAATAGTACCTTGGGAATTCTATAAATAGGGCCTAGGGATTTCAGATGAGAAAACAAACCAAAGAACATTTCTATATTCTCTCAAGCTCTCTCTTAGGAAGAAATATCTCTAAAAAGAGGAGCAAGTAAGTAGAGGAAGAGTATAGGAAGGTGGGAGAAACCCTGTAAGGGATTTGTCCTTATCCTACTCTTCTATTCTTTGTTTTGTTGTTACTTTCATTATATTTCTTTAGTTTTTCGGATATTAAGGTGCGAAGATAATTCTTAGTATGCTCTGTGGTTGCGGTTTTGTCCGATCTTCCACATCAGAACAGAATTATTCTTGTTACAAGGAAAAGTGTGGTACTGTTTATTGGTTCTTGATGTTTCCTTGATAATTCTTGGTGTTTCTTGTTTCTTGGTTTCTTGATTTATTGGTGTTTATTGGTGTTTCTTGGTGTTGATTTCATATCGAAATATGTCTGGTTTTGAGTTGGATATGAATAAGTGGTGACATGCATGGTTGCATGAAATTGGTGATGGACTTGAATTGCTTAATGACCGATTTGAAATGCCTAGTGGAGAGGCAACATTCTAAGATTGCTTGGTGAATGGGCAATGCTTAGAATGAGGTGAGATAAAGATGACCTGGTGGAAAGGTCGATATTTGAGATATGATGAAGGTCATTATACAATTCAAGGTCCTAGAGCATGTTGCATGATGATTTGGATAGTAGTAGACCAAGTCCGTAAGTTACGGATTCCCGTCTGTGTGAGTGGAATACCGTGGACTAGAGGGGGTTCTCTTGGTGGGGAAATTGCCCTGCTCATGATGATCACATGTTGCGGGGGAGGTCCTGCCGGACACTGAGGGAACTCGACAATTACGGAGTGTCTACCACTGGTGGGTCTGGAGGATGTGAGGACCAGATGCCCCAGGCTATTTTCAGTGGATGGCGCCACATTGCATGTTGAGTAAATAGGGAAAGTACATCGTGAGGATACATGCATCATATAGGAATAAGAGCATGCAATAGTGATTATGTGTTTTGATTGAATACATGATTATCGTGATAAATTACTGATTCGTTTTATGGTTGATTGGTGGTTTTACCTTGTAAATTGAATTAATGGTTTGGACACAGGTTTTATATCAATAAATTACTATTTTTAAAGAAATTGAAGAATATTAAAGAATATTGGTTTTATGAATATTTTTCCTTATTTTCAAAAGTTTTACTATAATTAAAATTATTTGAGGATTAAGGAAAGCTCACCCTTGCAATTCTATTTTTACAGATTTGCAGGGTTAAGAAGTTGTCACTGGTTGTTGCTACTATCTTGTTGTGAAGATGCTTGTTATGTTTTGCGTGTAGAAGTGTTGAGTAAATGTTCTAAGGTAGCAGAAAGGTAGTTATGTAAAATAATAATAGGACAAAGTTATGTAATCTGGTTGTAATGAACTTTAAAACTTATGTAATAAAAGTGTTGTTTTCTAAATCTCTCTTTTATCTACTATATCATTAACCACTTTAAATTACAAAATATAAGTAAAATAAGTAAATAAGAGGGGGGTGTTACACGTACAGGTAATACTACTACAGATGCTACTTCCTGAGCTATCGTTGGATGAGAAGCACCTGTCGGAGATACAGCTACTAGAGCGGGCACTGCCGGATCTGTTGCTGTAGGGCCTGCTACCCGTACAGAAACTACTACTACGGGTAATACTATTGGAGGTGCTACTTTCCGAGTTGTCGTTGGACGAGCTACACCTGTCGGAGATACCGCTACAAGAGCTGGCACTGTCGTGGCTTTTGCTGTTGGGGATGCTACCCCTACAGAAACTACTACTACAGGTAATACTATTGGAGATGTTAATGCTCGAGCTGTCGGTTGACGAACTGCACCCGTCGGAGATACCACTACTAGAGCGGGCACTAACCGGAGCTGTCGCTGTCGGGGATGCTACCCCTGCAAAAAATGCTACTACAGGTAATACTACTGGAGATGCTACTTCCCGAGCTGCAGAAGACGAGTTGCATCTGTCGGAGATACCGCTGCTAGAGCGGCACGCGGAATCGTCGCTCCAGAGAGAGCGCTACCCGATCCGAAACTACTACTACAGATAATACTATTGGAAATGTTACTTCCTAAGTCTGCCGTTGATTGTAGCCGCACTTTCGGATATACCCTCGCTACTAGAGTGGGCACTGTTGGATCTGTCGTTGTAGGGGCTGCTACCCGGACAGAAACTACTACTGCAGGTAATACTATTGGAGATGTTACTTCCTGAGCTGTCGTTGGACGAGCTACACCTGTCGTACATACCGCTACTAGAGCTGGCACTGCCGGAGGTTTTGCTATCGGGGATGCTACCCCAACAGAAACTACTACTGCGGGTAATACTACTAGAGATGCTACTGCCCGAGCTGTCGGTGGATGAACTACACCGTTGGAGATACCATTTGCTAGAGCGGCACTACCGGGAGTTGTCGCCGCCGTCTGGGATGCTACCCCGAAAAAAATGCTACTACGGGTAATACTCACCGGAGATGCTACTTCCCGAGTTGCAGAAGACAAGTTGCATCTGTCGGAGATACCGCTGCTAGAGCGGGCACTGCCGGAACTGTCGCTGTAGGAGCTGCTACCCGTACAGGTAATACTACTGGAGATGCTACTTCCTGAGCTGTCGTTGGATGAGCTGCACCTGTCGGAGATATCGCTACTAGAGCGGGCACTCGCCGGATCCGTCGTCGTAGGGTCGCACCCGTACGAAACCACTGCCCGGGTAATACTATTGGAGATGCGACTTCCCGAGTTGTCGTTGGGGAGCCACACACCGTCGAGATACCGCTACAAGAGCGGGTAATCGTCGGGCTTTTGTTGTCGGATGCTACCCCAATCGAAACTACTCTGCGGGTAATACTACTAGAGATGCTATCGAGTCGAAAGCCGCTTCGGGGACTTAACTACACCGTCGGAGATACACTTGCCATAGAGCTGGCACTACCGAGTTGTCGCCATCTGGATGCTACCCCTACAAAAAATGCTACTACAGGTAATACTACTGGAGATGCTACTTCCCGAGTTGCAGAAGACGAGTTGCATCGTAGAGATACCATGCATTGCTAGAGCGTAATCGCGAATAACGCCATTGTAGAGCTTCTACCCGTCTGAAACTTCTCTTGTGAGATAATACTCGAAGATGCTACTTTCGATTTGTCGTTTGACAAGCTGCACCTGTCGGATATACTGTTGACTTTTAGAAATCTACGTGCGTGTAAATCTTACGGCAAGTGTACCGGTCGTCACAAGTTTAGAATAGTGAGATAAGGATGTCGAACCACAGAGACTAATTGTGAAGTATCGAATGCTTAATATGTTTGCTATTAGGATGAACAATTGAGTGAATCATGTGTGTAAACTGAGTAACTATGTAAAAAGACAATGTATTGTAATACAAGAGATGGAAAGCAATAGATGTTTAAGTTTCAGAAATGATGAAAACAGATAGGGAATAGGTTCATTCAATTCCTTCTCTCAAGTAATTACTTCCTATGTCAATTTCACAGTTATCAATCAATTGGAGACTAGAATTTGTGATACCTTAGACTAATTCTATTCCTAGGTCGTTAGTCACTTTGAATGACTTCTATAATCTCTAATTCCTTAGGTGAAAATAGAAACTCATTCAAGAAGCAAAACAGATAAATTCACAATGTCTCATATCATGCAAGTTCTATTCCTAGACTCATGCAAAGGTATAATGATGCACTTCTTCTCCTAGTTCAATTATCAATCTTCCGAAGGCATAATTGAAATGAGAAACAAAAACTCAAGGAACAGTTCAATCCAATTCAAGTAGTTAATATTCCTATCACTAGTTGAATTTCATGAATAAAACCTCAAGAAATTGCATTAAGTAAGAAGAGATCAATCAATCAACTGAAATTACAATTGAATCAACATAGAAATTCATTACAAGTATTCTGGAATTGAAATCCCCTTCCCTAACCTAAGAATTTAGCCTAACATGGAAATAGAAAAAGAAAGAACAAAAATAGAAATCAAAACCGAGAGAAGCTCCATGAATCTTTAGATCTTGCTTCCACAAGCTCCAATTCTTGAAGAATCTTCAAGGATTTGATGGAGAAGGATGAAGAACAAAGGTGGAGAAGAGAAAAAAATGAGAGAATCGTGCACGAGAAGCAACTGAAAACTGAATTATGAAATCTCTCTTCGATTCGCGCCCAAACAGCCATATATAGCAGTAAAAATGCGCCACCCACTTAAGAGAAACGCGCCGGCCGGCGCATTTTGAGTGAAGGCGAGGGCATGAGCGCCATCCTGCGGCGCTTGGCATCGCGTTTGGCGCATAAGGAATGCATGAGCGCACCACCCTGGCGCGCCTTGGCACATTTTGGCAGGTGAAGATGCACCATTTGGCTTACTTTGATCTTGATTTGAGCTTACATCCTTGTTCTTCTTGATGGCATCTTCATCTTATGTCCATAGTTTTCATTCCAAGCTTCTATCTTCTCTTTAATGAACCTATAATCAACAAAAGAATGATTAAGATGACTTAAAAACTCAAGAAAACTTATAAAACTTAACAAAATGCTAACTCAAGAACTAATACTAAGCAAACATGGTATTTTCAATGTTTTCTTGCCTAAACTACAACTAAACCTATTGAAAATGGATGAAAATGAACTGAAAATACCTAGGAAAAACATGTATAATCTAGCACTTATCACAACCCCAAACTTAAAGCTTTGCTTGTCCTCAAGCAAACATAGAATCCATCATTACAAGGGTCAACAAACATGGTATAACACTAAGCTCAACAGCCACTGAAAATGCATTATGCAATTCTTAACTCCTTAAGCCAACTCAATTTATCTATGAAAGTTGGACATGCACTCAAGATGTTATCAAGCACTGCATGATTCATCAAGCATAGGCAAACAACATAGATTGGCATGAGAAAATGTACTTTAGCAATATCACACGGGCGGTCCTCTCTCCAGTTAAGTGTTTTCCCTCAAGCTCTCAAGTGTTTTGGGTTTGTGTTTCTCTCAATGTTACGAATTAGAAGGTCAGTTACTATAGGCTTGCAATAGCTCTAAAATCTCCACTGCCTTCAAGTAGACATTGGACACTCAAAAGGTCTTTTCAGGGTTGTAATGGGGCTTAGGTAAAGGTGGGATAAAAAGAAAGGTACTAACTGCATATTCACAGGAACTTAAAGAGTAAAAGTTACAACCTATATGCTATGCATGGATTAGTGATGGACAGAATAAAATTAAAAACAGAACAAAGACTAACACTAAGTAACATAAACAACTCATAAGACCACTCTGTTTTCCTTTTGTTCCTTTATCCTTATTGCTCTTAAACTTCATTTTCTTCTGTTTCTTTTTGTTTTCTTATAGCTCTTGCTATTTTCTTTTCTTTCTACTTTTTGTTTTCTTTTTCTTTTCTAAACATCTTTTTCTTGTAGCTTTTGTTATTTTGCTCTTTTCTTCTTCCTTTTTCTTTCTTTTCACTTTATTCTTGTACTTTGCTTTTCTTAAGTAGTCTCATTCATTGCTATCACAAGAAAGAACAGAAAATTTTTTGCATGGTATGCATGAAGACAGAGAATGCACTATACACAACTAGAAAATGCACAAAAATTCCACCAATATAAGGTGATCCCTCAACCCCAAACTTAGAATTTGACTTGTCCTCAAGTCAACAGCTACTCATGCACCCCAAAATCTCAACCCCAAACTTAATTTTGAAACCTATCATTTAAGTAAAGAAACCAATACACTTAAAGTTCCAGTGATAGGACCATTGGTTTTTCACTTAATTAGGCTTATAATGAGCTTAAGTAACCAAGAAAGAAAGGGTCAAATCAGGCTCAAAGGGGCTAGCAATGGATAATGTTAAGGTTCAGGCTTATTTTGGCTCAAGGCTACAAGAAAGAAATGCCTTTATCATTTGTGTCCAAATCTAAATGTATGCAATTTTGACCAAGAGCTAAAGCAAGTTCTGGAACAAACACATCACATGGTAAAATAGAACACTCAAGAATAAATCATGTTGGATAATTATTGCATAACATTGTTAAGTTCATCAATCATGTCTCAATCCAGAAAATTGTCATGCTAGAGTTCTCATACAGTAACTCTTCAAACATTTTGAAAAACATGCAACTTTATCATAGAACCTCAAATTGAACCTAAGTGCCAAAAATTACACAGTTCATTCTACTGGACTACAAAGTCAATGTTATACTAATGCAATTAACCTTCATAAGATGGTGCAACAAAACAGGGCATATACTCTAAACAAACATGAATTAACAGTTAAAACAAAAGAGTATTGATGATCCATTTTATATACATTTTCCTTACTGTGTTTTCGGTTCAATTAGCTGTTATATGTGTCATATTTTGATAGTTTATCCTAGATATTGTGTTAGAGATATATTTTAGTAGTAGTAATAAATAATAGTTAAACCTCCATAAGTTCTTATGTTTTTATGCCAATTCATGTGCAGTTGCATCTGGAGCTATGAGGAATGAAGAAGAGATAGGAGCAGGGAGGAGACTGAGTGCAAGGATGAAGCCCAAATCAAGATCAAAGCAAGCCAAGTTGAGCATTCAAAGCTGTGAAAATGCGCCAAGGCAAACCAGGGGGGCGCGTCAGCCTCTGCTTGCGGCACAAATGCGCCAGAGCGCGCTCAAGGGCGCGTCTCATGACTTATGAAAGCTCAACTGAAGGAATCATCTGTAAGAACTCTTGTTGCGTCTTATGAGTTGCTTCGTCTGTGCTTGCCTCTTCCAAGTTGCTTCGTCTGTGCTTGCCTCTTCCAAGTTGCTTCGTCTGTGCTTGCCTTTTCCAAGTTGCTTCGTCTGTGCTTGCGTCTTATGAGTTGCTTCGTCTGTGCTTACTCCACCTGAGTTTGTTCCGTCTGATGAAGTAGTCTCGTCCAGAGTAAGAGTTTCGTCTGAACTTGCTTCACCTGAGTTTGTTTCGTCTGATGAAGTAGTTTCGTCTAAAGAAGTGAAGTGTTCCGTCTGTGCTTGTTCCATCTTACGGATGAGTGTCGTCTAACGCCAAGAATGAGTGTTTCGTCTGTGTTTACTTCTTCTAAGTTGTTCCGTCTGAACTTGTTTTGTCTGAGTCTCCAGATTGATATTTTCGTCTGTAGTTCAATACAGACGATACATCCAATACAGACGATACACCCAAGACAGACGATACCAAGTTCAGACAGACGATACAAGAAGGTCCAAAGACAGACGACACCAAGATACCAAGTTCAAGACAGACGATCCCAAATACAGACGACATGAAGACAGACGATACAACTAGTGCAAATACTGCTTGTTTGTTGGACAAGCGCGCCAGAGCGCGTCCTTCTTAAGTGGGTGGCGCGTTCCACTGCTTCCCTTGCTTTACAAGCGCGCCAAGGCGCGAAATGGTTTAATGAGAGGCGCGTTTCATCGTCTATATAATCATGCTTGGGGCGCGAAACTTAACAACTTTTGGGAAACCTTTTCATAATTCTGTTTTCTGTTTTTCTGTGCAAGTTTGAGTTGTGCGATTGCACAATTCTCTCTTCTCTCGTTTCGTTCTTCTCTGTTCTCTTCTTCTCATACTTTCCTTCTTCACTTTCAATCTTCATGTATTCAATTTCTCTTCTTCACAACTCGGATAATTGCATAAGTGAATTCAATTCTTTGATTTTGATTCTTCTTCAGTTCTGCTATAGATCTCTGGTTCAATTTACATTTACGCTCCGTAATTCCGTTCTTGAGTGTTTAGGTTTTCACGCTTTATGCTATTGCATTTGATTTCCTTTCTCCGATTCTCTTCTGCTTAATTCATTAATTCACTTTGCTTAATTCATTGTTTCGTCTTGCATTTCTCGGCTTTACTTTTAATTTCTAATACTCTTCGCGTTTATGCCCTCATCTTTTGTTCAATTCACTATTTCATTTACATTTCTCTGCTTTGTCTTTAAGTTTCCATTTCATAATTTCAGTTTTGTTTAGTTTTGTTGAACTGTTCAATGAAAATCCCCCTCCTAATGGTGAGCAATTCCGAATTGAATGCATGTATGTCTTCTGAGAGATGACCTAGGTTGATTCCTCTATATTACAAGTTTAATTGGGGATAAATCTAGCTTTTGATAGTCATTCGACGGTGGTTATCAAAATGGCGCCGTTCTTTGGGGACATCGTCATTCGGTTTGGAATTATCACTTCTCATGTATATAAATTGTTTGTGAATATTGCAATTGTATAGACTAACCATAATTCCATGTAATAGTAGTTGTTTGTACTAAAAAAAAAAAAAAAAATAATAATAATAATAATAATAATAATAAATCCATATAACAGTTGTTGTTTCTAGTGTAGGTACTGACTATTTTATTGAGTTTTTGCGTAGGTTTTAATTCTTTGTAGATATCATTGATGCTAGTTAGTTAGTGCTTAAGTGATATTTTGCTGAGTGCTGTTAGTTAGTGTTGTTCATGCTAATTTGTGTTGTATATTGGTGTTTTTGGTGGCTATTGTTGAATCTGATGAACTAGAGAGGTGTTGATTTACATTCCTTTAGGCTACCATGGCTAATAGGACTATTAGGGAACTATTGCAGCAGGATTTCAATGAGTCAACTTTTGAAGAGGCAAAAATTTTTCATACCATGCCTCAGCAGCAATACAATCCTTATCCTAGCTCCTACAGTCTTGGATGGGTAGATCAGAGCTATCAGCATTCACATGACTATTCCCATCCAACACAAGATTGGCAGCAACAGTCCAACCATTATATACCACCATCATTTCAGCATGTTGCACCACCACCACCACTAGTTCAACCACAAGGTAGTCCTTCCTTGGAAGAATTAATCAATCGGATGGCCACCAACAACTTACAATTTCAGAGATGTTTGAGGTTGACCTTGAGTATTCAAACTCAGATTGAGCGGTTATCAAATGCAATTAGTGGAACCAACCTCAAGCATCCCTCATAAGCATGAAACTACCTACTGAAGAGCATTTTGCTTCCTCTTTAGATTTAGTTGATAATTTTGTAGATAATTGTACATATTTTAACTCTGAATTTGAATCTGAATTGACTAATTTTTCTAATTTCAATAATGATTTGGCTAGTATTCTTTGTAATGATGATGCCCTTGTTTGTACCATATGTGCGAGAGATGAATACTTGCCATTGCAGTGCAGATCTTAATTTGCGGACTGCATTTTGGTCTGAGGTTCTTGCATCTACGACATTGCGGTGAACAAGCCATTGTCACCTTCCATTGTGCGGCGCCAAGCTTAGAGGTGGAACCCTCTTGCCTGACAAGAAAAGACAAGTTCCATGGAGGTTGTGACTAAAGAGAAAGAGTTTAGAGAACAACATTTGAGAGAGCAAGACATGGAAGAAGGAGAGTAACGAGATAAGCAAGAGAAGGAATCATGTGATGACTTAATTGTCTATGCTGATCTCCCTTTGACAAGTGATGTAGGAGAACTAAAAGCACAAGGTGCAGTTGTTTCAGACTCTCTTACTTACAAAAATCCTCATGTCTTGATACCTAGTGGAGAATTGTCCATAGAGTTTCCTTGGAGCAAACACCATGAAAAAATGAAGTATCCAAGAATTGAGTCACCACTAGAGAAGATTTCTTTATCTCTTGACACTCTTTCTCACTACAATTTCAAATTAAATGCCAATATTAAAATGAATAAATGGAAGATATTGATTATGGCATTCAATTTATTTCTACCACCGTGCACTTGCATTGATTATAGAACACGCATGCACCTTAAATCATCTGCACTCATAAATAATGATTTACATATTATTGTAGATGATTGGACGATATTTGATCCAGGTGGATGTTTGTTTCTTATCGTTTCCAAAAGGCGGCGAAGCATCCACGAGCATCATTGAGAAGCCACAGCACCTTGCTCTGAAGCGTAGAGGGAGTTTTTCTTTTCTCCACTCCACTCTTTTAGTTCTATTTTCATTCATTTCTGTCCATCCACCTTACGTAATTAGGAAGTAATTAGAAAGTGATAAGAAGTAAGTAGGAAATAATTACGGAGTTTTCTATTCCCTTTCTATCTTGAATTGCAGTTGACTTCATTGTTGCACTTTATGTTACATTGAGGACAATGCAAATTTCAAGTGTGGGGGGATTTTGTGAATATTTTGTTGTTATGTTTTCTGTTCTGTTTTCTTTAATTCTTTGTTCTGTTTTTGTTCTGTTTGAGTGTTGAAAGGAAAATAAAAGTAAATGTGAAACATACTTTTTCTTTGAAGTTACAGGTGTATAAACTGTGGAAGTTACAAACATTTTTAGTTGATAGATTCTTCAATCTTCTTATAACCTATGTGTGCATCTTTGAATTGCAATTGACTTGAAGCTAAAGTTTGGATAATTAGTGATAGAAAAATAAACCTTGTGAGAGTTTGAGCCTTATATGGAGGAACTATTCTTTCCTTCAAAAATTCTTTCTTGTGTGATTACACTCATCTTGTTAGTTGCTCTAGATTTTTACTTGACTCTTGCTGATATTTCTTGATCACATGCATTATTGAAATGATTTAGGCAATTTTCTTCTTAAGTCACTAGCCAAATGAGTTTACCTTACATATCTGTCCCTTGTTATCCCCTTTTGAGCCTTTATTTCCCTTTCTTCAATTTTAAGCTCATTACAAGCCGAAAAATGGAAAACAAGGATGTCCCCTAACCTTAGGGACTAAAGGAGCTTTGGAATTGTTTTGGGAATAAGCTCTAAATAAGTGTGGGGGTAAGACCTTTCAAAACAAGTCTGGTATGTGAGATGGTGAATGGATTGGCAGTGGTTATACAAAAGAAAACAACTACACAGAAAAATGTATATGTATATATAGAAAAAGATACAAAGAATAAAATACCAAAAGCTGCAAGGAAGGAAATCTAAGAAGAAAAAAAGTAAAAGAAAGAAGAAAATAAAGCACCAAAAGTTACAAGAAAGCAAGAAAGAAAAGAGGAAAAGAGAAACAGAAGGAAATGAAAATCCAGGATGGAAATAAGTGGGGAACCAAAAAGAGGTAAATGCTAGGAGGGTAATCTTCATGCTTATTAGATTTATTCCCCATTGCTCCTCTTTTCTCTTGGTTATTAGCCTAAATAATCCCTCTTCTATCCCACCTTCACCTTGGCCCCATTACAAGCTTAATAAAGACCTTTTGATCTTTAATTGCATGTGTTTCAAGTTATTGAAATTAGAGGCTTGTAAAAATCTGGTAGTGCTAGCTTGCATGATGTGTTTGAGTGCAATTACGAGCCTAAACACTTGAGAGTCAAGAGGAAACACTGACTTGTGAGGTCTATCACTTTGAATTCATTCTTTAATTCACTTGTCAATTTGTTTCTTTTGGGATGTACAATAGATTCATAGATTGTTGTTGATATCTTGATACTTTGAATTTTGTCCCTTTCTCTTTATATGCATCTGTGGCTCAACTGGAATTGGTTCAGTTCACACAGCATCAATTCTCCTTTTAGTAAGTTTTGCCCCGGAGTGCAAAAGAATAAGTGTGGGGGTATTTGATGATCCATTTTATATACATTTTCCTTACTGTGTTTTCAGTTCAATTAGCTGTTATATGTGTCATATTTTGATAGTTTATCCTAGATATTGTGTTAGAGATATATTTTAGTAGTAGTAATAAATAATAGTTAAACCTCCATAAGTTCTTATGTTTTTATTCCAATTCATGTGCAGTTGCATCTGGAGCTATGAGGAATGAAGAAGAGATAGGAGCAGGGAGGAGACTGAGTGCAAGGATGAAGCCCAAATCAAGATCAAAGCAAGCCAAGTTGAGCATTCAAAGCTGTGAAAATGCGCCAAGGCAAACCAGGGGGGCGCGTCAGCCTCTGCTTGCGGCACAAATGCGCCAGAGCGCGCTCAAGGGCGCGTCTCATGACTTATGAAAGCTCAACTGAAGGAATCATCTGTAAGAACTCTTGTTGCGTCTTATGAGTTGCTTCGTGCGTGCTTGCCTCTTCCAAGTTGCAAATCGTGCTTGCCTCTTCCAAGTTGCTTAAATCCGTGCTTGCCTTTTCCAAGTTGCTTAAATGCTACTTTGCGTCTTATGAGTTGCTTAAATCGTGCTTACTCACCTCGAGTTTGTTCCGTCGATGAAGTAGTCTCGTCGGAGTAAGAGTTTAAATCGAACTTGCTTCACCGAGTTTGTTTAGAGTCGATGAAGTAGTTTCGTCTAAAGAAGTGAAGTGTTCCGTCATTGCTTGTTCCATCTTACGGATGAGTGTCGTCTAACGCCAAGAATGAGTGTTTAAATCTGTGTTTACTTCTTCTAAGTTGTTCGTCTGAACTTGTTTTATCGAGTCTCAGTTGATATTTTCGTCGTAGTTCAATACGGACGATACATCAATACGAAGCGATACACCCAAGACAGACGATACCAAGTTCGAACCAGGCGATACAAGAAGGTCAAGGCAGACGACACCAAGATACCAAGTTCAAGACAGAGGCGATCCCAAATACGACGACATGAAGGCGAAGATCAAACGATACAACTAGTGCAAATCTTGCTTGTTTGTTGGACAAGCGCGCCGAGAGCGAGCGTCCTTCTTAAGTGGGTGGCGCGTTCCTTGCTTCCCTTGCTTTACAGCGCGCCAAGGTATAAATGGTTTAATGAGAGCGCGTTTCATCGTCTACATATAATCATGCTTGGGCGCGAAACTTAACAACTTTTGGGAAACCTTTTCATAATTCTGTTTTCTGTTTTTCTGTGCAAGTTTGAGTTGTGCGATTGCACAATTCTCTCTTCTCTCGTTTCGTTCTTCTCTGTTCTCTTCTTCTCATACTTTCCTTCTTCACTTTCAATCTTCATGTATTCAATTTCTCTTCACAACTCTGGATAATTGCATAAGTGAATTCAATTCTTTGATTTTGATTCTTCTTCAGTTCTGCTATAGATCTCTGGTTCAATTTACATTTACGCTCCGTAATTCCGTTCTTGAGTGTTTAGGTTTTCACGCTTTATGCTATTGCATTTGATTTCCTTTCTCCGATTCTCTTCTGCTTAATTCATTAATTCACTTTGCTTAATTCATTGTTTCGTCTTGCATTTCTCGGCTTTACTTTTAATTTCTAATACTCTTCGCGTTTATGCCCTCATCTTTTGTTCAATTCACTATTTCATTTACATTTCTCTGCTTTGTCTTTAAGTTTCCATTTCATAATTTCAGTTTTGTTTAGTTTTGTTGAACTGTTCAATGAAAATCCCCCTCCTAATGGTGAGCAATTCCGAATTGAATGCATGTATGTCTTCTGAGAGATGACCTAGGTTGATTCCTCTATATTACAAGTTTAATTGGGGATAAATCTAGCTTTTGATAGTCATTCGACAGTGGTTATCAAGTATAAGAATGCTCCCTATTGAAGACTTAGCCAAAATGCTCAAGGTTCTGCACCAAGTGCCCAAAATTTCCATGTTTCTCCAGCAATGCTTCAGCATCTAATAATTCACATCAACAAACAAACTAACAAGACAGTAAGATCTTGGAAATTTTACAACAAAAATGAAAATCTAGGGTGAAGGGGATGAAGAATTCAACTCAAATCTACTTGCAAAATGAAGTGGTGGAGGTGAGAATGGATTGAAAATGGAATTGCACTCTTTGGGAACCACAAGCACAAGAGGAGAAGAGGAAGAACAAAGGAACGCGCCACTTTTTGTGCCAAGGCGCGAGCTCGCCACCCTTTATGTGCTAAGGCGCGCAAAACGCGCCACCCTTTAAATGAAAACGCGCCAGGGCGCGTTTTGGCCGAACACAATTGCAGAACGCGCCACCCTGTTGAGTAGAAACATGCCAGGGCGCGTTTTTGCCGAATTCAATTGCAGAACGCGCCACCCTGTTGAGTGGAAACGTGCCAGGGCGCGTTTTTGCCGAAGCTAAATATAAAACGCGCCACCCAAGGGCTCCAAGGCACGTTTTCTGCTATAAATGGCGCCTCTGGTAGCGCCAGGGCGCGTTTTTCTGCATTTTGGTTCAATTCTTCATATGCTAAGGTGGGCTAAGGTGAGAACTAGTGATATTGCATCTTGACTCAACTTGTGCAAGCATTCTAAATCATTTTGGCTCTAATTGATCTAGTCTCTGCACAAGGAACCTTTCAAACATGAGCATGCATTAAGATCTCACAACCTTCCCATTAATGTTATTACACCTCACCTCTCTTATTTCTTATTGACTCAAGAACACTGTAATTTCAAATATTTATTCCTATATCTACTTTTTTATCAATCAACTCAAGAATCAAATTTATTATACTAACTAATGTATTTACACTTCTACTCTAATCATCAAATTCTCTTTTCTTTTTGTTTTCCTCAAACACTTAAACTATTCACAAGTATATTACAATGAGAAGTTACCGAAAGCTTCTCTGAATTGGGTAGGTTGCCTCCCACCAAGCGCTTCTTTGATGTCATTAGCTTGACATTTACAGAAAATGGATAGACAGGAAATGAGTGAAAATAGAGCGGAAAAGAGTGGAGGGAAAAGAAAACTCCTCGGCCCGCTCAAAGCAGCAGGGTGGGTGCAAGTGGTACCAACTCTTGCTCTATGGCTATTCAATGGTGCTTCCTTGATAATGCTGTAGCTGCCCATTCACCATGAATCTGCCTTTGGTACCTACCAGAACAAACATCCACCAGGATCAAATATCATCCAATCATCTACAACTATATGTAAGTCATTATTGATTAGTGTAAATGATTGATGGTGCAAATATGTTCTATGATTAGTGCATGGTGGTGGTAGGAAAAATTTGAATACCATAATCATAATTTTCCATATGTTCATTTTAATCTTGGCATCCAATTTGAACAATTTAAATGTTTCACTTGATCTACAACATAAATTAAAGCATGTGGAATATTGAACATCAATATCAACAACACCATTTAAAAAAGAGAGTAAAGGTTTAGAGTGTTTGAAAGTATCAAGATCATCCTCTACTCCATTTGCAATGTGTGTAGACATTGGTTCTCTACTAAGTATAGGAATTTGCATTTGGACCTCCATTGATGACTTCTCTAATGACCTAGAAAAATATGCATCATCATAAGAGCAAAAGGCATTAGGAACAACTAAGAGGTCTAAATTATCAAACTCAATTATAGTCCATGCTCTAATTCCATAAGTATCTAAAGTGAAACCATTAGTGTTGTTCATATTTTTGCAAGGAGAAAGAGTATGAAATGGTAAAGAAATCTTCCCTAGTGGCTGTTTTGATTCCTTGGGTGCTTCATCCTCTTCACAGTATGAGTTCTAAGGAAACTTGATGGACAATTCTCCACTAGGTACTAGGACATGAAGGTTTCTGTGAGGAGGAGGGTCTGAAACAACTTGCATTTCATCTTTAGAAGTTACTCCTACATCGCATATAAAATGAGAATCAGTATAAACAGAGGAAGGATTAGCAAAAACAATTAAATCACCAAATGTTTCCTTCTCTTGTCTATCCGTGACTCTTCTTTCTTCTATGTCTTGTTCTTTCAATTCTGGATCTTGCAGCTCTTTCTCTTTACATGCAACCTCCACTGCATCTCCTTTCATTTCTACAGTTTCATTTCCCAACACCTTACCACTCCTTGTGGTATTAGCTTTGCACTGCTCCATTGAAGTCACAATAGTATCACTTGGCAGATTTCCTTGGCTTCTTTCAGAGATTTGCTTGGAAAAGCGATCTGTGATTCAGATTCCTAATAGAAGCTTCTTGATTTGTGAAAATAGATTCAGTCCTTTGCATAAAGGACATGAACATGTCTTCTAAAGTTAAAGATCCTTCTCTAGGAACAGGATTCATGTTACAGCTTACTGGAACATTTCTAGGTTGGTTGGTTGGGAATTTAGAATGGTTTGAGTTGAAAGGTAGATTAAAATTCTGGTCATACGAGGAAGAGTTAGGTTGCAGAAAATTATTGCTCCTATATGACAGATTTGGATGGTTTCTAAGTGTTTGTGTTGGAATAGGTGTTACCTTGAGGATTTCCCATGTAATTCACTTGAGCTTGTTCCTCAATGTTCATACCTAAGCCATCACAATACTCTGCTTGATGTCCTCCTCCACAGTAATCACAGATGACTGGAGGTGCGATACTGTATCCACAGCCCATAGCATTGGAATTGTACCACTCCTCAAGTGTCATGCACCTTGTATTATCCATATTTTCTGTTGAATTTTCTGGTATAGCTGAATTTTCTGGTATGGTCTCTTCTTTATTGTTTTTATTCCCTTTCAGATTTCTCCTGCAAAATCTCTCAATTTCTGGTTCAAACAAGAAGTTAGTTTCCTTAATTCTTCGCATAAACCACAAATCCGAAAGATACAGGGAATCCCAAACAGTTCAAAAGAATGAAATAATTCAATGAAAAGCAAAAACGGAACAGGTATGAATCAACAAATAAAACAAATGTCCTAATTAGCAAACACGTTAAGACTATCGATATTCAACCAATAGTCCCCGGCAACTACGCCATAAACTTGTTGACTTTTAGAAATCTACGTGCGTGTCAATCTTACGGCAAGTGTACCGGTCGTCACAAGTTTAGAATAGTGAGATAAGGATGTCGAACCACAGAGACTAATTGTGAAGTATCGAATGCTTAATATGTTTGCTATTAGGATGAACAATTGAGTGAATCATGTGTGTAAACTGAGTAACTATGTAAAAAGACAATGTACTGTAATACAAGAGATGGAAAGCAATAGATGTTTAAGTTTCAGAAATGATGAAAACAGTTAGGGAATAGGTTCATTCAATTCCTTCTCTCAAGTAATTACTTCCTATGTCAATTTCACAGTTATCAATCAATTGGAGACTAGAATTTGCGATACCTTAGACTAATTCTATTCCTAGGTCGTTAGTCACTTTGAATGACTTCTATAATCTCTAATTCCTTAGGTGAAAATAGAAACTCATTCAAGAAGCGAAACAGATAAATTCACAATGTCTCATATCATGCAAGTTCTATCCCTAGACTCATG
The DNA here is from genome assembly GCA_026586105.1 of Hylodesmum podocarpum. Classification (NCBI taxonomy): domain Eukaryota; kingdom Viridiplantae; phylum Streptophyta; class Magnoliopsida; order Fabales; family Fabaceae; genus Hylodesmum; species Hylodesmum podocarpum. The sequence continues at coordinate 115,667 of JALJEV010000357.1, forward strand.
CAAAGGTATAATGATGCACTTCTTCTCCTAGTTCAATTATCAATCTTCCGAAGGCATAATTGAAATGAGAAACAAAAACTCAAGGAACAGTTCAATCCAATTCAAGCAGTTAATATTCCTACAACTATTTGAATTTCATGAATAAAACCTCAAGAAATTGCATTAAGTAAGAAGAGATCAATCAATCAACTGAAATTACAATTGAATCAACATAGAAATTCATTACAAGTATTCTGGAATTGAAATCCCCTTCCCTAACCTAAGAATTTAGCCTAACATGGAAATAGAAAAAGAAAGAACAAAAATAGAAATCAAAACCGAGAGAAGCTCCATGAATCTTTAGATCTTGCTTCCACAAGCTCCAATTCTTGAAGAATCTTCAAGGATTTGATGGAGAAGGATGAAGAACAAAGGTGGAGAAGAGAAAAAAATGAGAGAATCGTGCACGAGAAGCAACTGAAAACTGAATTATGAAATCTCTCTTCGATTCGCGCCCAAACAGCCATATATAGCAGTAAAAATGCGCCACCCACTTAAGAGAAACGCGCCCTGGCGCATTTTGAGTGAAGCTGAGGGCATGAGCGCGCCATCCTGGCGCGCCTTGGCACGTTTTGGCCGCAAGGAATGCATGAGCGCGCCACCCTGGCGCGCCTTGGCACGTTTTGGCAGGTGAGGATGCACCATTTGGCTTACTTTGATCTTGATTTTAGCTTACATCCTTGTTCTTGTTGATGGCATCTTCATCTTATGTCCATAGTTTTCATTCCAAGCTTCTATCTTCTCTTTAATGAACCTAGAATCAACAAAAGAATGGTTAAGATGACTTAAAAACTCAAGAAAACTTATAAAACTTAACAAAATGCTAACTCAAGAACTAATACTAAGCAAACATGGTATTTTCAATGTTTTCTTGCCTAAACTACAACTAAACCTATTGAAAATGGATGAAAATGAACTGAAAATACCTAGGAAAAACATGTATAATCTAGCACCTATCATATACCGCTACTAGAGCGGGCACTCTTGGATCTGTCGCTGTAGTGGCTGCTACCCGTACTGAAACTACTACTGCAGGTAATACTATTGGAGATGTTACTTCCTGAGCTGTCGTTGGACGAGCTACACCTGTCGGACATACCGCTACTACAGCTGGCACTGCCGGAGTTGTTGCTGTCGGGGATGCTACCCCAATAGAAACTACTATCGCGCTAATACATCGGAGATGCATCGCCTGAAAGCCGTCGTGTGGACTTAACTACACCGTTTCGGAGATATCGCTGCTAGAGCGGGCACTACTGGAGTTGTCGCAGTCGGGGATGCTACCCCTACAAAAAATGCTACTACAGGTAATACTACTGGAGATGCTACTTCCGAAGTCATAGAAGATTAGTTGACGTTTGGAGATACCGTCGCTAGAGCGGCATCCGAATTGTCGCCGCAGAGATGCTACCCGTACAGGTAATACTACTACAGATGCTACTTCCTGAGCTGTCGTTGGATGAGAAGCACCTGTCTGAGATACTGACTACTAGAGCGGGCACCGCGGATCTGTCTTGTAGGGCTCGCTACCCGTCAAAACTACTACTACGGGTAATACTATTGGAGATGCTACTTTCCGAGTTGTCGTTGACGAGCTACACCCGTTTGAGATACCGCAAAGAGGCGGCACCGTCGAGGCTTTTTGTCATTGGGGATGCTACCCCTACAGAAACTACAACTACAGGCAATACTACTGGAGATGCTAATGCTCGAGCTGTCGGTTGATGAACTGCACCCGTGGGAGATACCACTACTAGAGCGGGCACTACCGGAGCTGTCGCTGTCGGGGATGCTACCCCTGCAAAAAATGCTACTACAGGTAATACTACTGGAGATGCTACTTCCCGAGCTGCAGAAGACGAGTTGCATCTGTCGGAGATACCGCTGCTAGAGCGGGCACTGCCGGAACTGTCGCTATAGGAGCTGCTACCAGTCCAGAAACTACTACTGCAGATAATACTATTGGAGATGCTACTTCCTAAGCTGTCGTTGGACGAGCTGCACCTATCGGATATACCCCTACTAGAGCGGGCACTGTTGGATCTGTCGTTGTAGGGGCTGCTACCCGGACAGAAACTACTACTGCAGGTAATACTATTGGAGATGTTACTTCATGAGCTGTCGTTGGACGAGCTACACCTGTCGTACATACCGCTACTAGAGCTGGCACTGTCGGAGCTTTTGCTGTCGGGGATGCTACCCCAACAGAAACTACTATCAAGGGTAATACTCGGAGATGCTTCGCCCGAGCTGTCGGTGGACGAACTACACCCGTTGGAGATACCGCTGCTAGAGTGGGCACTACCGGAGTTGTCGCTGTCGGGGATGCTACCCCTGAAAAAAGTGCTACTACAGGTAATACTACTGGAGATGCTACTTCCCGAGTTGCAGAAGACAAGTTGCATCTGTCGGAGATACCGCTGCTAGAGCGGAACCGCGAATCGCTGTCGTTGTAGGAGAGCCGCTACCCGTACGGTAATACTCATCGGAGATGTTACTTCCCGAGCCGTCGTTGGATGAGCCGCACTTTTTATCGAAGATACCGCTACTAGAGCGGCACCGCCGGAATCTGTAAGCTGTAAATTTCTACCCATACGAAACTACTTAACGGGTAATACTATTGGAGATGCTACTTCCCGAGTTGTCGTTGGACGAGCTACACCCGTCGGAGATGCCGCTACAAGAGCTGGCACTGTCGGGGCTTTTGCTGTCGGGGATGCTACCCCTACAGAAACTACTACTGCAGGTAATACTACTGGAGATGCTCTTGCCGAGTCGGTCGACGAAGCACCCTGTCGGAGATACCGTTGCTAGAGGCGGGCGCTACCGAGTTGTCGCCGTCGGGGATGCTACCCTGCAAAAAAATGCTACTGGTAATACTTTGGAGATGCTACTTCCCGAGTTGCAGAAGACGAGTTGCATCTGTCGGAGATCATGCTACTAGAGCGGGTAGTGCGGGTATCCATTTGTAGAGCGCTACCGTCTGAAACTACTGCGAATTCTACTTCCGGCCGTCGTTGGACGAGTTGCACCTGTCGGATATACCGCTACTAGAGCGGGCATTGTTGGATCTGTCGTTGTAGGGGCTGCTACCCGGACAGAAACTACTACTGCAGGTAATACTATTGGAGATGTTACTTCCTGAGCTGTCGTTGGACGAGCTACACCTGTCGGACATACCGCTACTAGAGCTGGCACTGCCGGAGCTTTTGCTGTCGGGGATGCTACCCCAACAGAAACTATTACTGCGGTAATACTATTGGAGATGCTACTGCCCGAGCTGTCGGTGGACGAACTACACCCGTCGGAGATACCGTTGCTAGAGCGGGCACTACCGGAGTTGTCGTTGTCGGGGATGCTACCCATGCAAAAAATGCTACTACAGGTAATACTATTGGAGATGCTACTTCCCGAGTTGCAGAAGACGAGTTGCATCTGTTGGAGATCATCTTTGCTAGAGCGAACTGCCGGAATCATTTGTAGGAGTAGAGCTACCCGTCGAAACTACTACTGCAGATAATACTACTGGAGATTCTACTTCCTGAGCTGTCGTTGGACGAGTTGCACCTGTCGGATATACCGCTACTAGAGCGGGCACTGTTGGACCTGTCGTTGTAGGTGCTGCTACCCGTAAAGAAACTACTACTGCAGGTAATACTATTGGAGATGTTACTTCATTTGTCGTTGACGAGCTACACTGTCGGACATACCGCTATTTTGTAGCCTGACCGCTGGAGCTTTTTTGTCGGGGATGCTACCCCAACAGAAACTATTACTGCGGGTAATACTACTGGAGATGCTACTGCCCGAGCTGTCGGTGGACGAACTACACTCGTCAACGATACCGCTGCAAGAGCGGCACACTTACCGCAGATTGTCATTTGTCGGGATGCTACCACAAAAATGCTACTACGGGTAATACTACTGGAGATGCTACTTCCCGAGTTGCAGAAGACGAGTTGCATCTGTCGGAGATACCGCTAGAGCGGCACTCACCGAAGTGTCATTTGCGGGAGTGCTACCCGTACAGGTAATACTACTACAGATGCTACTTCCTGAGCTGTCGTTGGATGAGCTGCACCTGTCGGAGATACCGCTACTAGAGCGGGCACTGCCGGATCTGTTGCTGTAGGGCCTACTACCCATACAGAAACTATTACTGCGGGTAATACTATTGGAGATGCTACTTCCCGAGTTGTCGTTGGACGAGCTACACATGTCGGAGATACCGCTACAAGAGCTGGCACTGTCGGGGCTTTTGCTGTTGGGGATGCTACCCCTACAGAAACTACTACTACAGGTAATACTACTGGAGATGCTAATGCTCGAGCTGTCGGATGACGAACTGCACCCGTCGTAGATACAACTACTAGAGCGGGCACTACCGGAGCTGTCGCTGTCGGGGATGCTACCCCTGCAAAAAATGCTACTACAGGTAATACTACTAGAGATGCTACTGCTCGAGCTGCAGAAGACGAGTTGCATCTGTCGAGATACCGTCGCTAGAGCGAACGCTTCGAATTTGTAGGAGCTGCTACCCGTACAGAAACTACTACTGCAGATAATACTACTGGAGATGCTACTTCCTGAGCTGTCGTTGGATGAGCTGCCCCTGTCGGATATATCGCTACTAGAGCGAGCACTGTTGGATCTGTCGCTGTAGGGGCTGCTACCCGTACAGAAACTACTACTGCAGGTAATACTATTGGAGATGTTACTTCCCGAGCTGTCGTTGGACGAGCTACACCTGTCGGACATACCGATACTAGAGCTGGCACTGCCGGAGCTTTTGCTGTCGGGGATGCTACCCCAACAAAAACTACTACTGCGGGTAATACTACTGGAGATGCTACTGCCCGAGCTGTCGGTGGACGAACTATACCCGTCGGAGATACCGCTGCTAGAGCGGGCACTACCGCATTTGTCGCTGTCGGGGATGCTACCCCTGCAAAAAATGCTACTACAGGTAATACTACTGGAGATGCTACTTCCGAGTTGCGAGAGGCGAGTTGCATCTGTCGGAGATACGTCGCTAGAGCGGGCACTACCGGCTGCCATTGCGGGAGTCGCTACCCGTACGGAGTAATACTACTACGAGATGCTACTTCTACATTTGTCGTTGGATGGTAGCGCACTGTCGGAGATACCGTACTAGAGCGGGCCTTTGCGGATCTGTTCTTGCATGGGGCTGCTACCACTTACAGAAACTACTCTTGCGGGTAATACTATTGGAGATGCTACTTCCCGAGTTGTCGTTGATCGAGCTACACATCGGAGATACAGCTACAAGAGCGGCATTGTCGGGGCTTTTCTTTGTTGGGGATGCTACCCCTACAGAAACTACTACTGCAGGTAATACTACTGGAGATGCTAATGCTCGAGCTGTCGGTTGACGAACTGCACCCGTTGGAGATACCACTCCTAGAGCGGGCACTACCAGAGCTGTCGTTGTCGGGGATGCTACCCCTGCAAAAAAATGCTACTGCTGTAATACTACTGGAGATGCTACTTCCCGAGCTGCAGAAGACGAGTTGCATATGTCGGAGATACCGCCCTAGAGCGGCGCTGCCGGAGCTTGTCATTATAGGAGCTGCTACCGGACGAGAAACTACTACTACAGATAATACTACTTGAGATTCTACTTCCTGAGCTGTCGTTGGACGAGTTGCCTGTCGGATATCCATTACTGAGTGTGCCTTTGTTGGATCTGTCGGCGTAGGGCTGCTACCGTACAGAAACTACTGCGGGTAATACTATTGGAGATGCTACTTCCTGAGTTGTCGTTGGACGAGCTACACTGTCGGAATCCGCATTCAAAGAGGCGGCATTGTCGGGACTTTCTTTGTCGGGGATGCTACTGACGAGAAAATGCTACTACGGAGTAATACTCTTTTGGAGATGCTACTTCCCGAGCTGCAGAAGACGAGTTGCATATGTCGGAGATACCGCTGCTAGAGCGGGCACTGCCGGAACTGTCATTATAGGAGCTGCTACCCGGACAGAAACTACTACTACAGATAATACTACTTGAGATTCTACTTCCTGAGCTGTCGTTGGACGAGTTGCCCCTGTCGGATATACCGCTACTAGAGTGGGCACTGTTGGATCTGTCGCTGTAGGGCCTGCTACCCGTACAGAAACTACTACTGCGGGTAATACTATTGGAGATGCTACTTCCCGAGTTGTCGTTGGACGAGCTACACCTGTCGGAGATACCGCTACAAGAGCTGGCATTGTCGGGACTTTTGCTGTCGGGGATGCTACCCCAACAAACCACACGGGTAATACTCGGAGATGCACGCCGAGCGTCGGTGGACGAACTACACCCGTCGGAGATACCGCTGCTAGAGCGGGCACTACCGGAGTTGTCGCTGTCGGGGATGCTACCCCTGCAAAAAATGCTACTACAGGTAATACTACTGGAGATGCTACTTCCCGAGTTGCAGAAGACGAGTTGCATCTGTCGGAGATCATGCTGCTAGAGCGGGCACTGCCGGAACTTTCGCTGTAGAGCTGCTACCCGTACAGAAACTACTACTGCAGATAATACTACTGGAGATGCTACTTCCTGAGCTGTCGTTGGACGAGCTGCACCTGTCGGATATACCGCTACTAGAGCGGGCACTATTGGATCTGTCGTTGTAGGGGCTGCTACCCATACAGAAACTACTACTGCAGGTAATACTATTGGAGATGTTACTTCCCGAGCTGTCGTTGGACGAGCTACACCTGTCGGACATACCGCTACTAGAGCTGGCATTGCCGGAGCTTTTGCTGTCGGGGATGCTACCCCAACAGAAACTACTACTGCGGGTAATACTACTGGAGATGCTACTGCCCGAGCTGTCGGTGGACGAACTACACCCGTCGGAGATACCGCTGCTAGAGCGGGCACTACCGGAGTTGTCGCTGTCGGGGATGCTACCCCTACAAAAAATGCTACTACAGGTAATACTACTGGAGATGCTACTTCCCGAGTTGCAGAAGACGAGTTGCATCTGTTAGAGATACCGCTGCTAGAGCAGGCACTGCCGGAACTGTCGCTGCAAGAGCTGCTACCCGTACAGGTAATACCACTGCAGATGCTACTTCCGGAGCTGTCGTTGGATGAGCTACACCTGTTGGAGATACCGCTACTAGAGCGGGCACTGCCGGATCTGTTGCTCTAGGGCCTGCTACACGTACAGAAACTACTACTACGGTAATACTATTGGAGATGCTGTTCCCGAGTTGTCGTTCGACGAGCTACACCTGTCAGAGATACCGCTACAAGAGCTGGCACTGTCGGGGCTTTTGCTGTTGGGGATACTACCCCTACAGAAACTACTACTGCAGGTAATACTACTGGAGATGCTAATTCTCGAGCGTTCGGTTGATTTAACCGCACGTCGGAGATACCATCTTTGGAAGAGCGGGCACTACCGGAGCTGTCGCTGTCGGGGATGCTATCCCTGCAAAAAATTCTACTACAGGTAATACTACTGGAGATTCTACTTCCCGAGCTGCAGAAGACGAGTTGCATATGTCGGAGATACCGCTGCTAGAGCGGCACCTGCCGAACCGCAGTATTTGTAGGAGCCGCTACCCGTACGTCAAACCACTACCGCAGATAATACTCTTTGGAGATGCTACTTCATGCAAACTACTGTAGTTGGACGAGCTGCCCCTGTCGGATATACTGCTACTAGAGTGGGCACTGTTGGATCTGTCGCTGTAGGGGCTGCTACCCGTACAAAAACTACTACTGCAGGTAATACTATTGGAGATGTTACTTCCCGAGCTGTCGTTGGACGAGCTACACCTGTCGGACATACCGCTACTAGAGCTGGCACTGCCGAATCTTTTGCCGTCGGGGATGCTACCCCAACAAAAACTACTACTGCGGGTAATACTACTGGAGATGCTACTGACCGAGCTGTCGGTGGACGAACTACACCCGTCAACCATACCGCTGCTAGAGCGGGCACTACCGGAGTTGTCGCTGTCGGGGATGCTACCCCTGCAAAAAATGCTACTACAGGTAATACTACTGGAGATGCTACTTCCCGAGTTGCAGAAGACGAGTTGCATCTGTCGGAGATACCACTGCTAGAGTGGGCACTGCCGGAACTGTCGCTGCAGGAGCTGGTACCCGTACAGGTAATACTACTGCAGATGCTACTTCCTGAGCTGTCGTTGGATGAGCTACACCTGTCGGAGATACCGCTACTAGAGCGGGCCCTCCCGGATCTGTTGTTGTAAGGCCTACTACCCATACAGAAACTACTACTGCGGGTAATACTATTGGAGATGCTACTTCCCGAGTTGTCATTGGACGAGCTACACATGTTGGAGATACCACTACAAGAGCTGGCACTGTCGGGGCTTTTGCTATTGGGGATGATACCCCAACAGAAACTACTACTGCGGGTAATACTACTGGAGATGCTACTGCCCGAGCTGTTGGTCGACGAACTACACCCGTCGGACATACCGCTCGTTAGAGCGGCACACCTCGGAGTTCAGTTTGTCGGGGATGCTACCCCTGCAAAAAATGCTACTACAGGTAATACTACTGGAGATGCTACTTCCCAGATTGCCGGAGACGAGTTGCATCCGTCTGGAGATCATTTCTAGAGCGGGCACCGCTGAATCGTTGTAGAATGCTACCCGTACAGAAACTACTACTGCAGATAATACTACTGGAGATTCTACTTCTTGAGCTGTCGTTAAACGAGCTGCACCTGTCGGATATACCGCTACTAGAGCGGGCACTATTGGATCTGTCGCTGTAGGGGCTGCTACCCGTACAGAAACTACTACTGCAGGTAATACTATTGGAGATGTTACTTCCCGAGATGTCGTTGGACGAGCTACACCTGTTGGACATACCGCTACTAGAAATCGCGCCGGAGATTTTGTCTATTTGTCGGGGGATGCTACCCCAACGAGAAACTACTACCGGCGGGTAATACTACCGAGATGCTACTTCCCGAGCGTCGGTGGACTAACTACACCGTCGAGATACCGCTTGCTAGCGGGCACTACCGTTAGGTTGTCGTTGTCGGGGATGCTACCCCTGCAAAAAATGCTACTACAGGTAATACTACTGGAGATGCTACTTCCCGAGTTGCAGAAGACGAGTTGCATCTGTCGGAGATACCGCTGCTAGAGCGGGCACTACCGGAACTGTCGCTGCAGGAGCTGCTACCCGTACAGGTAATACTACTACAGATGCTACTTCCTGAGCTGTCGTTGGATGAGCTGCACCTGTCGGAGATACCGCTACTAGAGCGGGCACTGCCGGATCTGTTGCTGTAGGGCCTGCTACCCGTACAGAAACTACTACTGCGGGTAATACTATTGGAGATGCTACTTCCCGAGTTGTCGTTGGACGAGCTACACCTGTCGGAGATATCGCTACAAGAGCTGGCATTGTCAGGGCTTTTGCTGTTGGGGATGCTACCCCTACAGAAACTACTACTGCAGGTAATACCACTGGAGATGCTAATGCTCGAGCTGTCGGTTGACGAACTGCACCCGTTGGAGATACCACTGCTAGAGCGGGCACTACCAGAGCTGTCGTTGTCGGGGATGCTACCCCTGCAAAAAATGCTACTACAAGTAATACTACTGGAGATGCTACTTCCCGAGCTGCAGAAGACGAGTTGCATCATCGGAGATCATTGCTAGAGCGGCACATCGCCGGAATTGTCGTTGTAGAGCTGCTACCCGTCTGAGAAACTACTACCGAGATAATACTACCGGAGATGCTACTTCCCCGAATTTGTCGTTGAATAGCCGCCCCTATCGGATATATCGCTACTAGAGCGAGCACTGTTGGATCTGTCGCTGTAGGGGCTGCTACCCGTACAGAAACTACTACTGCAGGTAGTACTATTGGAGATGTTACTTCCCGAGCTGTCGTTGGATGTTGACTTTAAAATATACGTGTCAATCTTTCGGCAGTGTACCGGTCGTCAAAAGTTTAGAAATAGTGAGAAAGGGATGTCGAACCACAGAGACCGATTATGAAGTATCAAATGCTCAACGTGTGTTGCTATTAGAACGAATCATTGAAGTAAACATTGATGGAGAAAACTAAGTAATTATGTACGACTGAAGTAATCTACTGTAAAGCAAGTAATGAAATGCAGTAAATGTTTAAGTTTCAGAAATGATAAAATGAGTTAGGGAATAGGTTCATTCAATTCCTTCCTTTATGTAGCCAACTCCTATATCAATTCAATGGAAATCAATTAATTGGAGACTAGAATTTGTGATACCTTAGACTAAGCCTATTCCTAGGTCTTTAGTCACTTTTAATGACTTCTATAATCTCTAATCCCTTAGGTGAAAATAGAAATGCATTCAAGAAGCGAAACAGATAAATTCACAATGTCTCATAACATGCAAGTTCTATCCCTAGACTCATGCACTGCTATAATGATGCAATTCCTCTCCTAATTCAATTATCAATCTTCCGAAGGCATAATTGAAATGAGAAACAAAAACTCAAGGTATAGCTCAATCAATTTCAAGCAGTTAATATTCCTATCACTATTTGAACTTCATGCATCAAACCTCAAGAAATTGCAATTAAGTAGGAAAAGCTCAATCAATTAATCCGAAATTACAATTGAATTCACATAGAAGTCATTACAAGAATTTTAGAATTGAAATCCCCTTCCCTAACCTAAAACCTAGCCTAACATGGAAAGATGAAAAGAAAGAACGGAAAAGGAAATCAAAACCGAGAAACACTCCATGAATACTTAGATCTTACTTCCACAAGCTCCAAAACTTCAAGAATCTTCAAGGCTTCGATGGAGGAAGAGGAGAATAAAGGTGGAGAGAAGAGAGAAAAACGAGAGTCGTGCACGAGAAGCTAACAAGAAAAACTGAATTATGAGGTCTCTCCCTTTCAATTCGCGCCCAAACAGCCATATATAGCAGTAGAAACGCGCCACCACTTAAGAGAAAACGTGCCCTGGCGCATTTTGAACAAGGAAGGGGCATGAGCGCGCCCATGTGCGTGCCTTGGCGCGTTTTCGCGGCAAGCATGGCTGAACGCGGCACCCTGGCGCGCCCTGGCGCGTTTTGGAGTGAAATGGGGGGCTGAGCGCGCCCCTGTGCACGCCCTGGCGCGTTTTCGCCGCAAGCAAGGCTGAATGCGCCACCCTGGCGCGTTTTGACAGCTTTGAATGCTCAACTTGGCTTGCTTTGATCTTGATTTGGGCTTCCATTCTTGTTCTTTTTGATGGCATCTTCATCTTATGATCATGGCTTTCATTCCAAACTTCTGTCTCCTCTTCAATCAACCTGCAATTAACAAGAAAGAGGATAAAATGACTTAAAAACACAAGAAACACTTATAAAACTGACAAAACACTACATCAAGAACTAACACTAAACACACATGGTATTTTCAATGTTTTCTTGTCTAAACTACAACTAAACCTATTGAAAATGGATGAAAATGGACTGAAAACACCTAGGAATATATGTATAATCTAGCACTTATCATTGGACGAGCTACACTTGTCGGACATACCGCTACTAGAGCTGGCACTGCCGGAGCTTTTGCTGTCGGGGATGCTACCCCAACAGAAACTACTACTGCGGGTAATACTACTGGAGATGCTACTGCCCGAGCTGTCGGTGGACGAACTACACCCGTCGGAGATACTGCTGCTAGAGCGGGCACTACCGCAGTTGTCGCTGTCGGGGATGCTACCCCTGCAAAAAATGCTACTACAGGTAATACTACTGGAGATGCTACTTCCCGAGTTGCAGAAGACGAGTTGCATCTGTTAGAGATACCGCTGCTAGAGCGGGCACTGCCGGAACTGTCGCTGCAGGAGCTGCTACCCGTACAGGTAATACTACTGCAGATGCTACTTCCTGAGCTGTCGTTGGATGAGCTGCACCTGTCGGAGATACCGCATCGAGCGGAGCATCGAGGACTCTGTCAATTTACGACTGCTACCCGCGGTGAAACTACTACTGCGGGTAATACTATTGGAGATGCTACTTCCCGAGTTGTCGTTGGACGAGGTACACCTGTCGGAGATACCGCTACAAGAGCGGGCATCATGTCGGGCTTTTTTCTTTGTTGGGGATGCTACCCTACGTAAACTACTACCGAGGTAATACTCGGAGATGATAATGCTCGAATTTGTCGGTTGATTTAACCGCACCCGTTTGAGATACCATCGCTAGATGGCAATCATTGACTTTAAAAATGTATGTACGTGTCAATCTTTCGGCAAGTGTACCGGTCGTCACAAGTTTAGAAATAGTGAGAAAAGGATGTCGAACCACAAAGACTAGTTGTGAATTATCGAATGCTTAATATTCTTACTATTAGGACGAACAGTTGAGTGAATCATGTGTGTGAACTAAGTAATTATGTAAAAAGACAATTTACTGTAAAACAAGAAATGGAAAGCAGTAAATGTTTAAGTTTCAGAGATGATGGAAACAGTTAGGGAATAGGTTCATTCAATTCCTTCTCTCAAGTAATTACTTCCTATGTCAATTCCACAATTATCAATCAATTGGAGACTAGAATTTGTGATACCTTAGACTAATCCTATTCCTAGGTCATTAGTCAATTTGAATGACTTCTATAATCTCTAATTCCTTAGGTGAAAATAGAAACTCATTCAAGAAGCGAAACAGATAAATTCACAATGTCTCATAACATGCAAGTTCTATTCCTAGGCTCATGCAAAGGTATAATGATGGACTTCTTCTCCTAGTTCAACTATCAATCTTCCAATTGCATAATTGAAATGAGAAACAAAAACTCAAGGAACAGTTCAATCCAATTCAAGCAGTTAATATTCCTATCACTATTTGAACTTCATGAATAAAACCTCAAGAAATTGCATTAAGTAAGAAGAGATCAATCAATCAACTGAAATTACAATTGAATCAACATAGAAATTCATTACAAGTATTCTGGAATCGAAATCCCCTTCCCTAACCTAAGAATTTAGCCTAACATGGAAATAGAAAAAGAAAAAACAAAAATAGAAATCAAAACCGAGAGAAGCTCCATAAATCTTTAGATCTTGCTTCCACAAGCTCCAATTCTTCAAGAATCTTCAAGGATTTGATGGAGAAGGATGAAGAACAAAGGTGGAGAAGAGAGAAAAATGAGAGAATCGTGCACGAGAAGCAACAAGAAAACTGAATTGTGAAGTCCCCCCTCATTTCGCGCCCAAAAATTCCCTTTTATAGCAGAGAAAACGCATCACCCACTTATGCAGAAACGCGCCCGGCACGTTTTAAACAAGGAAGAAGCATGAGCGCGCCACCCTGGCGCGCCCTGGCACGTTTTCGCCGCAAGGGCCAGAGAAACGCGTCATTTGAGCCCGCCTTGGCGCGTTTTCGCCGCAAGCAAGGCTGAATGCATCAATGGAGCGTGCCCTGGCACGTTTTAACAGCTTTGTATGCTCAACTTGGCTTGCTTTGATCTTGATTTGGGCTTCCATTCTTGCATTCAATTTGATGGCATCTTCATCTTATGATCATGGCTTTCATTCCAAACTTCTGTCTCCTCTTCAATCAACCTACAATTAACAAGAAAGAGGATAAAATGACTTAAAAACATAAGAAACACTTACAAAACTAACAAAACACTACATCAAGAACTAACACTAAACACACATGGTATTTTCAATGTTTTCTTGTCTAAACTACAACTAAACCTATTGAAAATGGATGAAAATGAACTGAAAACACCTAGGAAGACATGTATAATCTAGCACTTATCACAACCCCAAACTTAAAGCTTTGCTTGTCCTCAAGCAAACATAGAATCCATCATTACAAGGGTCAATAAACATGGTATAACATTGAGCTCAGTAGCCACTGAAAATGCATTATGCAGTTCTTAACTCCTTAAGCCAACTCAATTCATCTATGAAAGTTGGACATGAACTCAAAATGTTATCAAGCACTGCACAATTCATCAAGCATAGGCAAACAACACAAATTGGCATGAGAAAATGTACTTTAGCAATATCACACAGTCCCCTCCAGTTAAGTGTTTGCCCTCAAGCTCTCAAGTGTTTTGGGTTTGTGTTTCTCTCAATGTTACCAATTAGAAGGTCAGTTACCATAGGCTTGCAATAGCTCTAAAATCTCCACTGCCTTCAAGTAGACATTGGACACTCAAAAGGTCTTTTCAGGGTTGAAATGGGGCTTAGGTAAAGGTGGGATAAAAAGAAAGGTACTAACTGCATATTCACAGGAACTTAAAGAGTAAAAGTTATACCTATATGCTATGCATGAGTTAATGATGATCAGAAGAAAAATTCAAAACAAAACAGAGACTCACAATGAGTAACATAAACAACTTATGAAACCACTCTGTTTTCCTTTTGTTCCCTTATTCTTTTGCTTTTAAACTGCATTTTCTTCTGCTTCTTTTTCTTTCTTTTTACTTTCTTTCTACTTTTTGCTCTCTTTTTCTTTCTACACCTCATTTCTCATAACTTTTGTCATTTTGTTCTGTTTCTTCCTTTTTCTTTCTTTTCAGTTTCTTGCTTTTCTCTTTGTTTTGCCACTTTGCTTTTCTTGAGTAGTCTCACTCATTGATATCACAAGAAGAAAAACAAAAATTTTGCATGATATGCATTAAAAATAATGCACTATAATGTATGCCTGAAAAAAATAGAGAATGCACCATGTACAACTATCTTATTATTCACAAACTTCACCAAGGTGACCCAACAACCCCAAACTTAGAATTTGACTTGTCCTCAAGTCAACAGCTACTCATGCACCCCAAAATCTCAACCCCAAACTTAATCTTGAAACCTATCATCTAAGTAAAGAAACCAATACACTCAAAGTTCCAGTGATAGGACCATTGGTTTTTCATTTAATTAGGCTTGTAATGAGCTTAAGTATCCAATAAAGAAAGGGTTTATTCGGGCTCAAAGGGGCTAGCAATGGAAAGTGTGAAGGTTAAGGCTATTTGGCTCAAGGCTATAAGAAAGAAATTTGCCTTTATCATTTGTGTCCACATCTAAATGTATGCAATTTTGACCAAGAGCTAAAGCAAGTTCTGGAACAAACACATCACATGGTAAAATAGAACACTCAAGAATAAATCATGTTGGAGGCCCAAGTTCTTATCCAGGATTAATCATTGCATAACATTGCTAAGTCCACTGATCATGTCTCAATCCAGAAAATTGTCATGATAGAGTTCTCATACAGTAACTCTTCAAACATTTTGAAAAACATGCAACTTTGTCATAGAATCTCAAATTGAACCTAAGTGCCAAAAGTTACACAGTTCATTCTACTGGACTACAGAGTCAATGTTATACCAATGCACTTAACCTTCATAAGATGGTGCAACAAAACAGGGCATATACTCTAAACCAACATAGCCTATACTCAAAACAAGGCAATTAATCTAAACCATGAATTAATAGTTAACATCAAAAGAGTATGATAGTGCTCCCTGTTGAAGACCAGCCAAACTTGTTCAAAGTTCTGGATCAAGTGCCAAAATTTTCCATGATTCTTCAGCAGTGCTTCAGCATCTAACACTTAAACTAACAAGTCAGTAAAATAGTCTAGTTAAGCGACATTAACCAAAACTTAAACATAAATATTAAGCTAAGAAATTAATCTTCATCTTTTGTCTCATCCTCTTCATTCTCACTCTCCTCAGTACTCTCCTCTGCATCTTCATTATGGCCACCATCTGTAACATCCCAAAAATTTAAATATAGTTTAAGAGAGGTTTTTTTGTAACATTCAAGAAATTTAAAAATAATTAAAAAATTATGAATTTTTGAAATTATTGTAGCACATCACTGTAGTTGCCGACATTACTGTAGCAACCGCCATTACTGTAGCAATGTTACGGATTCACGTTTGAGTGAGTGGAATGCCGTGGACTAGGGGGTTCTCTTGGTGGGGAAATTGCCCTGCTCATGATGATCACATGTTGCGGGGGAGGTCCTACCGGACACTGAGGGAACTCGACAAATTACGGAGTGTCTACCTCTGGTGAGTCTGATTGAGTGTGAGAATCAGATGCCCCAGGCTATTTTCAGTGGAGGGCGCCACATTGCATTTCGAGTGAAGAGTGAAAATGCATGGTGAAGGTGCATGCATCATGTAGGCTTAGGAGCATACATTAGTAATGGTATGTTTGATTAAATGGAATTCATGCCTGAATCATTGATTGTGATTGATGGTTTGTTTGATTTGGTTGTTGATTGCCTTACTATGTGATTGATATTTTGATGATCATGGATATGTATGAAAGTATTATTCTAAAAATGATAATTTCGATGAAATTTCTAAATTTATAAAAGAAAAGCTGTGATGATCTCGAACAATGTTCGGGGGAGCAGATTTGCAGGGTTAAGAAGTTGTCACTGGTTGTTGCTACTATCTTGTGTGAAGGTGCTTGCTATGTTTTGCGTGTAGAAGTGTTGGGTAAATGTTCTAAGGTAGTAGAAAGGTAATTATGTAAAATAATAAAAGGACAAGGTTATGCAACCTAGATGTAATGACCTTTGAATATCATGTAATAAAAGTGTTGTTTCCTAAATCTCTCTTTTATTTATTACATCATTAACAATCTTAAATTACTAATTAAAAATAAGATAAGTAAGTAAATAAGAGGGGATGTTACAAGGGGGTGTTACATTAGTGGTATCAGAGCAGGTCGAACCAGTTCGACTTGTGAGTTATGTGTCTGCTATGTTTTTGTTGTGTGAATGATTGTGTGCTTTGTGTGCTTGTTTGATTATTTGGTGTGTTTACTTGATTGCTTCTTGGTTCAATCAATGAAAAATTAGTTTTAGGGTTAGTGACATGGCTTAGGATTAGATAGGAATAGAAAGTAGTGGTTGAAAGAAGTTATAGAATTGTAGTTAAAACCCTATAAGTTCTTACCTAAGTTTTTGATAAGCAGAGTAGGCTAAGAAGAAAAATGAAGAGTTTAGGAAAAGGAGTTGTTGTTGAACTTATAAAGGATGTTCCTACCAACTAAGACTAAAGATTTAAGGAGAAAATTACCCTTTTAAGAGTATTTTCCATAAAAGAGAACTCCCTTAGAAGAGAAAAAGATAGAAAATTTTAGAACTAAGATTAATATATGAAGTTCTCCTTAAAAAGTAGCAAATCAAATAAAGAGGATCGAAAGTGAATCCTAAAGGAAGCCAATTTTAGGAAATGATCCCTTCAAAGGAGAAGTCGTACTAAGGATTAGAAAAACCTAAGAATATCACCAAAAGTTAAAAGTCCTTAAAATAACTTTATAGGAAATGATTAGTAACTACCTAGCTCTTATCCTAATACAAACCTTTTGACAACACTAAGATGAATTTAGAAGATATACTAAGATGATACAATAATGGTTGATGCATTTTGATGGTTAAAGAAACCTTAAAGAAGCTAGAAGGATTTGAAATCCAAGAGAGTAACTAGTATTTTTGAGGTAGAAAGAGTTTAGTTAAAGGAGGAATAAGTAGTAACCCAAGGAGGAATTAAAGTTGATACGCTTAGGAAGATTACCTAATGTTAAAGGATTAACCACCTTGACTTGAGAAGACTAAGTTTTGTATAGCATGACCAATAGTTTTAAAGAGGCACCAACAATATCAACTAGGGAAATCAAAGGTTGTAGGAAGAATATTCACCCTTGATGGAGTTAAGCCATCCAATACCAATAATCTAGTATAAGGTACATGCTCCATACATGGAATTCTTTTACCTAGATATTTGACTCTGGTGTCACTCATTCCCTTATATCATTTGATTATGCTAAAAAGTTACAACTTCCACTATCTTTTCTAGACATTGATTTAATAATAACTATCTCTACCCATGAGTTTGTTACAACCACCCATATTTGTTTAGATTGTCCGATAAAACTAAGTAACAAAACCTTCATAGTTAACCTAGTTTGCCTACCTTTAAACCAAATTAATATTATCCTTGGAACGGACTGGTTATCTTCCAACCATGTCCTTATAAAATGCTTCGATAAAACCTTAATCTTTTTCGAATCTAAATAAGAAAGGATATGGAGATAATTTCTACTAACCAAGTGAAATAGGACATTAAGAAAACACAATTAGGTATATATGATCCTTTCTAACCTTGAAGTAGAATGAAAGGTCACCTTCGATAATATACCCATAGTAAAGGATTTCTCTGAAGTATTCTCTAAAGAGGTAAACCAACTATCATCTACAAGGGAAATCAAAATTTTGATAGACCTACCCGAGACTGGACCAATTTCTATTGCGCCCTATAAGATGTCACCCTTAGAACTAGCAGAGCTAAATAAACAAATAGAAGAACTATTGAAGAAACAGTTTATTAGACAAGTGTATCACCTTGGGAAGCACCCGTACTCCTAGTAAAGAAGAAAGACGGAACTATGAGACTATGTGTAGATTATAGACAACTAAATAAGGTAACCATTAAGAATAAGTACCCCTTACCAAGGATAGATGATCTTTTGGACCAAGTAGTAGGAGCTTGTGTATTTAGCAAGATTGATCTAAGATCTGGATACCACCAAATAAGGGTAAAAGCTGAAGATATCCCTAAAACGGCCTTTAGTACCCGATATGGACACTATGAGTACATGGTTATGCCCTTTGGCGTAACTAATGCACCCGCGGTATTTATGGATTACATGAATAGGATATTTCAACCATACTTGGATAAATTTGTGGTAGTTTTTATAGATGATATTTTGGTATAGTCAAGAACCAAAGAGGAACATGCTAAACATCCTAGAGTGATATTACAAATCTTGAAAGATCAACAGTTATATGCGGAATGATCCAAATGTGAATTTTTGATAGAAAAAGTCAATTTTCTATGACATATAATATCACAAGGAGGATTTGCAGTAGATCTACATAAGGTAAACGTAGTTCTAAAATGGGAAAGACCAAAAAGATGTGACAGAAATAAAACATTTTCTAGGATTAGCAGGATATTATAGAAGATTTATAAAAGATTTATCCAAGATAGCCTTGCCCTCACAACCTTAACTAGAAAAGGCCAAGCTTATGTATGGAATAACGAATGTGAACAATATTTTCACACCTTTATTCTTGCTTTGACCATTACCAAACCCAAATGAATCTTTTGAGGTTTATTGAGATGCCTCTAAACTAGGTTTAGGAGGGGTACTAATGCAAGGAGGAAAAGTGGTAGCTTATACATCAAGACAATTAAAGCATAAAGGAGTTACCCTACCCACGACCCTGAACTAGCCATAAGTAGCATTCAGACTTAAAATAATGTTACACTATCTTTTAGGACAAGATTTGAGGTATTTAGTAATCACAAAAGCCTTTAAGTGTTTATTTAGCTAAATGGTATTAAACATGAGGCAAGGAAAGTGGATAGAATTTTTAAGAGATCATGGTCTCAATCTTACCACCCAGGAAAGCAAATGTAGTAGCTGATGCATTAAGTAGGAAGACCATAGCAATATCAAGTTTAATGGTCAAAGAGATGGATTTAATAGAGCAATTTAGGAACTTCAACCTTGCGTATGAGTTTACTCATGTCAGTATGTAGTTAGGAGCCTTAAGAATAACTAATGAATTTATGAATGAAATAAGATAGAAATAATAAAATCCTTAAGAATCTATTAGGAGCCATAAGGAAAAAGAGTAAGAGTATGAACTTATATACCAACCAAGAGAAGTTGATTTTAAAAATTAAGAAAAGATAAATCTTAGTGAAAATAAATGAGGAGTATTTATAAGTGGGAAAAGAGGAAATCATAGTCCCGCATATAAGGATAGTAAGGTTGAGGGTAACAGATAGATTTCAAAACATAAGGTAAAATTATAAGAGGAAGTAGTTGAAAGTAAAGAAACTTTGGGAGTTGGAAAAATAGAATAGAAGAATAGGATATGTAACAAGAATGGAAATTTCGAGGACGAAATTTTTTAAAAAGGAGGGGAGTATTGTAACATCCCAAAAATTTAAATATAGTTTAAGAGAGGTTTTTTTGTAACATTCAAGAAATTTAAAAATAATTAAAAAATTATGAATTTTTGAAATTACTGTAGCACATCACTGTAGTTGCCGACATTACTGTAGCAACCGCCATTACTGTAGCAAACCGCCATATCAGTAGCGCGAAAGATCGTAGTTGACGACATTATCGTTTTGCCCGAAATTACTGTAGCTGTGTAGCTGCCCGAAATTACTGTAGCACCGCCTTAAGAAGGTTATAAATAGGGCTTAGAGGTTTCAAATGAAGATACAACCCAAAGAATACTCCTACATTCTCTCAAACTATCTTCTCTACAAAAAACCTTTCTATACTTTCTCCACCTTAGGAAGAAATCTCTCCAACCAAGGAAGGAGCACGAAAGTAGAGGAAGAATATAGGAAGCTAGGAGAAACCAGTAAGGGGACCTTTCCTTATCCTTCTTTTCTATCCTTTGTTTTGTTGGTACTTTCATTTTCTTTCTTTAGTTTCTTGCAGTAAGGAGATCTTTCCTTATCCTCTTTTTCTATTCTTTGATTCTCTTACTACTTTCACTCTCTTTCTTTGGTTGTTCCATTATCTTTCTTAGAATCCTTGATGTTTCTTTTCTTCATCTTTCTTACACTATTTCTAATTCTTTAAGTTTGCGCTTTCTTTACCCTTTGAAAGATTATTTTGAAGTTGTTTTCCTCTTTCAACTATTTCTCTGAACACCATGACTACTTTATAGTAATATTGTTGTTTGATGACTGGTTTTGTGCTTGATATACAATCACTTGGTGAGTTGGATGTGAGTAAGTGGTGACATGCATGATTGCATGAAATTGGTGATGGACTTGAATTGTTTAATGACCTATTGGAAATGCCTAGTGGAGAGGCAATATTCTAAGATTGCTTGGTGAATGGGCAATGCTTAGAATGAGGTGAGATGAAGATGACCTGGTGGAAAAGTCAATATTTAAAATATGATGAAGGTCATTATACAATTCAAGGTCCTAGAACATGTTGCATTGATGACTGGATAGTAGTAGACCAAGTCCGTAAGTCACGGATTCCCGTCTGAGTGAGTGGAATGCCGTGGATTGGGGGGTTCTCTTGGTGGGGAAATTGCCCTGCTCATGATGATCACATGTTGCGGGGGAGGTCCTGCCGGACACTAAGGGAACTCGACAAATTACGGAGTGTCTACCTCTGGTGGGTCCGATTGAGTGTGAGAATCGGATGCCCTGTGCTATTTTCAGTGGAGGGCGCCACATTGCATTTCGAGTGAAGAGTGAAAATGCATGGTGAAGGTGCATGCATCATGTAGGCTTAGGAGCATACATTAGTAATGGTATGTTTGATTAAATGGAATTCATGCCTGAATCATTGATTGTGATTGATGGTTTGTTTGATTTGGTTGTTGATTGCCTTACTATGTGATTGATATTTTGATGATCATGGATATGTATGAAAGTATTATTCTAAAAATGATAATTTCGATGAAATTTCTAAATTTATAAAAGAAAAGGTTTTCCTTGAACTACAATCAATTTTTTTATAATTATGGTTAAGGAAAGCTCACCCTTGCACTTTGTGTTTTTAACACCTGTGATGATCTCGAACAACGTTCGGGGGAGCAGATTTGCAGGGTTAAGAAGTTGTCACTGGTTGTTGCTACTATCTTGTGTGAAGGTGCTTGCTATGTTTTGCGTGTAGAAGTGTTGGGTAAATGTTCTAAGGTAGTAGAAAGGTAGTTATGTAAAATAATAAAAGGACAAGGTTATGCAACCTAGATGTAATGACCTTTGAATATCATGTAATAAAAGTGTTGTTTCCTAAATCTCTCTTTTATTTATTACATCATTAACAATCTTAAATTACTAATTAAAAATAAGATAAGTAAGTAAATAAGAGGGGATGTTACAAGGGGGTGTTACACCATCAACCTCTTCACCATCATCATCTTGTCCCTCATTCAGTGCTTCACTTCCATAGTCCTCAGAAAACTCTTCAAACCTCATCAAGTCTTCAATCATTTCGCTGTTGAGTGGTTTGAATGGTGTCAACTTCTCTACTGGCAAATTCATTTGGGCAGCTAAACTTCTCATGAGGGGCTCAAGTGCAATGCAAGTTTTATTGGATTCATGAATCCTTCTCAAATTTTCTTGGACTACCCTCAGATGCCTTAATAACTTTTGCTGGTCTGCAGCGGTAGCTGGAGCTTCTACCATTGGAGCTTTACCTTTGGACTTTGGAGTGGCTCTAGAAGTGGACGGTGCTTCTGGTGTGACTTCGGTTGTATTGGGCTCTCTTTTTGTGAATTTCACATCTAATGTGGCTCCCGGTCTCATAGGGATCAAACCCTCAGTTGAAACTCCAGCCTCAATACACAGCTGAGTGATGATGCTTGCATAAGGCAGGGATCCCTGTTTTTGCAAGTGCATTGTGTGAATCTCATTGGCTATGGTCAAGCCTACATTCAGATACTCACCCTTCATTATTGTGTATAAGCACCAAATTCTCTTCTTTGTGATGGAAGATCTATGCTGGATTGGCAATAGAATCCCAAAGATAAAAGCCCACCAAATTTTTGCCTTGAAACATAATGATGAAGCTTTAACCTGAGTAACTTCGTTGTTGCGCAATAGACTATCCTTCCAAGCTCCCTTACCTTCACATAATAACTGATCTACCTTGCTTGGTTCGGCTTTGCTATCGGTTCTGTACTGGAAGATACAATCCCTTCCTTCCGAGAAAGGGATTAATAACAGTCGGTTGATGGCTTGAGGTGAGAAAGAAATCTGCTTCCCCCGGACATAGGATGCATAGCGTTCTTCGTCATCATCACTTGTCAAATTGGCGTAGAACTCTAGCACTAACTCTTGATACGCCGGATATGCAATGTTGGTCAGTCCAGTCCACTTCCTTCCAGAAATCTCATTGCAAACTTCTTTGTAACTAGCACGTTGAGAAGCATCACCATTACTTTCATCAATGTATAAGCTCGAACTCATGTTGAATTTCCGCTCCACTAGCACTGCACGTGCCATAAAACGGGAGGCAAAGGCCTCTGCATGATCCTGTGATTTGAATCTATGAGTATCATATTCTTGAATTTCTGGAGTAGCCTTGACTTTCTTAGTGGTCTTCTTCTTCTCTTGGCCTTGTCCCTTGGTAGCTCTTTGTTTGGTTCTTGGTTGCCTTGAATAGGAAGAACCAGCTGGTCTATTGCTTGAAAACATAATTTCTTACAATTGAACCTACACAATCCAAAGTATATATGAGAGAAACATGCATATACTTAATTAACAATTATCACCCACAAGAGCATGCACTTTCATTTAAAATTATAATGTGGTTCAAAAAAGAAATTAAGTGGGAATTGCCAAAGGGAATACATAAGCTATTACAATGTGGTCATGCTTACTAGTGTTGCACATATAAAATATACCCAAAACTTCATTGAAGCATTTTAACAAACACTAAGTGTGCATGAATGAGCATATCATATTTCTTCCCAATTGATTCGCACAATGCATCTCCAAGACATTTATCACCATACATTCACAAGCAATCAATGTTATTCATCAACAATCATCAAAACAAGGCCATGTAACACATTTAATTGAGCCAATTTCAATTCGCCCAAAAGGGGATCTAGGGTTCGAACTACCCATTTTTGAACACTCATCTCAAATAATCATGTGAAACATGCAATTGAAGCTTAAATAATGAAGGAAACAAGTTAAAATCAATGGATTGGACAACATACCTTGTTTAGGCCGAATGAGATTGAGCACACCAAATGAAGATTCTTGAAAAATTTCAACAAAAATGAAAACCTAAGGTAAAAGGGATGAAGAATTCAACTCAAATCTACTTGCAAAATGAAGTGGTGGAGGTGAGAATGGATTGAAAGTGGAATTGCACTCTTTGGGAACCACAAGCACAAGGGGAGAAGAGGAAGAACAAAGGAACGCGCCACTCTTTGTGCCAAGGCGCGAGCTCGTCACCCCTATTTGTGCCAAGGCGCGAGAAACGCGCCACCTTTTAAGTGAAAAACGCTTAGCGCGCGTTTTTTTAACCTAATTGCGAGAACGCGCCACTCTCTGAAATAAAAACGTGCCAGGGCGCGTTTTTGCCGAAAGCTAATTGCAAAACGCGCCCTCCAAGGGCGCCGCGGCGCGTTTAGGCGCGAAGAAGGCCTCAAACGCGCCCTCTCTTCCGGGTAAGTGCGCAAGGCACGTTTTCGCTACCAATGGCGCCTCTGCTAGCGCCAAGGCGCATTCTTCTGCATTTTGGTTCAATTCTTCATGTGCTAAGGTGGGCTAAAGTGAGAACTAGTGACATTGCACCTTGACCCAACTTGTGCAAGCATTCTAAGTCATTTTGGCTCTAATTGATCTATTCTCTGCACAGGGAACCTATCAAACATGATCATGCATTGAGATCTCACAACTTTCCCATTAATGCTATTACACCTCACCTCTCTTATTTCTATCACTCAATTCAATGTAATTTCAATTGTTTATTCATATATCTACTTGTTTATCTATCAACACAAAAATCAGATTTATTCTACTGTATCTTATATTTACACTTCTACTCTAATCTTCAAATTCTTTTTTTATTTTTGTTTTTCTCAACTCTTAAGCTATTCACAAGTATATGACAATGAGAAGTTACAGAAACTTCTCTGAATTGGGTAGGTTACCTCCTACCAAGCGCTTCTTCAATGTCATTAGCTTGACATGTAACTTGACCCTATCAAGGAGGGTCATGCAGTTCAGCAGAGACCTTATCCCTCTCAAAAGTATCTCCCAAATAAGGTTTTACTCTCTGGCAGTTCACTTTGAACTCTCTGGATTTATCAAGGTCTTCTAAAGTGATTGCACCATGTGGAAATACTTGTTTGACAGTAAATGGACCAGACCATCTAGACTTTAATTTTCCTGGAAACAACCTTAATCTAGAATTATAAAGTAACACCAATTGTCCAGGGTAAAACTCTCTCCTTCTAAGCTTACGATCATGCCATAGCTTTGTTCTTTCTTTGTAAATCTTGGCATTCTCGTATGCTTGAAGTCTGAGTTCATCCAACTCATGGAGTTGGTATAGTCTCTTCTCATAGCCTGATTTGGAGTCAGAATTGAAATATTTCAAGGCCCAATATGCCTTGTGCTCTTGTTCTACAGGAAAGTGGCATGCCTTTCCATAGACCATTTGAAATGGTGTCATGCCAATGGGAGTCTTATAAGCTATCCTATATGCCCAAAGATCATCGTTTAGTCTTTTAGACCAATCTTTTCTGGATGATTTACGAGTTCTCTCTAAAATCTTCTTAATCTCCCTATTTACTAGTTCGGCTTGCCCACTTGGTTTGGGGGTGATATGGTGTTGCAATCTTGTGCTTCACCCCCAACCTCTTAAGGACTCTCTCCATATGCTTATTGCAGAAATGGCTTCCACCATCAGTAATGAAAGCTCTAGGGACACCAAATCTAGTAAAGATATTCTTATGAATAAAGGTATCTACAATCCTAGAGTCATTGGTTGAGGTAGAAATGGCTTCCACCCATTTGGACACATAGTCTACAGCTACTAGGATGTATGTGTGGGAGAAAGAGGGAGGAAATGGTCCCATGAAGTCCATCCCCCATACATCAAATACCTCTATCTCTAATATGTTATTCAATGGTCCCTCATCTCTTTTTGAAATATTTCCACTTTTTTGGCATCTGTCACAGGACTGCACAAAAGCTTTTGCATCTTTAAAAATAGATGGCCAATATAAACCACATTGCAAAACCTTTTTGGCTGTCCTTTCCCCATTAAAATGGCCTCCACTAGGGGAATTGTGACAATGCCAAAGGATAGAGTTGACCTCTTCCTCCGGTATACATCTCCTAAGGAGTCCATCTACACCCCACTTAAACAGAAATGGCTCATCCCAAACATAATATTTTGCATCAGAAAACAGTTTTTTTCTTTGTTGATGGGACAAGCCAGAGGGAATATAGTTGGATACCTTAAAGTTCGTGATATCGCTGAACCAAGGAGCATCATGAACAACAAATAGTGTCTCATCAGGAAAGGTTTCAACTATAGGGATATCACTACCTTCTATTTCAGCATGAGGCAACCTTGAAAGGTGATCTGCCACTAGGTTCTCTCTGCCTTTTTTTATCTCTTATTTCATTGTCAAACTCTTGCAGAAGGAGAACCTAACGGATCAACCTTGGTTTACTCTCATGCTTCATTAGAAGGTATTTCAAGGCAGCATGATCAGTGTACACTATGATTTTTGAGCCAATGAGATAAGGCCTAAACTTGTTGAGAGCAAATATTATGGCTAGCAATTCTTTTTCTGTAGTTGAATAATTGATTTGAGCACTATCAAGCACTCTGCTAGCATAGTATATTACTCTTACAAGTTTGTCCTTCCTTTGTCCTAATACTGCCCCTATTGCATAATCACTAGCATCACACATTAATTCAAAAGGCAAACTCCAATCTGGAGCAGTGATGATAGAAATGTTATTAGCTTCTCTTTTAGAGTCTCAAAGGCCTTCAAACAGTTTTCATCAAAATTAAAGATCACTTCCTTTACAAGCAAGTCACACAATGGTTTAGAAATTTTTGAAAAATTTTGGATGAATCTTCTGTAAAAACCAGCATGACCTAAGAAACTCCTCACCCCTTTCACATTCACTGGTGGAGGTAGTTTCTCTATCACTTCTATTTTTGCCTTGTCCACTTCTATACCATTCATAGAGATTTTGTGTCCTAAAACAATGCCTTCTTTAACCATAAAATGGCACTTTTCCTAGTTCAAAACCAGATTTGTTTCTTGGCATCGTTTCAGTACACAAGCTAAGTTTTCTAAACAGTTTTCGAAAGTGGAACCAAAGACAGAAAAATCATCCATAAATATTTCAATGAATTTCTCAACCATATCACCAAAGATGGCCATCATGCAACTTTGAAAGGTTGCTGGTGCATTACATAGTCCGAATGGCATTCTCCGGTATGCAAAAACTCCATAAGGACACATAAAAGCAGTTTTCTCTTGGTCCTTAGGATCCACCACAATCTGGTTATAACCAGAGTAGCCATCCAAAAAACAGTAATAGGCATGACCAACTAGCCTTTCAAGCATTTGGTCCATAAAAGGTAAAGGGAAGTGGTCTTTCCTTGTAGAATCATTTAACCTTCTATAATCAATACACATCCTCCACCCAGTCACTGTCCTGGTGGGGATCAATTCGTTCCTTTCATTAGCAACCACAGTCATGCCCCCTTTCTTGGGAACTACTTGTACTCCTTCATAGTAGGATTTAAACGTCTTTGAGGTTGTATCACAGGTTTGAAATTGTCCTCAAGCAAGATTTTGTGCATGCAAAATGAAGGACTTATACCTTTCAAATCAGAAATCTGCCACCCAATAGCAGATTTATGCTCTTTTAAAACTTTAAGCAAACTGTCCTCTTCCTTTTTATTCAAAGAATTGCTAATGATCACCGGAAAGGTGTCATTTTTTTCAAGAAAAGCATATCTAAGATGAGAGGGCAGTTGCTTAAGTTCACTCTTAGGTGCAGTTTCTGTTTTATCAACCATTTCAGCTGTTTCATCCACTGTTTCAGTACATGATGGTGGTGATGTGTTGGTTTCCATAGCAGCAACGAATTTTTCAACTTCATGTTGTTCATTTTCAAAGCTAGAGGTATCAAAATCTTCCTCCTCTTTTATGAAGTCAAAAATCTCATTTTTATAAAGATTTTCTGCTATAGGATCCAACACATCAACCATCATGC
This sequence comes from Hylodesmum podocarpum, assembly GCA_026586105.1. Lineage (NCBI taxonomy): Eukaryota > Viridiplantae > Streptophyta > Magnoliopsida > Fabales > Fabaceae > Hylodesmum > Hylodesmum podocarpum. The sequence continues at coordinate 143,495 of JALJEV010000357.1, forward strand.
ATTGGGACTTATCAGCTGGAAATTTCATAGCATCAAATATGTTAAAAGATACCTTTTCTTCATCTACTCTCAGGATGAGTTCACCTTGTGCTACATCAATTAGGACTCTGCCGGTGGCTAGGAATGGTCTTCCTAGGATGATTGGCACTTCTTCATCGACTTCCATATCCAGCACCACGAAATCAGCAGGGAACACGAATTTATCCACCTTCACCAAGAGATCTTCTACTACTCCATAGGGGCGTTTGGTGGATCTATCCGCTAGTTGCAGTGTCATCAGTGTGGGCTGAATGTCTTGTATGTTTAATTTTTGTAGCACAGAAAGAGGCATCAAATTTATGCTGGCTCCCAAGTCAATTAATGCCTTACCCACTGGTACTTCTCTTATAGAACAAGGGATAGTGAAGGGACCTCTATCTCTCAATTTTTGAGGCAGTTTCCTCTGGATGATGGCACTACATTCCTCTGTCATAGCTACTGTCTCATCATCCAAAAGCATCCTCTTATTAGATAGGATCTCCTTCATGAATTTAGCATATGAAGGCATCTTCTGCAGAGCTTCAGAAAATGGAATATTAATCCTCAAACTCTTCAAGATATCGAAGAATTTGGCAAACTACTTATCATCATTTGCCTTCTTCAGCCTTTGAGGATATGGAAGCTTGCAGTAAGGTGAGATGTGTTCATGCTGGCCAGCTTCTTGTAGGATTTGCTTCTTTGTCTTTCTTGGTGACTCTTTCTTTTCACTGAGAGCTGCAGGTATAGGTGACTGCCTATCCTTCTCTGCAGTATCTTCTTTTTCCTCCACTGGATCACCTTTCAATTCTGCAGTTTCCTTTCCCAGCACTTTACCACTCCTTGTGGTAATGGCTTTACACTGCTCCTTTGGATTTACCACAGTGTCACTTGGCAGATTCCCTTGGTTTCTCTCAGATAATTGCTTGGAAAGCTGGCCAATCTGTGATTCAAGATTCCTGATTGGGGCTTCTTGGTTGGTAAACATGGATCCAGTCCTCTGCATAAAGGACATAAACATGTTTTCCAGATTTGCAGAACCTTCTCTAGGAGCATTTATGTTAGAGCTTGCTGGAGCATTCCTTGGCTGGTTAGGTTGGAATTTAGACTGGTTTGGATTGAAAGGTGTGTTTTGTGGTTGGTTTTGGTTATAGTACTGGTTAGATGAAGATGCTTGGTTTTGATGCTGGTTGTAATTTTGATTGTATGGTGGATTTGGATTGAAAGGTGGTCTAGGATTAGAGTTGAAGGTTTGTTTGAAGTTTTGGTCATAAGAGGAAGGGTTAGGTTGCAGATAATTGTTATTTCTATATGAAAGATTTGGATGGTTTCTATTGTGGGAGTTATAGCTGTTTGTCTTAGCATAAAGATTACCTTGAGGATTTCCCATATAGTTCACTTGAGCTTGATCCTCTGCAGTAGCTCCTAGGCTGTCACAACATTCAACTGGATGTCCTCCCCCACAATATTCACAATTTATTGGAGGTGCTTGGATTGCATTTAGCTGGACCACTTGCAGTTGCTTCATTAATTGGTCCAATTTCTGAGTCATCAACTTATTCTGAGCCAGCAGTGCATCATTAGCTCCAAGTTTGATTACTCCCCTTCTTTCCCCATAGAAATCACTAGGAGGAGCATCGTATCTGTTTGAAGCCATCGTCTCAATGATTTCTCTTGCTTCTTGCGCATCCTTTTTCCTCAATGAACCTCCAGCAGAGGCATCTACTAGCAATCTGGTATGTGATCGCAGTCCATTATAGAAGATGTGGACTTGTTGCAAATCAGAGAAACCATGGTGAGGACATCTTCTCGAGAAGGATTTGAATCTCCTCCATGCCTCACTTATGGACTCTCCATCTTTTTGCTTGAAACAAGAAATCTCAGCTCTGAAGTTGTTATATTTCTCAGGTGGAAAATATTGAGCCAAAAATGTGTTTACCAAGTCTTCCCAAGTAGTGAAGTATCCATGTGGAAAACTCTGCAACCACATCTTTGCTTCACCTTTCAGTGAAAACTCAAATAATCTCAACCTAATGGCGTCATCCGGCACTCCATTCATTTTTATAGTTCCACAAATCTGCAAGAAATTGTGAACATGTTGATTTGGATCTTCCTCCTCTAGACCTCCAAACTGCACTTGTCTGACTAATTGTGTAAGAGCAGGTTTTATCTCAAAGTTGTTGGCTGCCACAATTGGTGGTGCAATACTAGAACCGCAGCCCATTGCATTTGGCGTGTACAACTCTTCTAATGTCATCCGCCTTGTGTTATCCATAGTTCTTTGTTGAATTTTCCGGTATAGTTGAGTTTTACGGTATGGTCTCTTCTTTATTATTTTTATTCTCTTTCGATTTCTCTGCAAAATCTCTCAATTTTCGGTTCAAACAAGAAGTTAGTTTCCTTAATTCTTCGCATAAACCACAAATCGGAAGATCTGGGGAATCAAACAGTTCAAAAGAATGAGATAATTCAATGAAAAGTAAAAACAGAACAGGTATACAAAAAACAAAACAGAACAAGTATGAATCACAACTAAAAACAAATGTCCTAATTAGCAAACACGTTAAAACTATCGATATTCAACCAATAGTCCCCGGCAACGGCGCCATAAACTTGTTGACTTTAAAAATATATGTACATGTCAATCTTTCGGCAAGTGTACCGGTCGTCACAAGTTTAGAAATAGTGAGAAAAGGATGTCGAACCATAAAGACTAGTTGTGAATTATCGAATGCTTAATATGCTTGCTATTAGGACCGAACAGTTGAGTGAATCATGTGTGTGAACTAAGTAATTATGTAAAAAGACAATTTACTGTAAAATAAGAAATGGAAAGCAATAAATGTTTAAGTTTCAGAGATGATGGAAACAGTTAGGGAATAGGTTCATTGAATTCTTTCTCTCAAGTAATTACTTCCTATGTCAATTCCACAGTTATCAATCAATTGGAGACTAGAATTTGTGATACCTTAGACTAATCCTATTCCTAGGTCATTAGTCACTTTGAATGACTTCTATAATCTCTAATTCCTTAGGTGAAAATAGAAACTCATTCAAGAAGCGAAACAGATAAATTCACAATGTCTCATAACATGCAAGTTCTATTCCTAGGCTCATGCAAAGGTATAATGATGCACTTCTTCTCCTAGTTCAACTATCAATCTTCCAATTGCATAATTGAAATGAGAAACAAAAACTCAAGGAACAGTTCAATCCAATTCAAGCAGTTAATATTCCTATCACTATTTGAACTTCATGAATAAAACCTCAAGAAATTGCATTAAGTAAGAAGAGATCAATCAATCAACTGAAATTACAATTGAATCAACATAGAAATTCATTACAAGTATTCTGGAATCGAAATCCCCTTCCCTAACCTAAGAATTTAGCCTAACATGGAAATAGAAAAAGAAAAAACAAAAATAGAAATCAAAACCGAGAGAAGCTCCATGAATCTTTAGATCTTGCTTCCACAAGCTCCAATTCTTCAAGAATCTTCAAGGATTTGATGGAGAAGGATGAAGAACAAAGGTGGAGAAGAGAGAAAAATGAGAGAATCGTGCACGAGAAGCAACAAGAAAAACTGAATTGTGAAGTCCCCCCTCATTTTGCGCCCAAGAATCCCTTTTATAGCAGAGAAAACGCGTCACCCACTTATGCAGAACGCGCCCTGGCACGTTTTAAACAAGGAAGGAGCATGAGCGCGCCACCCTGGCGCGCCCTGGCACGTTTTCGTCGCAAGGGCCAGAGAAACGTGTCATTTGAGCGCGCCCTGGCGCGTTTTCGCCGCAAGCAAGGCTGAATGCGTCAATGGAGCGTGCCCTGGCACGTTTTAACAGCTTTGTATGCTCAACTTGGCTTGCTTTGATCTTGATTTGGGCTTCTATTCTTGCATTCAATTTGATGGCATCTTCATCTTATGATCATGGCTTTCATTCCAAACTTCTGTCTCCTCTTCAATCAACCTACAATTAACAAGAAAGAGGAAAAAATGACTTAAAAACATAAGAAACACTTACAAAACTAACAAAACACTACATCAAGAACTAACACTAAACACACATGGTATTTTCAATGTTTTCTTGTCTAAACTACAACTAAACCTATTGAAAATGGATGAAAATGAACTGAAAACACCTAGGAAAACATGTATAATCTAGCACTTATCAGGCACTACCAGAGTTGTCGCTGTCGGGGATGCTACCCCTGCAAAAAATGCTACTACAAGTAATACTACTGGAGATGCTACTTACCAAGCTGCAGAAGATAAGTTGTATCTGTCGGAGATACCCATTTGCTAGAGCGAACTTCTTGGAATCTATCGCTGTAGGAAGGCTTGTAACTCGTACGAGAAACTACTCTTTCAAGATAATACTACGGAGATGCTACTTCTGAAAAATTTAAATGTCGTTGGATGAGGCCAATGTCGGATATACGAAATACTAGAGCGAATTGTTAAATCGCTGGATTTGTGAATTTCTGTACCGTCTAAACTACTCTTGTATGTAAATACTTATTGGAGATGTTACTTCCCTTTGAGTGTCGTTGGATGAGCTACACAATCGGACATACCGCTACTAGAGTGACAACTGCCGGAGCTTAAAATTGTCGGGGATGCTACCCCACACAAACTACTACTATGCGGGTGATACTAATGGAGATGCTTGCTTTTGCCATTGTCGGTGGACGAACTACAACCGTCGGAGATACCCGCTAAATGAAGAGGGGTAAATAGCGTTGTCGCTGTCGGGATGCTACCCCACCCAAAAAATGCTACTACGGGTAATACTACGTGGAGATGCTACTTTAGTTGAGAAGACGAGTTGCATGCTGTCGGAGATACGTAGCAAAGACCGGAATCGCCGAATTTGCCGGGAGCTGCTACCCGATACATGTAATACTACTGAAGATGCTACTTTGATATTGTGGTTGGATGAGCTCGACTGTCGGAGATATCGCTACTAGAGCGGGTAACGAGGAAGAGACTGCTGTCGTAGGCCTCTACCGCTGAAACTACTCTTCGGGTAATACTATTGGAGATGCTACTTCCGAGTTGTTTGGATTTAGCTACACATCGGAGATACCGCTACAAGAGCGGAGCATTGCTTCGGGGCTGTTGCCTTTGTTGGGGATGTTACCCTACGAAATTGCCATCGCGCAGTAATACCATCGGAGATGCTAATGGTCGGTTAGCCGTTGTGACGTTCTGCGTTTTGGAGATACCACCTTCGAGCGGCACTACCGGAGTTGTCTCTGTCGGGGATGCTTTCCCGCAAAAATGCTACTACGGTGTAATACCATCGGAGATGCTACTTCCCGAGCTGCTGGTTTTGAGTTGGATATGATAGAGCGGAACAGCTGCCGAAGCCCATTTGCGGAGTTGCTACCCGTCTGGTAATAATCTACTTCTGGAGATGCTACTTCTGAAATGTCGTTGGATGAGCTGCACCTGTCGGAGATATCGCTACTAGAGCGGGCACTCCCGGATCTGTTGTTGTAGGGCCTCTACCCGTACAGAAACTACTACAACTGCGGGTAATACTATTGGAGATGCTACTTCCCGAGTTGTCGTTGGACGAGCTACACCTGTCAGAGATACCGCTACAAGAGCTGGCACTGTCGGGGCTTTTGTTGTTGGTGATGCTACCCCTACGAAACTACTACTGCGGGTAATACCGGGAGATGCTAATGCTCGAGTGTCGGTTGACGAACGCACCGTCGGAGATACCACTACTAGAGCGGAGCACTACCGAAGTCTCGTTGCGCAGCGGGGGATGTTTCCTAAAAAAAAATGCTACTACGTAGTGTAGGACTACGCGATGCTACTTCCCAGCTACGGAAAAACTACAATAGTGAGCCGTGTTTCATTGAATACATGGAGTGATAACCCGCATGTGATTAGTTTATGGTTGATGCTACTTGTCGAAGAATTTGGATGGAGCCGCAGGTTTATTCGAGATATTACTACTAGAAATTGCGGGCATCGTAAAAAATATTGGTTTTATGGAATATTTTTTCTACCCGAAAAGTTTTACTATAATTAAAATTATTTGACCGTTAAGGAGATGCTATTCTTGAGGCCGCCGGTTAGGGTTAACTACACTCCGCTTCTAGTTCGAGATACTATCTTGTGTGAAGGGCACTACCTGAGTTTTGCATGTAGAAGTGTTGGGTAAAATGCTTACAGGTAATAGAAGAGGTATGTTACTTAAAATAATAAGAAAAGGAGACAAAGTTAGCAAATCTATTGTAATGAACTTTAAATCCGCAAGAGCAATAAGAAGTGTTTGTTTCCTAAACCTGCCGCCGCATTTACTATATGGCTACCCCCTTTAAATTACTAATTTAAGCATGCTACTCGAGAGTCGTTGGACGATTCTGCACTGCCTGGAGATATCGCTACCAGAGCGGGGCACCGTCGGATCTGTTGTCGGTGGCCTACTACCCGCACGAAAACTACTACCGTTGGTAATACTATTGGAGATGCTACTTCCCGAGTGTCGCTGGACGAGCTACACACTCGTTCCGAGATACCGCTACAAAGAGCGGCACTGTTGGCCGTTGCTGTTTGGGGATGTTACCCTGCGTAAACTACTACCGCATGTAATATTATCGGAGATGCTAATGGTCCCGAGTCAGTTTCGCTGACGAGCCTGCACCCGTTGGAGATACCGCTACTGGGAGCGGCACGCCGGAGCTTTTGTCGTTGCTCTGGGGATGCTACCCCCGCAAAAAATGCTACTCACGGGTAATACCATCGGAGATGCTACTTACCCGAGTCATGTAACACTCCAGTTAACATCCCGCTTTCTGAGATACCGTCGTTAGAGCTGCATCAATGGAATCGGCGTCGTAGGATGCTACTCGTTTGCAAAAATGCTACTAGATAATACATCGGGAGATGCTACTTTCCCCGAGCGTAAGACGAAGTTGCATTCTGTTGAGATATACCATGATCATGATTGGTACCGCCGATGGATTGCCGCTGTTCTGCAGAGTCGCTACCCGCATTTAAACTACTACTCGCAGTAATACTATTGGAGATGCTACTTCCCGAAATTTGTCGTTGGACTAGCTACACTGTCGGACATACCGCTACTAGAGCCGGGAACCGTCGGAGCTTTTGTCGTCGGGGACGGTACTCCCTACAAAAACTACTATCAAGCGGGTAATACTACCGGAGATGCACGCCTCGAGCATTTGTGGACGAACCGCACCGTTTCGGAGATACCGCTAGAGCGGCACTACCGGAGTGTCGCTATCGGGGATGCAACCCTCGCAAAAATGCTACTACAGTGTAATACCATCGGAGATGCTACTTCCCGAGCCGCAAGACGAGTTGCATCCGCCGGGAGATACCGCTGCTAGAGAGCAGACCACCGTGAGTCTGCCGTAGGGGGTCGCTATCCGTTGTAAACTACTACCGTATAGAGTAATACTAGAGATGCTACTTCCGAGTGTCGTTGGATGAGCCGCACTATCGGAGATATCGCTACTAGAGCGGCACTAATCTTGGATCTGTTGTTGTAGGGCCTGCTACCCGTCTGAGAAACTACACTGCGGGTAATACTATTGGAGATGCTACTTCCCGAAAACGTCGTTGACCTAGCCACACCTATCGGACATACCGCTACTAGAGCCGCACGCCAGTAGCTTTTTGTCGTCTGGGGATGCTACCCTGCGTAAACTACTACTTTGCGGTAATACTACCGGAGATGCTATCGCCCTGGACACGCAGGACCTAACTCCACGTCGAAGATACCATTTGCTAGAGCGGCACCAACGAGCCGCCGCCGTCAGGATGCTACCCTGCAAAAAATGCTACTACCTGAATACCATCGGAGATGCTACTTCCGCGGCCTGTACACGAGTTGCAGACCGTCTGAGATACTTACCGATACTGGCAATGCACCGCCGGATCTTTTCGTAGGAGCGCTACCCGTACGAAACTACTACTTTGCAGGTAATACCATCGGAGATGCTACTTTAGGAGCTGCGAGAAGACGAGTTGCATACGTCGAGATACGGCTGATTGATACGGCGTCACCAGGATCTTCATTTGTAGGAGCTGCTACCCGTACAGAAACTACTACTGCAGATAATACTACTGGAGATGCTACTTCCTGAGCTGTCATTGGACGAGCTGCACCTGTCGGATATACCGCTACTAGAGTGGGTATTGCCGGAGCTTTTGCTGTCAGGGATGCTACCCCTACAGAAACTACTATTGCGGGTAATACTACTGGAGATGCTACTGCTCGAGCTACACCTGTCGGATATACCGCTATTAGAGCGGGTACTGTTGGATTTGTCGCTGTAGGGGCTGCTACCCGTACAGAAACTACTACTGCATGTAATATTATTGGAGATGCTACTTCCCGAGCTGTCGTTGGACGAGCTACTCCTGTCGGACATACCGCTACTAGAGCTGGCACTGCCGGAGCTTTTGCTGTCGGGGATGCTACCCCTACAGAAACTTCTACTGCGGGTAATACTACTGGAGATGCTACTACCCGAGCTGTCGGTGGACGAACTACACCCGTCGGAGATACCGTTGCTAGAGCGGGCACTACCGGAGCTGTCGCTGTGAGGGATGCTACCCTTGCAAAAAATGCTACTACCGGTAATACTCTTTTGGAGATGTTTTCTTCCCCGAGCCGCAAGACGAGTTGCATTCAGACCTGAGATACCGATACGGTACTTGCCGGATCTTTTTGTAGAGAGTCGCTACCCGTACGAAACTACCACTGGGGTAATACTATGGAGATGTTACTTCCCCGAGCCGTCGTTGGACGAGCTACACATCGGACATACCGCCATTGTAGTTTGTCGTCGAGCTTTTGTCGTCTGGGGATGGTACCCTACAAAAACTACTACTGCGGGTAATACTACTGGAGATGCTACTGCCCGAGCTATCGGTGGACGAATCGCACGTTTCTGAGATACCGTCGCTAGCGGCACTACTGTGAGTCAGCGTTATCTGGGATGCAACCCCCAAAAAATGCTACACGGTGTAATACACTGGGAGATGCTACTTCCCCGAGCCGCAAGACGAGTCAGACCGTCGGAGATACCGTCGCTAGAGCAGACACTCACGGGAGTCGTCGCCGTAGTGGCTGCTATCCGTACGTAAACTACTACCGTGCATAATACTACTAGAGATGCTTCTTCCCCGAGCCGTCGTTGGACGAGCCGCACTTTCTGACATACCGCTACTAGAGCTGCGCCGCCGAGTTTTTTGCCTGTCAGGATGCTACCCCTACAGAAACTACTACTGCAGGTAATACTACTAGAGATGCTATCGCCTCGAGATTTGTGCGAGTCGCACTGTTGATATACCGCTACTGTAGCGGCAATCGTTGGATTTGTCGCCGTAGTGGTCAAAGTACCCGTCTGCAAAAACTACTATCTGGGTAATACTATTAGAGATGCTACTTAAAATTTGTCGTTAGACGAGCTACACACGTCGGACATACCACTACTAGAGGCGACAACATCGGAGAGCTTTCTTGTCGGGGATGCTACCCCTAGAAACTACTACTCGCGGGTAATACAATTGGAGATGCTCTTCGCCCCATTTGTCGGTGATGAACTACACCAAATCGGAGATACACGTCACTAGAGCGGGCACTACGAGCGTTGTCGGGGATGTTACCCTTAAAAAAATGCTACTACCGGTAATACTTTTGGAGATGCTACTTCAGTACAAATGACAAGTTGCATCGTCGAAGATACCGCTGCCTTAGCTGGACACCGCTTAAGGATCAGCCATTTTGCCAGAGTCTTGCCGTCATGAAACTACTCTGAGATAATACTACTAAGAGATGCTACTTCCTAAGTCGTCATCGAGAATTTACACTGTCGGATATACCGCATTACTAGAGCGGGTAATGCGAGCTTTTTTTTGTCGGGTTGCTACCCCTACGTAAACTACCATCGCGGGTAATACCATCGGAGATGCCATCGCCCGAGCTGCTGTTGGACGAGCCGCACTGTTTTTTGATATACCGCTACTGAGCGGCAGTAATCGTTGGATGCTGCCGTAGGGTCATACCCATACGTAAACTACTACTACAGGTAATACTATTGGAGATGCTACTTCCGATTGTCGTTTTGACGAGCTACACACTGTCGGACATACCGCTACTGAGAGTCGGGCATCGCCGTGAGCTTTTTGTTTGGGGATGCTACCCCTACGTAAACTACTATCAAGTGTAATACATCGGAGATGCACGCTTCTTCGGTGGATCTAACTACACCTTCTCGGAGATACCGCCGCTAGAGCGGCACTACCGTGAGTCGTCGTGAGGATGCTACCCTTGCAAAAAATGCTACTACTGCAGAATACTACCGGAGATGCTACTTCCCGAGCCGCAAGACGAGCAGACCGGCCGAGATATCGCTACAGGCGGCATCGCTGAACTGTCATTTGTAGGATCTCGTTACTCATACAAAAACTAGTACTGCAGATAATACTACTGGAGATGCTATTTCCTGAGCTGTCATTGGACGAGCTGCACCTGTCGGATATACCGCTACTAGAGCGGGTACTGCCAGAGCTTTTGCTGTCGGGGATGCTACCCCTAGAGAAACTACTACTGCGGGTAATACTACTGGAGATGCTACTGCCCTAGCTATCGGTGGACGAACTACACCCGTCGGAGATACCGCTGCTAGAGCGGACACTACCAGAGCAGTCACTGTCGGAGATGCTACTCCTGCAAAAACTACTACTGCAGGTAATAGTACTGGAGATGCTACTTCCCGATGTAACGCCCTTCTATTTTCATTGCTAAAATATTTTCATTTTCTCCAATTATCATTATTGTATGAAAATGTTTCCCTTCATTTAGATTTCTTCAAATAAAATCTTAAAATAATTTTCCTTGCTAACAAAAACGTCACCAAAATAAAACACATCATATCGTAACCATACATCAAAAGTTATTTACAAAACGTCACATAAGTACGTAATATTGTGATAATTATAAAATACACATTATTCTCAAAAATCCTCATGTTAGCTATCCTTCCTTCACATCTCCAAATAGAATTATCCTGTTAATCTGCTCCCCCAAATAAAATTTAGGATCATCACAGGTGTCAAACCACAGACATAAACACGCAAGGGTAAGTTCCAAAATTTAAATAACAATACATAGCATATAAAAATATCAATAATAATACATATCATATTAAAATATTAATATGATACATATCATACTCACATAAATAAAGAATGAATTATGACTAAATGAAATTTCTATATGATGCATGCTCCAACCTCAACTCCAAAAATATGCAATGTGGTACCATCTCAGATAATACGACATCATCATCGTAAAACTTACCGACCAGTTGGGATTTCAAATGGTACATTTTTAATCTCATAAACAATCATGTGAGCATCATGAATTAAATGAATTCTCACTATAAAAATCCCCCAAGTCTGGCATCCCACCTAGACGCACGGATTAAGTTATTATCTGCACCTCTAACCGAGGCCACCTCTTTTGAGGCATGCATGAATGAATGAAAACTTATCTCCCTTTCTAAAAATCTCATTTAAAACAACACCAATCTTGTTGATATTACAAGTCCATTACATCATTATATTTTATATTATGGGTTAATAATTTATAGTATAATAATCATAGTTTTCATCACAATCTTCAACGTGCATAGCATAGGTAATTAATCACAGTCTCAATCATCAACCAAATTCAAGAAAAAGGTAAAAATACACAATCCAAGTCATTATCCAAATATACGTCAAAAGTCATTCACATTCAAATCAAATTTTCCAATTACTCTTTAAAATTATTAAAAATCTTCATAAAATTACGTATTATATAAATAACTTAAAGTTATGAAATCAGTAAAGGTGGCAGAGCCTCCTAGTTAGATCTCATAATTTTAAGATATCAAATTATCATTTCATAAAATTAAATATTATATAGATATCTTAAAGTTATGAAATCAGTAAAGGTGGCAGAGCCTCCTAGTTAGATCTCATAATTTTAAGATCTCAAATTATTATTTCATAAAATTAAATATTATATAAATAACTTAAAATTATGAAATCAGTAAAGGTGGCAGAGCCTCCTAGTTAGATCTCATAATTTTAAGATCACAAATTATCATATGAAATATAAACAAATGAAAGCGGAAATATTTAAATATAAAGATATAAATATGCGGTATTATAAATGAAATTTGGACTAGCTCAATTGGTTAAGATATGACTGGAAATACCAAGGTCTTGGGTTCAAGTCATGCTCACTTCATTTTTAGTTACATATATATATATTTTTATTTTTTATTTTTTTTTATATTTGAAAATTTAAGTAAATTGCAACTTCTCTTACAATTCTTATTACTTTAAAACTTCAATAATAATTATAAGTTCATAAATTTTAGAACACAAATATTTTGAGATTATTCTAGAATTTTTAGAAAATTGAAAACTTAATTAAATTGAAAACTTAAAATAATTTAGAAACTTCCCTCACCTTGATTTCTTTTGGCTACTCTTTTGGAAGACTTTGAGAAAGCTTTTGAAGGTTGAAAGAAGGTTGATTCTACTCTCAAAGTTAAATGAAATAGGTTTTAGGTGAATTTAGAAAAATTTGGAATTTTAGCAAAATAAGCTTATGGTTTTGGGAAAATTGGAAAAACTAAGATTTTGGTGTTTTGGTGCAAATGAATTCATGGTGAAGTGTTCTCAAATGGTTTCTATTTATAGATGAAATAAAATTTAAAATATTATTAGTGGTAAAATTTAATATACTTAGTGGTTTTACCATAAACAATAAATTATAATTCTTTTTTCTTTTTTAATGCTCCACTAAACAAATTGATGTTAACACCACTAACTTAGTGCATTTTTCTATCACTCATGACATATTGCACTTGTTCAGAATTTTCCAACTTTTTATTTATTTATTTATTTATTTTATTATTATTTTATTATTATTATTATTATTATTATTTTTTTTTTTTTATACTTTATTATTTAATTCCATTATTCGAATATCATATATGATTATTCTATAATTAATATTATATTATGATAAGTCTAAAAAATATTTTTCCCTATTTTTCTTACATATTTTTCTCGTACTTATTATATACATTATATTTATTTTAAAAAAAATATCAAACAGGACCTAGTAGCTGGTTGGTTAGAGTGGTGGCTTAATAATCTGCGAGGTTCGAATCCGCATGGGCCATTCTAAGTTTATTTCATTTTATTTTTTTTTATTTTATATTATTTTTTATTTATTTATTTATTTATTATTATTATTTTTTAAGAATAATAATATAATTAAAACAATGAATCTACAGTAATTCGGAAATTTAAAATAATGTTCGAAATATTAAATAATAATAAAAATGTTAAACAACAAATTTATTTTTCTACTACATTTTTATTTAGAAATGTAATCAAAATTTTCTCAAATTACGTAATAATATTGCTACCCAATGATAAATTATTTTTTAATTACATTTTCTGTCTAATCAAATTATAACAGTAAACAGCTAATATGCACATTTTTATAGAATTTTTTAGTAAATGTTTTAACTACGAAATTATTTATGAAAATTAATTTTGAGGGTGTTACACCCGAGTAACACTACTGGAGATGCTACTGTCCGAGCTATCGGTGGACGAACTGCACCCGTCGGAGATACCGCTGCTAGAGCGGGCACTACCGGAGCTGTCGCTGTCGGAGATGCTACCCCTGCAAAAACTACTACTGTAGGTAATACTACTGGAGATGCTACTTCCCAAGCTGCAGAAGACGAGTTGCATCTGTCGGAGATACCGCTGCTAGAGAAAGCATCGCGAATCGGCTCATCGTAGGAGCGCTACATGTACGTAAACTACATCGCAGATAATACTCTTCGAGATGCTACTTCCCGAGCCGTGTTGGACGAGCCGCATCGTCGGATATACCGCATTACTAGAGCGTGACCGTCCAGATCTGTCGGCGAAGGACATTTTAAACGTGAAAACTACAACTGCAGGTAATACTATTGGAGATGCTACTTCCCGAGCTATCGTTGGACGAGCTACACCTGTCGGACATACCGCTACTAAAGCTGGCACTGCCGGATCTTTTGCTGTCGGGGATGCTACCCCTACAGAAACTACTACTGCGGGTAATACTACTGGAGATGCTACTGCCCGAGCTATCGGTGGATGAACTGCACCCTCAGAGATACCGTTGCTAGAGCGGGCACTACCTGAGCGCCGCTATTCCCGGAGATGCTACTTCTCGCAAAAACTACTACCGCAGTGTAATACTACCGGAGATGCTACTTCCCGAGCCGCAGTAAGACGAGTTGCACCGGTTCGGAGATACCGTCGCTAGAGCGGGCATCGCCGAATCGTCGCCGTAGAGCTGCTACACGTACGTAAACTACTACCGGATAATACTACTTTCGGGAGACTTCTTTCCCGTTTGTCGTTGGACGAGCCGCACTGCTTCTGGATGTATCGCTACTAGAGCGAGCACCGTTGGATCTCGTCGTTGCAGGGTCGCTACCCGCGATGTAAACTACAACTGCAGGTAATACTATTAGAGATGCTACTTCCCAAGCTGTCGTTGGATGAGCTAGCTGCACCTGTCGGACATACTGCTATTAGAGCTGGCACGGCCGGAGCTTTTGCTGTCGGGGATGCTACCCCTACAGAAACTACTATCAGGATAATACTACCGGAGATGCTATCGTTCGAGCTATCGTGGACGAACCGCACCCGTCGGGTGAGATACTTTCGCTAGAGCTGGCACTACCGAGCTGTCGCCGTTGGAGATGCTACCCCCGCAAAAACTACTACCGCAGTAATACCATCGGGAGATGCTACTTCCTGAGCTGCAGAAAACGAGTTGCATCTGTCGGAGATACCGTTGCTAGAGCGGGCACTGCCGGAACTGTCGTTGTAGGAGCTGTTATCCGTACAGAAACTACTACTGCATATAATACTACTAGAGATGCTATTTCCTGAGCTGTCGTTGGACGAGCTGCACCTGTCGGATATACCGCTACTAGAGCGGGCACTGTCGGATCTGTCGCTGAAGGGGCTGCTACACGTACAGAAACTACTACTGCAGGTAATACTATTGGAGATGCTATTTCCCGAGTTGTCGTTGTACGAGCTACACCTGTCGGAGATACCGTTACAAGAGCTGGCACTATCGGAGCTTTTGCTGTCGGGGATGCTACCCCTACAGAAACTACTACTGGTGATGCTAATGCTCGAGCTGTCGGTGGACGAACTGCACCCGTCGGAGATACCGCTGCTAGAGCGGGCACTACCGGAGCTGTCGCTGTCGGGGATGCTACCCCTGCAAAAAATGCTACTACAGTTAATTGATAAGTGACAAATTATACATGTTTTCCTAGGTGTTTTCAGTCCATTTCCATCCATTTTCACTAGGTTTAGTTGTAGTTTAAACAAGAAAACAGTGAAAATATCATGTTTGTTTACTGTTAGTCTTTGATTTAGTGTTTTGTTAGTTTTATAGGTATTTCTTGTGTTTTTAAGCCATTTTATACTCTTTTCTGCTAATTGTAGGTTGATTGAAGAAGAGATAGAATCTTGGAAGGAAAGCTCATGAACTTAAGATGAAGAGTTGGAGTGCAAGCCATCAAGAAGAAGAGAAACGGAAGCTCAAGTCAAGCCATCAAGACCAAAATTCGTGCCCAGGCGCAACACAGGGCAACACAAGGCGCAAATCCATCATCCCTTGCTGTTGAAACACGCCTAGGCGCAAATGAGGACCAAGTGGAGGCGCAAAAACGCGCCTAGGCGCATGCTGAGGCACAAATGAAGACCTCTCTCTGATGAAACGCGCCTAGGCGCAATTGAGGAGGAACCAGAGGCGCAAAGACGCGCCTAGGCGCGCATTGAGGCGCAATTGAACCCCTTTCTTTGGACAAACGCGCCAAGGCGCAAATGGGTTAAGTGGAGGGCGCATTTCTTCACCTATATAAGGGCTTTTGGGCGCGAAATCACATATACAATTCATAATTCAGTTTTGTTAGTTCCTTCCTCTGCACGCTTCTTGCAATTTCTCTTTTCTCCACCTTCGTTCTCCATCTTCCTCCATCAAACCTAGAGATTTCTGAGCTTGTGAGCTTGTGGAAGCAAGAATCAAGCAATTATGGAGCTTCTCTTGTGTTTGATTTCTTTTTCTCTTCTTTCTTTTCTTATTTCCATGCTAGGCTAGATTTCTAGGTTAGGAATGGGGATTTTGATTTCAGAACTCTTGTAACGAATTTCTATGTTAATTCAAGTGTAATTTCAGTTAATTGATTGATCTCTTCCTGCTTATTGCTAATTCTTGAGGTTTAATTCATGAAGTTCAAATAGAGATAGGGATATTAATGTTTGGACTGGATTGAACTGTTCCTTGAGTGTTTGTATCTCATTTCAATTATGCAATTGGAAGATTGATAGTTGAATTAGGAGAAGAAGTGTATCACTATAGCTATGCATGAGTCTAGGGATAGAACTTGTATGCTATGAGATGTTAGGAATTCATCTGTTTCGCTTATTGAATGCACTTATGTTCTCACCTAAGGGATTAGGGATTATATTAGTCATTCAAAGGGACTAAAGACCTAGGAATAGGATTAGTCTAAGGTATCACGAATTCTATCTCCAATTGAATGATTTCTGTTGAATTGACATAGGAAATAGTTACTTGAGGGAAGGAATTGAATGAACCTATTCCCTAACCTTCTTCATTATTCTGTTTAGAAACTTAAACATTTACTTGCTTTCTTTATATGTTTTACAGTGTACTGCTTACTTTTACGTAGTTGCTTAGTTTTACACAAATGATTCATTCATCTCGGTTTGTCCTAATAGCAAAGCATGTTGAGCATTCGGTAATTCATCAATCAGTCTCTGTGGTTCGACAACCCTTTCTCATCTTTTCTAAACTTGTAAACGACCTAAGACACTTACACTTTAAGTGTGACTAGAAAATAAGCCAACAAGTTTATGGCGCCGTTGCCGGGGATTATTGATTGAATATCGATAGTCTTGAGGTGCTTGCTACTTAGGACACAATTTTTTTTTCTGTAATTGTTTGTTAATACTCATACTATTTTGTTTTGTTTTCCATTGTTTATTCTTATAAATTTCATTCTGTTTTCAGTATCCACTGTTTATCTTTGATTTGTGGTTTATGCGAAAAGCTAAGGAAACTAATCTTCTGTTTGAACCAGAAATTGAAAGATTTTGCAGGAGGAACCTGAAAGCAAATAAAGAAAATAAAGAGGCTACAGAGAAAATACCAAGAGAAAATATGGATAATACAAGGCGCATGACACTTGAGGAGTTGTACACTCCTAATGCCATGGGCTGTGGATACAGTATCGCACCTCCAGTCATCTGTGATTACTGTTGAAGAGGACATCAAGCAGAGTATTGTGATGGCTCAGGTATAAACATTGAGGAGCAAGCTCAAATGAATTACATGGGAAATCCTCAAGGTAATACCTATTCCAACACAAACACTTATAATCCTCACCAAAGAAACCATCCAAATCTGTCATATAGGAGCAATAATTTTGTACAACCTAACTTTTCCTCATATGACCAGAATTTCAAACAAACCTTCAATCCTAGACCACCTTTCAATCCAAACATGCCATACAACCAGAACTTCAACCAGCATCAAAACTAGATTTCTCCATCTAACCAACATTTCACCCAAAATCAACCACCTAATCTACCTTTCAACTCAAACCATTCTAAATTCCCAACCAACCAACCTAGAAATGCTCCAACAAGCTCTAACATGAATCTTGTTCCTATAGAAGGATCTTTAACTTTAGAAAACATGTTCATGTCCTTTATGCAAAGGACTGAATCTATGTTCACAAATCAAGAAGCTTCTATTAGGAATCTGGAATCACAGATTGGCCAGCTTTCCAAGCAACTCTCTGAAAGAAATCAAGGAAATCTGCCAAGTGATACTATTGTGAATCCAAAGGAGCAGTGCAAAGCTATTACCACAAGGAGTGGTAAGGTGTTGGGAAAGGAAACTGTAGAAATGAAAGGAGATGCAGTGGAGGTCGCATGTAAAGAGAAAGAGTTGCAAGATCCAGAATTGAAAGAACAAGACATACAAGAAAGAAGAGTCACGGATAGACAAGAGAAGGAAACATTTGGTGATTTAATTGTTTTTGCTAATCCTTCCTCTGTTTATATGATTCTCATTTTATATGTGATGTAGGAGTAATTTCTAAAGAAGAAATGTGATAAGTGCTAGATTATACATGTTTTCTTGGGTATTTTCAGTCCATTTGTATCCAATTTCAATAGGTTTAGCTGTAGCTTAGGCAAGAAAACATTGAAAATACCATGTTTGCTTAGTGTTAGTTCTTGAGTTAGTATTTTGTTAAGTTCTATAAGTTGTCTTGAGTTTTTAAGTCATTCTAATCATTCTTTTGTTGATTCTAGGCTCATTGAAGAGAAGGTAGAAGCTTGGAATGAAAGCTATGGACATAAGATGAAGATGCCATCAAGAAGAACAAGGATGTAAAGCCAAATCAAGATCAAAGCAAGCCAAGTTGAGCATCCACACCTGTCAAAACGTGCCAGGGCGTGTTTCATTGATCCAGAGTGGCGCAAGGGCGCCAGGGCGCACTTGAGTGGCGCGTTTCAATGCCTCTTGCGGCAGAAACGCGCCAGGGCGCGCTGCAATTGAACACCATGGGCGCATGGGCGCCAGGGCGCGCCAGGGGGGCGCATTCAACCCCTCCTTGCGGCATAAACGTGCCTGGGCGCGCCAGTGAAGGACAGCAGGGCGCGCATGCGCCAGGGCGAGCTTGTGCCATCCTCCTTGACTCAAATGCGCCAGGGCGCGTTCTGCATAAGTGGGTGGCGCGTTTCTCTGCTATAAAAGGGATCCTTGGGCGCGAAATGAAGGGGGAACCTCATAATTCAGTTTTCTGTTAGCTTCCTCTGCACACTTCTCTTGTTTTCTCTCTTCTCCACCTTCGATTCTCATTCTTTCTCCATCAAACCTTGAAGATTCTTGAAGAATTGGAGCTTGTGGAAGCAGCAAGAGCTAGGGATTCATGGAGCTTCTCTCGGTTTTGATTTCTATTTTTGTTCTTTCTTTTTCTATTTCCATGTTAGGCTAAATTTTTAGGTTAGGGAAGGGGATTTCGGTTCCAGAATACTTGTAATGAATTTCTATGTTGATTCAATTGTAATTTCAGTTGATTGATTGATCTCTTCTTACTTAATGCAATTTCTTGAGGTTTTATTCATGAAGTTCAAATAGTGATAGGAATATTAACTGTTTGAAATGGATTGAACTGTTCCTTGAGTTTTTGTTTCTCATTTCAATTATGCAATTGGAAGATTGATAGTTGAACTAGGAGGAGAAGTGCATCATTATACCTTTGCATGAGTCTAGGAATAGAACTTGCATGTTATGAGACATTGTGAATTCATCTGTTTCGCTTCTTGAATGAGTTCTATTTTCACCTAAGGAATTAGAGATTATAGAAGTCATTCAAAGTGACTAATGACCTAGGAATAGGCTTAGTCTAAGGTATCACAAATTCTAGTCTCCAATTAATTGATTTCCATTGAATTGATATAGGAATTAGTTACATGAAAGAAGGAATTGAATGAACCTATTCCCTAACTATTTCCATCATCTCTGAAACTTAAACATTTATTGCTTTCCATTTCTTGTTTTACAGTAAATTGTCTTTTTACATAATTACTTAGTTCACACACATGATTCACTCAACTGTTCGTCCTAATAGCAAGCATATTAAGCATTTGATAATTCACAACTAGTCTCTGTGCTTCGACAACCTTTTCTCACTATTTCTAAACTTTTGACGACCGGTACACTTGCCGAAAGATTGACACACGCATATTTTTAAGTCAACAAAATGCAAGTTGTTTCAGACCCTCCTCCTCACAGAAATCTTCATGTCTTAGTACCTAGTGGAGAATTATCCATCAAGTTTCCTTGGAGCTCATACTGTGAAGAGGATGAAGCACCCAAGGAATCAAAACAGCCACTAGGGAAGATTTCTTTACCATTTCATACTCTTTCTCCTTGCAAAAATATGAACAACACTAATGGTTTCACTTTAGATACTTATGGAATTAGAGCATGGACTATAATTGAGTTTGATAATTTAGACCTCTTAGTTGTTCCTAATGCCTTTTGCTCTTATGATGTTGCATACTTTTGTAGGTCAGTAGAGAAGCCATCAATGGAGGTCCAAATGCAAATTCCTACACTTATTGGCGAACCAATGTCTACACACATTGTAGATGGAGTAGAGGATGACCTTGATACTTTGAAACACTCTAATCCTTTACTCTTTCTTTTAAATGGTGTTGTTGATACTGATGTTCGATATTCCATATGCTTTAATTTGTGTTTTAGATTAAGTGAAACATTTAAATTGTTCAAATGGGATGCCAAGATTAAAATGAACAAATGGAAAATTATGATTATGGCATTCAAATTTTTCCTACCACCACCATGCACTAATCATAGAACATATCTGCACCATCAATCATTTGCACTAATCAATAATGATTTACATATAGTTCTAGATGATTGGATGATATTTGATCCTGGTGGATGTTTGTTCTGGTAGGTACCAAGGGCAGATTCATGGTGAATGGACAGCTACAGCATTATCAAGGAAGCACCATTGAACAGCCATAGAGCAAGAGTTGGTATCACTTGCACCCACCTTGATGCTTTGAGCGGTCGAGGGAGTTTTCTTTTCTCCCTCCACTCTTTTCCGTTCTATTTTCATTCATTTCCTGTCTATCCATCTTCTGTAAATGTCAAGCTAATGACATTAAAGAAGCGCTTGGTGGGAGGCAACCCATTCAATAAAGAAAAGTTTTCTATAATTTCTTGTTGATATGTTTGTTAATCTTTTAACAGTTGAAAAAAAAAGCAAAAATAAAATAGAATTTGAAGTTAGATTAGAAGTATAAATACATGATATAGTATAATAAATTTGATTCTTGTGTTGTTGATAAACATTAAATATAGGAATAAACAGTTGAAATTACAGTGTTCTTGAGTTGATAGGAAATAAGAGAAGGTGAGGAGCAATAACTTTAGTGGGAAACTTTGAGGTTTGATAACCACTGTCGAATGATTATCAAAAGCTAGATTTATCCCCAATTAGATTTGTAATATAGAGGAATCAACCTAGGTCATCTCTCAGAAGACATACATACATTCAATTCGGAATTGCTCACTATTAGGAGGGGGATTTTCATGAATTAATGCAGCAAAACCTAAACGGAATAGAAAATACAAAACTGAATGAAGAACTAAAGATAGAATTAGAATTTAAACATAGAGCAGTGAAGTGTAAATTGAAGCAATGAATGATAAATGCAGAAAATGAACAGTAGCGTAAATCTTGAGGAGAATTAGGAATTGAGAATAGAATGGAGAAATGTAAACTAAAACAGTGAATTAAGCTAATTGAAACAATGCATTAAGTAGAAGAGAGGTGCAGAAAAGAAATCAAACACAGTAGCATAAAGTGTGAAAACCTAAACGATCAAGAACAAAATTATAGAGCGTAAATGTAAATTGAACCAGAGATTTATTGCAGAATTGAAGAAGAATCAAGATCAAAGAACTGAATTCAATTATTGCAGTAGCTACAGTTGAGAGGAGAAATTGAATACATGAAGATTGAACGTGAAGAAGTAAAGCATGAGAAGAAGAGAGAACAGAGAAGAGTGAAACGAGAGAAGAAAGAATTGTGCAATCGCACAACTCAAACTTGTACAAGAAACTAGAAAACAGAATTATGAGAGTTTCTCTTTCAATTGCTACCAAACAGACCTTTTATAGCGAGGAAAAAACGCCACCCTGGAGTAAAACGCGCCCACGTTTTCGCCAAGCAAGCTATCTGAAAGCGTGCCACTTTGTGCGCCAAGCACGTTTCGTAAGCAAGCAATCTGAAAACGTGCCACTTTGTGCGCTGGCACGTTTTGCGCCAAAGAAAGGGTGTGGAACGCGCCACCCCCGGGCGCCCTCGCACGTTTTCCGGTATAAGCTATCTTTGAAACGTGCCACTTTGTTCGCCCTGGCACGTTTTCACAAGTAAGGGTGCTCCAATTGGCTTGCTTTGATCTTGATTTGAGCTTGCATCCTTGTTCTTCTTGATGGCATCTTCATCTTATGTCCATAGCTTCCATTCCAAGCATCTATCTTCTCTTCAATGAACCTTCTTCATTCCTCGTAGTTCTAAAAAGCGTACACAAGAATCAATATAGAATCATAAGAACTTATGGAATTTTAACTATTATTTACTACTACTACTAAAATATACCTTCAACACAATATCTAAGATAAACTACCAAAATATGACACATATAACAACTAATTGAACCGGAAACAAAGTAAAGAAAATGTATATAAAATGGATTATCAAATACCCCCACACTTATTCTTTTGCACTCCGGGGCAAAACTTACTAAAAGAAGAGTTGATGCTATGTGAACTGAACCAATTCCAGTTGAGCCACAGATGCATATAAAGAGAAAGGGACAAAATTCAGAGCATCAAGATCAACAACGATTCATAAGTCTAAGGTGCATCCAGAACAAACAATTTGACAAGTTGATTTAAAGAATGAATTCAAAGTGATAGAACCTCACAAGTAAGTGTTTCCTCTTAACTCTCAAGTGTTTAGGATTGTATTTGCACTCAAACACATCATACAAGTTAGCACTACCAGATTTTTACAAGCCTCTAATTTCAATAACTTGAAACACATGCAATTAGAGATCAAAAGGACTTTATTAAGCTTGTAATGTGGCCAAGGTGCAGGTGGGATAAAAGAAGGATTATTTAGGCTAATAACCAAGAGAAAAGAGGAGCAATGGGGAATAAATCTAATAAGCATGAAGATTACCCTCCTAGCACTTACCTCTTTTTGGTTTCCCACTTATTTCCATCCTGGATTTTCATTTCCTTCTGTTTCTCTTTTCCTCTTTTCTTTCTTGCTTTCTTATAACTTTTGGTGCTTTCTTTTCTTCTTCCTTTTGCTTTCTTTTTTTTTTTTCTTTTTTAGATTTCCTTCTTTGCAGCTTTTGATATTTTATTCTTTGTATCTTTTTCTATATATACATATACATTTTTCTGTGTAGTTGTTTTCTTTTGCATAACCAATGCCAATCCATTCATCAACTCACATATCAGAATTGTCCTAAAGGGTTATACCCCCACACTTATTTAAAACCTATTCCCAAAACAATTCCAAAGCTCCTTTAATCCCTAAAGTTAGGGGACATCATTGTTTTCCATTTTTCGGCTTGTAATGAGCTTAAAATTGAAGAAAGGGAAATAAAGGCTCAAAAGGGGATGACAAGGGACAGATATGTAAGGTAGGCTCATTTGGCTAGTGGCTTAAGAAGGAATTTCCCTAGATCATTTCAATAATGCATGTGATCAAGAAATATCAGCAAGAGTCAAGGAAAAATCTAGAGCAACTAACAAGATGAGTGTAGTCACACAAGAAAGAACTTTGAAGGAAAGAATAGTTCCTCCATATAAGGCTCAAACTCTCACAAGGTTTATTTTTCTATCACTAATTATCCAAACTTTAGCTTCAAGTCAATTGCAATTCAAAGATGCACACATAGGTTATAAGAAGATTGAAGAATCTATCAACTAAAAATGTTTGTAACTTCCACAGTTTATACACCTGTAACTTCAAAGAAAAGGTATGTTTCACATTTACTTTTATTTTCCTTTCAACACTCAAACAGAACAAAAACAGAACAAAGAATTAAAGAAAACAGAACAAAAACAGAACAAAGAATTAAAGAAAACAGAACAGAAAACATGACACTCAAACAGAACAAAGAATTAAAGAAAACAGAACAGAAAACATAACAGCAAAATACTCACAAAATTCCCCCCCACACTTAAAATTTGCATTGTCCTCAATGTAACATAAAGTGCATCAATGAAGTCAGCTGCAATTCAAGACAGAGGAGAAATAGAAAACTCCCTAATTACTTCATAATTACTTCTTATTACTTACTTCCTAATTACAGAAGATGGATAGGCAGGAAATGAATGAAAATAGAACGGAAAAGAGTGGAGGGAGAAAAGAAAACTCCCTCGGCCGCTCAAAGCGGCAAGGTGGGTGCAAGCGGTACCAACTCTTGCTCTATGGTTGTTTAATGGTGCTTTCTTGATTATGCTTCAGTTGCCCATTCACCATGAATTTTTCCTTGGTACCTACCAGAACAAACATCCACCAGGATCAAATATCATACAATCATCTACAACAATATGTAAGTCATTATCGATTAGTGCAGATGATTGGTGGTGCAGATATGTTCTATGCTTAGTGCATGGTGGTGGTAGGAAAAATTTGAATGCCATAATCATAAATTTCCGTTTGTTCATTTTAATATGGGCATCCAATTTGAACAATTTAAATGTTTCACTTGGTCTAAAGCACGAATTAGAGCACATGGAGTATTTAACATCAACATCAACAACACCATTTAAAAGAGAGAGCACAGGGTTAGAATGTTTCAAAATATCATGGTCATCCTCTACTCCATTTTCGATGTGTGTAGACATTGGTTCACCAATATGTGTAGGAGTTTGCATTTGGGCCTCTATTGATGACTTCTCTAATGACCTACAAGAATATGCAACATCATAAGAGCAGAAAGCATTGGGAACAACTAAGAGGTTTAAGTTATCAAACTCAATTATAGTCCATGCTTTAATTCTATAGGTATCTAAAGTGAAACAATTAATGTTGTTCATGTTTTTGCAAGGAGAAAGAGTGTTAAATGGTAAAGAAATTTTCTCTAGTGGTTCCTCTGATTTCCTGGATGCTTCACTCTTTCCACAATATTCGCTCCAAGGAAACTTTATGGCCAATTCTCCACTAGGTATCAAGACATGAGGATTTTTGTAAGGAGGAGGGTCACAAACAGCTTCATCGTGTGCTTTAAGTTCTTTCTTTTCTACATAAACATCTTCACACAAAAAGTTGTTATCTTGTATTTCTTCCTCAGGACTCACTCCTACATCACCTATAAAAAGAGAATCAACATAAACAAAAGAAGGATTAGTATAAACAATTAAGCCATCATATGTTTCCTTCTCTTGTTTATCTGTCACATTTTCTTCCATGACTTGTTCTTTCAAATCTTGTTCTTGCAACTCTTTCTCTTTAGCTACAACCTCCATGGTAATTGTCTTCTCTGGTTGTGCAGTAGGTTCCACCTCTAAGCAGCGGCCGCACAATGGAAGGTGACAATGGCTTGTTCTTGCAATGTCGGTAGATGCAAGAACACGTAGACCAAAATCTGCAGTCTGCAAATTAAGATCTACACCGCAATGGCGGTATTCATCTCTGCACATATGGTACAAACGGTGGCATCATCATTAGAACTTGACTAGCCAAATCATTATTGAAATTAGAAAAATTAGTCAATTGATTCAAATTCAGAGTTAAAATCTGTACAATTATCTACAAAATTATCAACTAAATCTAAAGAGGAAGCAAAATGCTCTTCAGTAGGTAGTTTCATGCTTATGATGGATGCTTGAGGTTGGTTCTGACTAATTGCATTTGATAACTGCTCAATCTGAGTTTGAATACTCTGAAGGTCAACCTCAAACATCTGCTGAAATTGCAAGTTGTTGGTGGCCATCTAGTTGATTAATTCTTCCAAGGAAGGACTACCTTGTGGTTGAGCTAGTGGTGGTGGTGGTGCAACATGCTGAAACGATGGTGGTATATAATGGTTGGACTTGTTGCGCCAATCTTGTGTTGGATGGGAATAGTCATGTGAATGCTGATAGCTCTGATCTCCCCATCCAAGACTGTAGGAGCTAGGATAAGGATCGTATTGCTGCTGAGGCATGGTATGAAAAATTTTTGCCTCTTCAAAAGTTGACTCATTGAAATCTCTTTGCAATAGTTCCCTAATAGTCCTATTAGCCATGGTAGCCTAAAGGAATGTAAATCAACACCTCTCTAGTTCATCGATTCAACAATAGCCACCAAAAACACCAATATACAACACAAATTAGCATGAACAACAACATTGACTAACAAAGATCAAACAAAATATCATTTAAGCACTAACTAACTAGCATCAATGATATCTACAAAGAATTAAAACCTATGCAAAAAGTCAACAAAATAGTCAGTACCTACACTAGAAACAACAACTGTCATATGGATTTATGGTTAGTCTATACAAATGTAATATTCACAAACAGTTTATATACATGAAAAGTGATAATTCTGAACTGAATGACGCATGTCCCCGGTAACGGCGCCATTTTGATAACCACTGTCGAATGATTATCAAAAGCTAGATTTATCCCCAATTAGATTTGTAATATAGAGGAATCAACCTAGGTCATCTCTCGGAAGACATACATACATTCAATTGAATTGCTCACTATTAGGAGGGGATTTTCATGAATTAATGCAGCAAAACCTAAACGGAATAGAAAATACAAAACTGAATGAAGAACTAAAGATAGAATTAGAATTTAAACATAGAGCAGTGAAGTGTAAATTGAAGCAATGAATGATAAATGCAGAAAATGAACAGTAGCGTAAATCTTGAGGAGAATTAGGAATTGAGAATAGAATGGAGAAATGTAAACTAAAACAGTGAATTAAGCTAATTGAAACAATGCATTAAGTAGAAGAGAGGTGCAGAAAAGAAATCAAACACAGTAGCATAAAGTGTGAAAACCTAAACGATCAAGAACGAAATTATAGAGCGTAAATGTAAATTGAACCAGAGATTTATTGCGAAATTGAAGAAGAATCAAGATCAAAGAAGCTGAATTCAATTATTGCGGTAGCTACGATTGAGAGGAGAAATTGAATACATGAAGATTGAACGTGAAGAAGTAAAGCATGAGAAGAAGAGAGAAGAGAAGAGTGAAAGCGAGAGAAGAAAGAATTGTGCAATCGCACAACTCAAACTTGTACAAGAAACTAGAAAACAGAATTATGAGAGTTCTCTTTCAATTCGCGCCCAAACAGCCTTTTATAGCAGGAAAAAACGCGCCACCCTGGAGTAAAAACGCGCCCTGGCACGTTTTCAGCGCAAGCTATGCTGAAACGTGCCACTTTGTGCGCCCTGGCACGTTTTCAGCGCAAGCAATGCTGAAAACGTGCCACTTTGTGCGTCCTGGCACGTTTTCGCCGCAAGGGGTTGTGAAACGCGCCACCCTGGCGCGCCCTGGCACGTTTTCAGCGCAAGCTATGCTGAAACGTGCCACTTTGTGCGCCCTGGCACGTTTTCACAAGTAAGGGTGCTCCAATTGGCTTGCTTTGATCTTGATTTGAGCTTGCATCCTTGTTCTTCTTGATGGCATCTTCATCTTATGTCCATAGCTTCCATTCCAAGCATCTATCTTCTCTTCAATGAACCTTCTTCATTCCTCGTAGTTCTAAAAGCGACTGCACAAGAATCAATATAGAATCATAAGAACTTATGGAATTTTAACTATTATTTACTACTACTACTAAAATATACCTTCAACACAATATCTAAGATAAACTACCAAAATATGACACATATAACAGCTAATTGAACCGGAAACAAAGTAAAGAAAATGTATATAAAATGGATTATCAAGGTTCAATACATGTTCATTTTAGATGTGATCCTTGTGCATAGGATAGAATACCTCAACACAAAATAGCTAGAGCATGTGCACAAGTTAGATGAAGTACATTGAGAGCATGCAAAGATAGCCTTATCTGTCATTAAAATGCGCCTAAGCACAAAGCTTGTAGGTGTAGGGCGTAGAGATTCGCGCCAAGGCGCAAGAGGTTGCGCAAATCCCCCTTGTTCTCTGGAAAATTGCGCCCAGGCGCGTTTGAGATAAGTGGAGGGGCGCAAATTTGCGCCCAGGCGTGAAAGGATGGCGCAAATGGAAGGTGTTTGCTGTAATTTTGCGCCGCGGCGCGATTCAAGCAAGAGGGTGGCGCATTGCAACCCCTGCTCTCGGACAAGACGCGCCTAGGCACGTTTCCCTTAAATGAGAGGCGCAATTTGCTGCGCCTAGGCATAAAACATGGGCGCAAGCTTGCGCCAAGGCACACAAGGGGGCGCATTTGCTTCTTCTCCTACACTCACTTCACTTAGGCTTGAAAAATCTCAAGAGAACAATCCCAATCTTCATCAATTTTCACCTCCACCATCTCAATTTACAAGTGCATTTGAATTAATCTCTCCATCTCCATCACTCTAGTTTTTCATTTCGTGTAAGAATTCTCATTTTGTGCATTCACATCTTCGGCTCAAACTAGGTATGCTTATCTAATCCATCTATCATTACTTGTTTTCTTCATTCTCTAATCTCTAACTTCATGATTCATATGATTAATTGGAATGGGGGTTCAAAAATGTGGTTCGAACCCTAATACCCCTCGTTTGTGCGAATTCAATTTCTTCACCTTGATGATGTTGCATGTTCTCGTTTTGATGATTGATTGGTAAATGCCATTGATTGATTGTAAATGAATGTTGAATATTGTCTTGGGAGTGCATTGTATAAAGCAATTAGGAAGAATTACTCCATGCTTATTCATACTCACATGGTGTTTGTTAAAATGCTTCAATGAGTTTTGAGTGTGTTTTATGTGCATAATTCTAGTGAGCATGACCATAGCATAGTTGCTTATGTATCTCCTTTGGCAATTTCAATTTGATTCTCTTTGAACCTAACTCTTTCTTGATGACAATGCATGTCTTTATGGTGATGATTGTTAGCTAGAAGCATGCATATTTTTCTCATCTACACTTTGGTTATGTAGGTTCAATTTTAAAGAGAAAATCATGGCGTCAAGTAAGCAACTAGCTGGATCATCTTCAAGGGAACCAAGGACTAAACATAGAGCTTCCAAGGGACAATGCCAAGAGCAAACAAGGACTACAAAGAAAGCAAAGGGAAAGGCTACTCGTGAACCAGAAATTCCAGATTTTGATACTCACAGATTTCGGTCCATGGAGCATGCGGAAGCCTTTGCATCTCGGTTTACAACACGCACAGTGCTAGTAGAGCGGAAATTCAACATAAGTCCAAGCCAATTCATCAACGAAGGAAATGGTGAGTTGTCCCAGCGATCCATCCATAGAGAAGTATGCAAGGAGATCACGGGAAGAAAATGGAATAAATTGGCCAATATAACATTCCCGGCATATCAGGAGTTGGTTCTAGAGTTCTATGCAAATTTGACAAGTGGAGATAAAGAAGAACTCTATGCATCTTACGTCCGGGGAAAGCAAATATCATTCACACCTCAGGCCATCAACAGATTGCTCTTAATCCCTTTTTCTGATGCAAGGGATTGTGCCTTTCAGTATAGAGCATCACGCAAAGCCGATCCAAGCAAGGTGGATGAGTTGCTATGTGAAGGAAAAGGAGCTTGGAAGGACAGTGAATGGCACAACAATGGAGTTAGGCATGTGAAGTCTTCATCACTATGTCTTAAAGCAAAAATCTGGTGGGCTTTCATTTCTGGAATCTTATTGCCAATCCAGCACAAGTCTTTTATCACAAAGAAGAGGGTTTGGTGCTTGTACACTATAATGAATGGTGAGTATCTTAATGTTGGCCTAACTATAGCTAATGAGATTCATGCACTGCACTTGCAAAAACAGGGGTCTCTGTCTTATGCAAGCATCATTACACAGTTGTGTATTGATGCTGGAGTATCATGTGAGGATTTAATCCCTATGAGGCCAGGAGCAACATTGGATGTGAAGTTCACCAAAGGAGAAACCAGTACAAGAGCCACACTAGAAGCACCTTCCACCTCTAAAGCCAAAGCCACAACAAGTTCAAAAGGAAAAGCTCCTATGGCAGCAACTTCATCTAGTGCTGCAGATTCAAAGCAAGATAAGATATTGAGGCATTTGAGGGTGGTTCAAGGAAACATTCGTAGGGTTCATGAATCTACAAGGGCTTGCATTGCACTTGAACCCCTTCTAAGAACCGTGGCAGCTCAAATGAATCTGCCTGTGGAGAAGTTGGTGCCACTTGAAGCATTTAACAGTGAGATGATTGAAGACTTGATGAGGTTTGAAGAATTTTCTGAGGATTGTGAAGGCCAAGCACCTAATGAGGGACAAGATGAAGATCATGAAGAAATTGATGGTGGCCAGAATGAAGAAGGAGAGAGTGATGAAGAAGAAGATGAGGATACACAGGATGAGGAGGATTAGTGTTAACTAGTAATTTTGTTTAGTAATTTGTTTAGTAATACACTTTCGGTTAATGTAGTTTAACTAGACTAATTGACTATTATTGTAGCTCTGTTTGACTGATTATTTTACTGTTAATTGACTTTCATGTTAGTTCATTTTGACCATTGTAAATTTTTAGCTGTTGAACACTGATGGAAAAACATGGAAATTGGCACTTGGTGCAGACCCTCCGCATATCATGGCTAGTCTTCAACAGGGAGTGTTCTTATACTCTTTTGTTTTAATTGTTGGTTGATGATTGTTTAGAGTACACCCCCTATTTTTTGCACCATATTATGAAGGTTGATTTCATTTATATAACATTGTCTCTGTAGTTCAGTAAAATAAATTATGCACATTTTGGCACATAGGTTCAACTCAAGGTTCTATGACAAAGTTGCATGTTTCTCAAATGTTTGAAGAGATGTTGTATGAGAATTCTAGCATGACAATTTTTTAGGTTGTGACATGATTAATGAATTAGCAATGTTATGCAATGATTAATCCTGGATAGTCAATTGGGCCTCCAACATAATTCATTCTTGAGTGTTTTACCATCTGAAGTATTGTTCTAGAACTTGCTTTAGCTCTTGATCAAAATTGCATACATTTAGATTTGGACACAAATGATAAAGGCAATTTTCTTTCTTGTAGCCTTGAGCCAAATAGGCCTGAACCTTTAAATTTTCCATTGCTAGCCCCTTTGAGCCTGAATCAACCCTTTCTTTCTTGGATACTTAAGCTCATTACAAGCCTAAATAAGTGAAAAACCAATTGTCCTGCCATTGGAACTTTAAGAGTATTGGTTTCTTTACTTAGAGGATAAGTTCAAGATTAAGTTTGGGGTTGAAATTTTGGGGTGCATGTGTAGCTATTGACTTGAGGACAAGTCAAAATTTCAAGTTTGGGGTTGTGGTTCACCTAATATAGGGTAGGTATTGGTGTAATTTTGTGAATAATATATAGTGTAGTATAGTTGCATTTTCTCTCTTTTTCATGCATACCATGCAAAATTTTTATTTTTCTTCATGTGTTTGCAATTAGTGAGACCTCTTAAGAAAAGCAAAGTGCAAAAATAAAGAGAAAAACAAGAAATCGAAAAGAAAGAAAAAGGAAGAAGAAAAGAACAAGATGACAAAAGATTACAAGAAATGATGTGTAAAAAAGAGAAAAAGAAAGCAAAAATCAGAAGGAAAGAAAATAGCAAAAGTTATAAGAAAGCAAAAAGAAAGAAAAAGAAGCAGAAGAAAATGTAGTTTAAGAGTAAAAGAAATAAAGGAAGAAAAGAAAATAAAGTTGGTCTCATTACTTGTTTGCTTTTACTTATTGTTAGTCTCTGTTCTGTTTTTAATTTTTCTTTTGTTCATCATTAGTCCATGCATATCATATAGGTTGTATCTTTTACTCTTTAAAGTTCTTGTGGATATTTAGCCAGTTACCTTTTCTTTTAACCCACCTTTACCTAAGCCCCATTACAACCCTGAAAAGACCTTTTGAGTGTCCAATTTCTACTTGAAGGCAGTGGAGATATTTAGAGTCATTGCAAGCCTATGGTAACATACTTTCTGATGAGTAACATTGAGAGAAACACAAGCCTAAACACTTGAGAGATTGAGTGTAAACACTTAACTAGAGAGGACTGTTTGATGTTGCTAAAGTGCATTTTTCTTCATGCCAATCTAGAGTTGATTGCTTATGTTTGATGAATTGTACAATTCTTGAGAACGTTTTGCGCTCATGTTCAACTTTCATAGATAAATTGAGTTGGCTTAAGGAGTTATGAATTACATAATGCATTTTCAGTGGCTGTTGAGTTAAATGATTATATCATGCTTATTGACCTTTGTAATGATGGAATCTATGTTTGCTTGAGGACAAGCAAAGCTTTAAGTTTGGGGTTGTGATAAGTGACAAATTATACATGTTTTCCCAGGTGTTTTCAGTCCATTTCCATCCATTTTCACTAGGTTTAGCTGTAGTTTAAACAAGAAAAAACTCAAAATATCATGTTTGTTTAGTGTTAGTCTTTGATTTAGTGTTTTGTTAGTTTTATAGGTATTTCTTGTGTTTTTAAGCCATTTTATACTCTTTTCTGCTAATTGTAGGTTGATTGAAGAAGAGATAGAAGCTTGGAAGGAAAGCTCATGAACTTAAGATGAAGAGTTGGAGTGCAAGCCATCAAGAAGAAGAGAAACGGAAGCTCAAGTCAAGCCATCAAGACCAGAATTCGTGCCCAGACGCAACACAGGGCAACACAAGGCGCAAATCCATCATCCCTTGCTGTTGAAACGCGCCTAGGCGCAAATGAGGACCAAGTGGAGGCGCAAAAACGCGCCTAGGCGCATGCTGAGGCACAAATGAAGACCTCTCTCTGATGAAACGCGCCTAGGCGTAATTGAGGAGGAACCAGAGGCGCAAAGACGCGCCTAGGCGCGCATTGAGGCGCAATTGAACCCCTTTCTCTAGACAAACGCGCCAAGGCGCAAATGGGTTAAGTGGAGGGCGCATTTCTTCACCTATATAAGGGCTTTTGGGCGCGAAATCACATATACAATTCATAATTCAGTTTTGTTAGTTCCTTCCTCTGCACGCTTCTTGCAATTTCTCTCTTCTCCACCTTCGTTCTCCATCTTCCTCCATCAAACCTAGAGATTTCTGAGCTTGTGAGCTTGTGGAAGCAAGAATCAAGCAATTATGGAGCTTCTCTTGTGTTTGATTTCTTTTTCTCTTCTTTCTTTTCTTATTTCCATGCTAGGCTAGATTTCTAGGTTAGGAATGGGGATTTTGATTCCAGAACTCTTGTAACGAATTTCTATGTTAATTCAAGTGTAATTTCAGTTAATTGATTGATCTCTTCCTGCTTATTGCTAATTCTTGAGGTTTAATTCATGAAGTTCAAATAGAGATAGGGATATTAATGTTTGGACTGGATTGAACTGTTCCTTGAGTGTTTGTATCTCATTTCAATTATGCAATTGGAAGATTGATAGTTGAATTAGGAGAGGAAGTGTATCACTATAGCTATGCATGAGTCTAGGGATAGAACTTGTATGCTATGAGATGTTAGGAATTCATCTGTTTCGCTTCTTGAATGCACTTATGTTCTCACCTAAGGGATTAGGGATTATATTAGTCATTCAAAGGGACTAAAGACCTAGGAATAGGATTAGTCTAAGGTATCACGAATTCTATCTCCAATTGAATGATTTCTGTTGAATTGACATAGGAAATAGTTACTTGAGGGAAGGAATTGAATGAACCTATTCCCTAACCTTCTTCATTATTCTGTTTAGAAACTTAAACATTTACTTGCTTTCTTTATATGTTTTACAGTGTACTGCTTACTTTTACGTAGTTGCTTAGTTTTACACAAATGATTCATTCATCTCGGTTTGTCCTAATAGCAAAGCATGTTGAGCATTCGGTAATTCATCAATCAGTCTCTGTGGTTCGACAACCCTTTCTCATCTTTTCTAAACTTGTAAACGACCGGTACACTTGCCGAAGTGTGACTAGAAAATAAGCCAACAAGTTTATGGCGCCGTTGCCGGGGATTATTGATTGAATATCGATAGTCTTGAGGTGCTTGCTACTTAGGACACAATTTTTTTTCTGTAATTGTTTGTTAATACTCATACTATTTTGTTTTGTTTTCCATTGTTTATTCTTATAAATTTCATTCGTTTTTCAGTATCCACTGTTTATCTTTGATTTGTGGTTTATGCGAAAAGTCAACACTTGCCGAAGAGTGACTTGAAATAAATAAGTCAACAGTAATACTACTGGAGATGCTACTTCCCAAGCTGCAGAAGACGAGTTGCATCTGTCGGAGATACCGCTGCTAGAGCAGGTACTACCGGAGCTGTCGCTGTCGGGGATGCTACCCCTGCAAAAAATGCTACTACAGGTAATACTACTGGAGATGCTACTTCCCGAGCTGCAGAAGATGAGTTGCATCTGTCGGAGATACCGCTTCTAGAGCGGGCACTGCCGGAATTGTCGCTGTAGGAGCTGCTACCCGCACAGAAACTACTACTGCAGATAATACTACTCGAGATGCTACTTCCTGAGCTGTCGTTGGACGAGGTGCACCTGTCGGATATACCGCTACTAGAGCGGGCACTGTTGGATCTGTCACTGTAGGGGCTGCTACCCGTACAGAAACTACTACTGCAGGTAATACTATTGGAGATGCTACTTCCCGAGCTGTCGTTGGACGAGCTACACCTGTCAGACATACCGCTACAAGACCTGGCACTGCAGGAGCTTTCGCTGTCGGGGATGCTACCCCTTCAGAAACTACTACTGTTGGTCCCTATGTGTAAATCTAGAGGGGAGGGGTGAATAGATTCTAGTTAAACTTTACCCCAAATTCGCGTGTTTCTAATTTCTTTTAATTACCTATCAATTACCTTTCAATTACAGATTCAATTACAAGTTCAATTATTGATTCTATTCCAAACCAATTAAAGAGTTGATTATCAATACAGTTTTTAAAATACAGAACAGAATATGATCAATAACAATATAGTGAAAACTGTAAAGAGAGTAAGGAAGAAGATGAGTGCACAATGATGTATCTTGGTTCGACTAATCGCCACTGCGTCAGTCCCAATCCAACAACTGTTGCGATTGGCTTTCCACTATCAAATGATTCCTTTTGTATCCTTTTACATTCACTCTGCAACAAGCAATACAAACAGATATCAAAACACTCAAATCTGTTCTCCAACCTGAAGAACAGAACTTTCAAGACCTTGGCACCTCCAAGATCAAACTTTGAGAATCACTTCTCAAACACAATGCTCTATCTAGAGAGACCTCTCTCCTAGAGCAACAACCCAGAAATTGGAAATATAAAGATCAGTAAAGAATACACCTTTAGTGCAGAATCTGATCACAAATGAGCTCTATGAAATCCACCCAATCAATGGAATGAATCAAGTTTCCCTTTTTCTTTGAAAACCTTGATGAACTCTAGATTTAGAGCATATGAAAGTGTAAGAGTTGTTTTAAGAAGCTAGGTTTTCAAGACCTTCATATGTTTCATCAAGATTATACTTATAGAACAAATTTGGAGGAGAAAACGTGAAAATGAGCTACAACGGTCAATGTAATTGATCCCAAATGCATGTAATCGATTACACTAGCCGTTAGAACCCTCCAATTTGAATTTTCAGGCATGTAATCGATTACCACGAGCATGTAATCGATTACATTGAAGAGGAAACCCGAGAAGGTGAATTTCAAACCATGTAATCGATTACACGGGGATGTAATCGATTACACTGAAAGAGTTCTCAGCATGTAATCGATTACATCAACCATGTAATCGATTACACCAGAGAGAATGATCAATATAATCGATTACACCAAGCCTGTAATCGATTACATCAGTGAAAAATGGATTTCCAAGGTTTTTCAAACTGTTTTTCTCAAATGGAAATCAAACATTCTTCACATGATCAATCATACACTAGTTTTACATATCTCTGGGGTCTTAAGCAAAGAATACAACACATATATGCCTATACTCAACACACAATACATAGTTATATCCTAGTTACATTCAACTATGGAAAACCGAAAGATACATTCATCAAAACCAAAACACATAAGAGAGACACAATTAGCATTCTTCAAGCTTCAAGTCCAACAATCTCCCCCTTTTTGGTTTTGATGTACCAAATCACATTTGAGGTTTTCCTAGAGTTAGGATATGTGTTGTTCTTTGAAAATCCTGCATATGTTAGAAATTTCCAGAAAATACCATATGCATATGCACTAATAATCAACCATTCATTCAAGTATGTATGACATGATTCAAATACAAATATAGATCAAGACCAATGAATCATAAAACAAATTCTCAAAGCAAATTTTATTCATTATTCAAAAACAGTAACATAGTTCAATAAAACAGTAAAAAACAAACTCTCAACTCCCCCTATCTAGTTACTCTCCCTATCTAGGATAACCTAACTATTCTCCCCCTATTTGGTATATCAAACCAAAAAGAGAGATCACTGATCATCTCCATCATCATCATCTTGGTTGAGGCGCTCCATGATGGTTTCTTGTCTCTTCTTAGTACGTCTTTCTTCTTGAATATCACGGTTAGCCCTAGCTTTCATCCTTTTGCTGCTTCCTTGTCCGTCCATGGTTTGAAGGTTGAAGATGAATGTGGGATAGAGAGAATGAAGTCCGTGAGAGATTAGGGTTTAGAAGAGAAAGGGAATGTGAATGTGAAAGAAAAACCCTAACACAGCACTAATAAAGATCACAAAAGACTAGGTTCAATGAATGTGTGCAAATGGGCTTCCAAAATATGGAATACAAAGCCCAGAAACGAAGAACAAAGCTCTGAAAAACACTTCCAGAACCAAAACACCCTGTAATCGATTACATTGGGCCTGTAATCGATTACATCAGAACCTCTCACACATGTAATCGATTACATTGTTGTTGTAATCGATTACATCAGAACCAAAACCTATTGTAATCGATTACATGCATGCTGTAATCGATTACATCCTATAGAAAATCAAAAAACAAGTTGAAATAAAGCTATGAACTGCAATGTTAAAGATTTTCACATATAGAATGATTGAAAAACATTTGATTCATCATATAAAAGGTCAAGATCATGTTATGCAATGAATTCATATCAAGTTTAAGCACAAATGAATGATTAAACTAACATACTTACAACACTTTATGTGAGATGTTCTTCACTTAGAATACCAAGATTGGTTCTAAGTTTGAAGAACTCTCCTTGGGCGAAGGTTTTGTGAAGATATCCGCGAGTTGATTTTCTGTGTCAATGAATTCCACCTCACAATCTCCTTTCTCAACATGATCTCTAATGAAGTGATGACGCACCTCGATGTGCTTTGTCCTTGAGTGTAAAACCAGATTCTTCATGATACTGATGGCACTTGTGTTGTCACACTTGATTGGAATATGATCAAGCTTAAGTCCAAAATCCTCCAGTTGTTGCTTCGGCCAAATGGTCTCGAGCACTGGCTTGACTACTGCGACTACATACTCGCCTCTGCAGTTGAAAGAGCTACACAGGCTTGCTTCTTGCTATACCATGAGACCAAGCTTCCTCCAAACAAATGACATACTCCACTAGTACTTTTCCTATCGGTTTTACAACCAAAGAAAGTCAAAGATCACTAAAACCAACCAATGTGGGATACGTACCTTTTGGATACCACAAACCACGCTTAGTAGTTCCTTTGAGATACTTCAAGATTTTCTTCACACTGCCATGTGTGTTTCCTTTGGTGCAGATTGGAATCTTGCACAAACACACACACCGAACATAATGTCCGGCCTACTTGTTGTGAGGTACAAGAGTGATCCAATGATCCCTCTATATCTTGATTGGTCTACACTTTGTCCAGCTCGCATCATTATCCAAGTAGAGATTAGTTGACATAGGAATGTTTGAGATCTTACAACTCTCCATGTCGAATTTCTTCAAAGCAATTCCTTGGTGTACTTTGCTTGATGTATAAAGATTCCATCTTTCGGTTGTTTGACTTGCAATCCTAGGAAGAATTTGAGTTCTCCCATCATAGACATGTCAAACTCCCCCGCATGCTATTCACAAACTCTTCACACAGAGATTTATTAGTTGATCCAAATATAATATCATCAACATAAACTTGAACCAACAAAATACAGTTTGACTTCCTCCTTATGAAAAGAGTTTTGTCAACATTACCTCTCTGAGAACCCTTTTGACAACAAAAACTTACTCACCTTTCATACCATTGTCTAGGGGCTTGTTTTAGACCATATAGGGCCTTCTTGAGTTTGTACACATGTTCAGAAATCAAATCGGTGAATCCAGGAGGTTGTGAAACAAAAACTTCTTCATTTATATAGCCATTCAAGAAAGCACTTTTAACATCCATTTGAAACAACTTGAAATCATGTATGCAGCAAAAGCAAGTAAAACTCTAAACTTCTAGTCTAGCAACAGGGCATATGTTTCACCAAAATCTATTCCTTCTTGTTGACTATATCCCTTAGCTACTAGTCTAGCCTTATTCCTAACCACAACT
This sequence comes from Hylodesmum podocarpum, assembly GCA_026586105.1. Classification (NCBI taxonomy): domain Eukaryota; kingdom Viridiplantae; phylum Streptophyta; class Magnoliopsida; order Fabales; family Fabaceae; genus Hylodesmum; species Hylodesmum podocarpum. The sequence goes on from JALJEV010000357.1 coordinate 181,892, forward strand.
CCATTCTCATCTAACTTATTCTTAAACACCCATTTTGTTCCAATTACATTCATATCTCTTTTAAAAGGTACTAACTCCCATACGTTATTCCTTTTAAACTGATTCAATTCTTCTTGCATAGCATTCATCCAATATTCATCATTTATAGCATCATCAACACAAGAAGGTTCAAATTGAGATACAAATGCATAATCATCACGAGAACATGTTATGAGTAGATCTAGTAGATACTCCTTATGGATGTCACCAATGATGTTGTCAAGAGATAAATCTCTTGGTTTCCTCCATTCTTTTGGAAACTCATGAGAAGTAGTTGGTGGTTCTTTCTTTCTTCTTTGCTTGTGCTTTCTTCACCTACATGCTCATCATCATCAACAAATACACTTCCCTTTTGGGGATTATTAGTTTCATCAAAATTAACATGCACAGATTTCTCAATGCACATTCTCCTTTTATTAAATACTCTATATGCTTTACTTGATGATGAATACCCAATAAACACACCTTCATCAGCCTTGGCATCAAACTTACCAAGAGGCTCTTTGCTATTATTCAAAACAAAACACTTACACCCAAATACCCGAAAATGAGATATATTGGGTTTCTTGCCTTTATAGAGTTCATAGGGGGTTATCTTTAAAAGAGGTCGAATCACAATTCTATTTAGAACATAGCACGCAGTTGGAAATCGCATCAGCCCAAAAATATTTAGGCAAACCACTTTCATTCAACATAGTTCTAGCTAGTTCTACTAAAGATCTGTTTTTCCTTTCAACAACCCCATTTTGTTGTGGAGTTCTTGGAGCGGAAAAATTGTGATCGATTCCATATTTTTCGCAAAACTTTTCAAAAGACTCATTTTCAAATTCCCCTCCATGATCACTTCTAATGGACTTGATTTTCAAATCTTTTTCGTTTTGAATCTTTTTAGCAAGTATTTTGAAAACTTTAAAAGTGGTGTCTTTACTTGGTATAAAAGCAACCCAAGCAAACCGAGAGTAGTCATCTACAACAACTAATCCATATAGATTTCCACCTAAACTAGCAGTTCTAGATGGGCCAAAGAGATCCATGTGCAGCAATTCAAGCGGTCTAGAAGTTGAAACAACATTTTTAGATTTGAAAGAGTTTCTAGATTGCTTGCCTTTCTGACATGCATCACATAGGCCTTCTCTTTTGAACTTTAATTCAGGTAGTCCTTCTACTAAGCTCTTAGATGACAGTTTATTAAGTTGATGAACATCAATATGTGCTATACGTCTATGCCAAAGCCAAGATAGATCATCATTAGACGTAAGACATGCATGATATGATGATGAATGATCAAGTTCAAGTGTATAGATGTTACCTCTTCTCTTACCTACCATCAATACCTCATTCGATTCGTTGTTATTGATCTTGCAGCAGCCTTTGTCAAATGAAACTTGATAGCCTTTGTCGCACAATTGGCTAATACTCAGAAGATTAAACTTCAAACCTTCCACAAGCAGTACATCTTCAATCACGGAGTTGGATTTGTCTCCAACATCACCAATACCCAGAATTTTGCCTTTGTTATTATCTCCATAAACTACTGAACCGGATTCTTTGGATTTGAAGGAGATAAAGTTACTCTTGTCACCCGTCATATGTCTTGAGCAGCCACTATCCAAATACCATGTTGAGTGTTTGGCTCTCAAGCACACCTCATCATCCGATTCTGGTTTAGCCATAAGACATAAGTTGGCTTCCTCATTTTCGCTTTCACTAGAGGATGAGCAGTCATTTTCTTCCCAAGCAATGTAGGCCTTTTTCTTCCGATACCGGTCCTTCTTGGGTTTTTCTTCTTGCTCCACTCTTCTAGGCTCACTGCTGTTTGATTTCTTCAAGTTAGGACACTCCGATCTATAGTGTCCAGCCTTGCCACATTCATAGCATGTGACCTTTGAAGATGAGGCTTTTCTAGCATTGTTGAATCTCTTTTTGTTGCTGTTCTTCTTCATGAACCTTTTGAACTTTCTGACCATGAGATTCATTTCTTGCTCAGACTCATTTCCACAGCTTGATGATGCATCACTATCACTAGCTGTGTCTTCCATTTTGAGTGCCAAACTCTTAGCCTTCTTGTCTTTTTGCTCTTCATCAGCCATACGTGACATATCCATCTCATATTCTCTCAGCTTACCAAACAACTCAGCACTTGTCATTAAGGCCAAGTTCTTTGATTCTGTAATGGTTGTGACTATTGGTTGCCATTTTCTGCTTAGAGACTTCAACACCTTTATGTTTACCTCTTCCTCAACAAAGACCTTACCGAGTCCTTTGAGGTGATTCACAATGTGTGTGAATCGCTTCTGCATGTCCATGATAGACTCACCTTGTGCCATTCTGAACATTTCATACTCTTGGATGAGTGTGTTCTTTCTAGCTCTTCTCACCTCAGGAGTACCTTCATGAGTCACCATGATAAGATCCCATGCTTCCTTTGCTGTTGTACAAGCTGAAATTCTAAAGAATTCATCAGAGTTTAATGCGGAATGTATAATATTTAAAGCTTTAGCATCATTTTCTGCTCTCCTAATTTCTTCTGGTTCCCACTTCTCAAATGGTTTTTCTAATTCATTTCCATCAACTATATATGTGGGGATTTTAAAATCAGTTACAACTTGACTTTTGCCAAATGTTTCTATTTATAGACTCCATAAAGATTTTCATTCTAACTTTCCAAAATGGATAGTTATCTCCACAAAACAGAGGAGGTCTATTAATAGAGGCACCTTCAAAGAAATGGTAATTGATTATCGGCCATTATGGATCAAATTCTAGAGCAACTTACTAGAAGTAGCTCTGATACCAATTGTTGGTCCCTATGTGTGAATCTAGAGGGGGGGTGAATAGATTCTAGTTAAACTTTACCCCAAATTCGCGTGTTTCTAATTTCTTTTAATTACCTATCAATTACCTTTCAATTACAGATTCAATTACAAGTTCAATTACTGATTCTATTCTAAACCAATTAAAGAGTTGATTATCAATACAGTTTTTAAAATACAGAACAGAATATGATCAATAACAATAAAGTGAAAACTGTAAAGAGAGTAAGGAAGAAGATGAGTGCACAACGATGTATACTGGTTCGGCCAACTGCCTACGTCCAGTCCCAATCCAACAACTGTTGCGATTGGCTTTCCACTATCAAATGATTCCTTTTGTATCCTTTTACATTCACTCTGCAACAAGCAATACAAACAGAAATCAAAACACCCAAATCTGTTCTCCAACCTGAAGAACAGAACTTCCAAGACCTTGGCACCTCCAAGATCAAACTTTGAGAATCACTTCTCAAACACAATGCTCTATCTAGAGAGACCTCTCTCCTAGAGCAACAACGCAGAAATTGGAAATATAAAGATCAGTAAAGAATACACCTTTAGTGCAGAATCTGATCACAAATGAGCTCTATGAAATCCACCCAATCAATGGAATGAATCAAGTTTCCCTTTTTCTTTGAAAACCTTGATGAACTCTAGATTTAGAGCATATGAAAGTGTAAGAGTTGTTTTAAGAAGCTAGGTTTTCAGCACCTTCATATGTTTCATCAAGATTATACTTATAGAACAAATTTGGAGGGAGAAAACGTGAAAATCTGAGCTACAACGGTCAATGTAATTGATCCCAAATGCATGTAATCGATTACACTAGCCGTTAGAACCCTCCAATTTGAATTTTCCAGGCATGTAATCGATTACCACGAGCATGTAATCGATTACATTGAAGAGGGAAACCCAGAAAGGTGAATTTCAAACCATGTAATCGATTACACTGGAGAGTTCTCAGCATGTAATCGATTACATCAACCATGTAATCGATTACACCAGAGAGAATGATCAATGTAATCGATTACACCAAGCCTGTAATCGATTACATCAGTGAAAAATGGATTTCCAAGGTTTTTCAAATTGTTTTTCTCAAATGGAAATCAAACATTCTTCACATGATCAATCATACACTAGTTTTACATATCTCTGGGGTCTTAAGCAAAGAATACAACACATATATGCCTATACTCAACACACAATACATAGTTATATCCTAGTTACATTCAACTATGGAAAACCGAAAGATACATTCATCAAAACCAAAACACATAAGAGAGACACAATCAGCATTCTTCAAGCTTCAAGTCCAACAACTACTGCGGGTAATACTACTGGAGATGCTACTGCCCGAGCTATCGGTGGACGAACTGCACCCGTCGGAGATACCGCTGCTAGAGCGGGCACTACCGGAGCTGTCGCTGTCGAAGATGCTACCCCTGCAAAAACTATTACTGCTGGTAATACTACTGGAGATACTACTTCCCGAGCTGTAGAAGACGAGTTGCATCTGTCGAAGATACCGCTGCTAGAGCGGGCACTGCAGGAACTGTCGCTGTTGGAGCTGCTACCCGTACAGAAACTACTACTGCAGATAATACTACTGGAGATGCTACTTCCTGAGCTATCGTTGGACGAGCTGCACCTGTCGGATATACCGCTACTAGAGCGGTCATTGTCGGATCTGTCGCTGAAGGGGCTGCTACACGTACAGAAACTACTACTGCAGGTAATACTATTGGAGATGCTATTTCCCGAGTTGTCGTTGGATGAGCTACACCTGTCGGAGATACCTTTACAAGAGCTGGCACTATCGGAGCTGATGCTGTCGGGGATGCTACCCCTACAGAAACTACTACTGGAGATGCTAATGCTCGAGCTATCGGTGGACAAACTGCACCCGTCGGAGATACCGCTGCTAGCGGGCACTAACCGAGCTGTCGCTGTCAGGGATGCTACCCCTGCAAAAAATGCTACTACAGGTAATACTACTGGAGATGCTACTTCCCAAGCTGAAGAAGACGAGTTGCATCTGTCGGAGATACCGCTGCTAGAGCAGGCACTACCGGAGCTGTCGCTGTCGGGGATGCTACCAATGCAAAAAATGCTACTGCAGGTAATACTACTGGAGATGCTACTTTCCGAGCTGCAGAAGACAAGTTGCATCTGTCGGAGATACAGCTGCTAGAGCGGCACCGCAGAACTGCCGTAGTAGAGCCGCTACCCGTACAGAAACTACTACTACAGATAATACTACTGAGATGCTACTTCCTGAGCTGTCGTTGGACGAGCTGCACCTGTTGGATATACCGCTACTAGAGCGGACATTGTCGGATCTGTCGCTGAAAGGGCTGCTACACGTACAGAAACTACTAATGCAGGTAATACTATTGGAGTTGCTATTTCCCGAGTTGTCGTTGGACGAGCTACACCTGTCGGACATATCGTTACAAGAGCTGGCACTATCGGAGCTTTTGCTGTCGAGGATGCTACCCCTATAGAAACTACTATTAGAGATGCTAATGCTCAAGCTGTCGGTGGACGAACTGCACACGTCGGAGATACCGCTGCTAGAGCGGGCACTGCCGGAATTGTCGCTGTAGGAGCTGCTACTCGTACAGAAACTACTACTGCAGATAATACTACTGGAGATGCTACTTCCTGAGCTGTCGTTGGACGAGGTGCACCTGTCGGACATACCGCTACTAGAGCTGGAACTGTTGGATCTGTCGCTGTAGGGGCTGCTACCCTGTACAGAAACTACTACTGCAGGTAATACTACTGGTGATACGAGTTCGCTAGAGACGAAGCTCAAATTTGGACCGATCGTCATCTGCAATTGAAATCTCCATGAATGCGTTAATGGCGGAAGCTCAAAATTGACTCAAGACTCAAGGACTTAAAAGAAGGAATGAAAGCGGAGTAGATTTAGAAGATGATGGCGCCATGCATAAGCAATAAGCCTAAGGGAGAATCGCCACAAGGAAGAGTTTCCATGATAAGATTCAAGGTTCTAGAAGAAACCTTAGAGAGAAATCCACTCTCAAAGAATTAGCTCTTGCTAAATTCAATTCATTCAAAATTTCATCCAAAGGTCCTTTTACAATTCAAAGTGTTACGTATTTATACTAGCGGAAGTTGGGATAGCTTGTGACGGCCCAGACGGAACCAGCTTCAGACGAAAGAGCTCAACATGTAAAGGCCCAGACGGAACAAGCTTCAGACGGAAGAGTTCAACATGTGAGGCCCAGACGGAACAAGCTTCAGACGGAAGAGTTCAGCATGTGAAGGTCCAGACGGAACAAGCTTCAGATGGAAGAGTTCAACATGTGAAGCATCAGACGAAAGAGCGTCTTTGGTATCGTCTGTGGTAATTGTCTGTCGTGTCTACAGACAGAAGCATCAGACTGAAGACTCAGACGCAATATCATCTGTCTGTGACATCGTCTGTCGGTCGGTGTGGTATCGTCTGTCTGTGGGGTATCGTCTGTCGTGTCTACAGACGGAGATCATTCGTCTGTGATATCGTCTGTGACATCGTCTGTCTCCAACTTTCTCACAAAAACACCCTAAACTTTGGTTCAATTACAAACATAAGGCCGTGCACTTATTCACCAAGCAAGGCCCCAATTAAATGTTCCTAATCTAATTATAACTTTACAATCTTTCTAGAAGGTTACATGTCCTATTACAAAGTAAAGAGAAGTCTTGAGAATCTTGGCTTTGATTTTTGAGCTGACTCTCAATTTCTTCTTGAATCCTTTTGTGCATGGCTCTTGTAACTCTTCTTGTCAAGGATGGTCCTCCATCAAACCCTCCTTCTTGATGGCAACTTGTCCTCAAGTTGATGTGATCATCATCTTTATCACCTACACACAAAGTAAGATCACAAACATTAAAAGAGTTGCTACCACCATAATCATTAGGAAGATCTAACTTAAAAGCATTGGGACCAAGTTTTTCTATAATAGTGAAAGGTCCATCTCCTCTGGGAAGCAATTTGGAGCTTCTCAAATTAGGGAACCTCTCCTTTCTAAGGTGTATCCAAACTTTATCCCCGACTTTCAATTCCAAATGCTTGCGGTGCTTGTTGGCATGTTGAGCCACTTGTGCATTTCTTTGTTCAATTCGCTCCCTTACCTTGGCATGCATGGATTTGACTCTCTCGGCCCTATCAATTCCACCTTGATTAGCAAGTTCATTAAAAGGCAAAGCACATAAATCAAGGGGGGTTAAGGGATTAAAGCCATAGACAACTTGAAAAGGAGAAAGAAGAGTAGTAGAATTCATCACTCTATTGTAGGCAAATTCAACATGTGGCAAACAATCTTCCCAACTTTTCAAGTTGCTCTTTACAAAGCTTCTAAGGAATTGACCAAGAGTCCTATTCACCACCTCGGTTTGGCCATCGGTTTGAGGGTGGCAAGTAGTAGAAAAGAGGAGCTTGGTGCCAAGCCTTCCCCATAGGGATCTCCAAAAGTGGCTAAGGAACTTAGAGTCCCTATCACTCACTATGCTTTGGGGAATACCATGTAGACGCACTACTTCTTTGAAGAACAAGTTGGCAACATGTGAAGCATCATCACTTTTGTGACATGGAATGAAGTGTGCCATCTTGGAGAACCTACACACCACCACAAAAATAGAGTCCATACCTCTCTTTGTCTTGGGTAATCCGAGAACAAAGTCCATGGATATATCCAACCAAGGAGAGGTAGGTGGAGGTAAAGGCAAATAAAGGCCATGGTTAGAGAGCTTAGACTTAGCCTTATGACATGTGAGACATTTGCTTATAAATTTAGCTACTTGAGCTTTCATTTTTGGCCAAAAGAAGTGTTCATGTAATATGGCTAAGGTCTTCTCAATACCAAAATGACCCATGATGCCTCCTTCATGAGCTTCACATACTAGAAGATCTCTCAATGATGTCTTAGGCACACACAAACATTTTCCTTTAAAAAGGTAACCATTGTGTCTATAGAAATCATTGTGAGAACCTTTGTCACATGCTAAGAACTCACGGCTAAAGTCATCATCATCATTGTACAAGGCCTTTATGTGTTCAAATCCCAACAATTTAGATTCAAGAAGAGAAAGAAGTGTATACCTCCTACTAAGGGCATCTGCTACTATGTTAGTCACTCCTTCCTTATGTTTAATGATGTAGGAAAATGTCTCCACAAACTCCATCCACCTTGCATGTCTCTTGTTGAGCTTGCCTTGAGATCTCAAATGCTTCAAAGGCTTCATGATCGGTGTGGACTATGAACTCCTTAGGAAGGAGATAATGCTGCCATGTTTGTAAAGCCCTCACCAAAGCATATAGCTCTTTATCATATGTGGAGTAATTGAGTTGTGCTCCTTTTAGCTTCTCACTAAAGTAGGCTATGGGATGATTCTCTTGTTTCAAAACAGCACCTACACCAAGGTTAGAAGCATCACATTCAAGCTCAAAAGATAATTCAAAATTAGGCATAGATAAAATAGGAGCATTGGTAAGTTTTTCTTTTAAAAGAGTAAAAGCCTCCTCTTGTTTTGGCCCCCGTGTGAAGGGTACTTCCTTCTTCACAAGCTCATTGAGAGGAGATGCAATGGTGCTAAAGTCCTTCACAAATCTCCTATAGAAGCTTGCTAGTCCATGGAAGCTCCTTACTTCTTTCACATTGGTAGGTCTCGACCACTCAAGGATTGCTCTCACCTTGCTCTCATCAACTTGCACACCCTTGGAACTTACCACAAAACCGAGGAACACCGCTTGGTCCATGGCAAATGTGCATTTCTCCTTGTTACAATAGAGCTTCTCCTTTCTAAGTACTTCCAAAACAAATCTCAAATGTGTTAAGTGGTCAAGGAAAGAAGTGCTATAGATAAGAATATCATCAAAGTACACTACAACAAATTTTCCTAAGAACTCCCTAAGCACATGATTCATGAGTCTCATGAAAGTACTTGGGGCATTTGATAGCCCAAAGGGCATGACTAACCATTCATACAAACCAAATTTGGTCTTAAATGCGGTTTTCCACTCATCCCTATGTTTCATTCTTATTTGGTGGTAACCACTTTTAAGATCAATTTTAGTGAATATGGTTGAGCCATGAAGTTCATCAAGCAAGTCATCCAATCTAGGAATGGGGTGTCTATATCAAATGGTTATGTTATTGATAGCCCTACAATCGGTGCACATCTTCCATGTGCCCTCCTTCTTAGGAACTAAGATAATCGGTGATGCACATGGTGATAGACTCTCTTTCACCCACCCTTTGCTCACTAACTCTTGGACTTGCTTCTCAATCTCATGAGTTTCTTGTGGAGTAGTCCTATAAGTTGGCCTATTAGGTAGAGGAGCACCGGGTATCAAATCAATTTGGTGCTCAATGCCTCTCAAAGGAGGTAGGCCGTGGGGTATCTCACTAGGAAACACATCCTTAAACTCATCCAATAAAAGATCTATGCTCACTTGATCTCCCACAAAATTTGAATTTAGAAAACAAGGAGATGGTATGCATAAGAGTAATTTTCCTACCACCATGAGAAAATATATAAGTGTTAGACACTCCATCATGTATAGCATGTTTGTCAAATTGCCATGGCCTTCCTAACAAGATATGAGATGCTTCCATAGGTACTATATCACATAAGACTTCATCATTATATCGGCCTATTGTGAAAGCAATCAAAACTTGTTTATTAACCAATAATTCTCCTTTTTCACTTAGCCATTGCAATTTATAAGGTTTAGTGTGTGGAGTGGTCTTGAGACCAAGCTTATCAACAAGCCTAGTGCTAACAACATTGGTGCAACTACCACTATCAATGATTAGGGAACATACCTTGCTTTGGATGGTGCACCTTGTGTGGAATATGTTTTCTCTTTGGGTGTCATCAAGGTCCACACAAGCACTTCCTAGCATCCTTCTAACCATCAATAGATCTCCATCTTCCGGTTGCTCCATGCTTGAATGTTCACTAGCACTAGCTACCTCTTCCTCGCTAGAAGAGTGAGTGGACTCCTCACTTGTTACTTCTCCATCCACTCTCATTATCATGACCTTCTTGTTGGGACATTGGGAGGCTATGTGCCCATGACCTAAACACTTAAAACACTTAATGTTAGAAGGTTTAGAGATAGATTTAGCAACTTCTTTACCCTTAGACTCATCTCGGTTGGACTTGTAAAAAGGCTTGGAGGTTCCCTCCTTCTTTTGCTTGTCCTTCCAACTTGAAGACCCATACGTGTAAGGCTTCTTGAAGGTGCCCTTTCTCTTGAGTTGGCCTTCAATTCTTTCGGTCTTATGTATGGCATCCTCCAAGGTCCTATAGTTTTGGAGCTCAAAGACATCTTGGATCTCCCTATTTAACCCACTGGTGAACCTAACTATGGTGGCCTCTTTGTCCTCTTGGTAATCCGCCCTCAAGAGAGTGAGCTCCAAGTCCTTGTAGTATTCTTGTACACTCCTCCCTCCTTGAGTTAGTCTCTGAAGTCTCACATGTAGATCTCTTGTGTAAGAACTAGGCACAAACCTTCCTTTCATTGCATCCTTGAGTTGGGTCCAAGATGTTATATGTGGCCTCCTCCTCTTCTCGGCATCCACTAGCACTTGGTTCCACCAAACCAATGCATAGCCTTCAAACTCTAGGATGGCCATGTTAAGCCTCTTCTCCTCACTCAAGCTAGGATAACAAGAGTAGACTTGGTCTACCTTCATCACCCAATCTAAGTAGGTTTAGGCATCTCCATCTCCAAGGAATTTAGGTAAGGTTATTTTGGTGTTTCCCTCCCATGTTCTCGGTTCATCCTCTCCAAAGGGTCTCCCAAGTGTGTGAGGTTGTCTCCTATGGTGAGGGATTCTCCTTCCTCTCCTTTCATTCTCAAAGGCTCTAAAGGCTTCATCCTCCTCATAGTTACTTCCCCAATCACTCTCTCTAGGAGTCTCTCTAGGGTGTCCCCTCTCACTTCCACTTTCCCTTTGATTATTCCTCCTACTTCTGTATTCCTCATCATTATCTTTCCCTCGGTTCCCACTATATCCAGCACCTCTACTATGGTGATCCCTACGGTTGCCACTAGTTTCTCCAAGGATTTTCCTTTCTAACTCCTTCCTTATCTTCCTTTCCTCCTTCAACCGCCTCTCTTGATCAAACCTCTCTTCCAAGCTAGTATTTAGCATGGATTTCATTAAGTCCACCATTCTCTTTGACCTTGGTGATAATTCATTTCCCACACTAGGAGAGGTGTCCATGGCTGCACAAGAAAAGGTTAGATAACAATTACAAGTATATAGAAGATCCTTGCCACTCACTAAGTGTGTCTCTCTAGTAGCACTCGTGTATCTCTCTTAGAAGGCTCTTTATATGATGTATCACTCTTGTCTTTTTTTTTCCTCAATTCCCTGCCAAAGTTTCTAATTAAACCTCTAATCAATTATATAGAATTTTCTTTGTGAAAGAGGCACAATTCTCGGGTAAGCTCAAGAATTCCAAGGGAACAAAACTTCTAAGACAAAACCAAGGATTTCAATTAAATGACAAGCAATAAAAGGCACAATTGAAATAACATGCTACTCAAATCAAGGAATGGACGTGATATGACATAGGCATAAAACTGGACAACAAAGGAATCAAGTTTGCTGGTTCGATTACTAAGCCAATCAATTTGAACAAGGCACACGAACTCAACGTAGCATAGTAATCAAATTTTCAAGACCTCTTTTGTAGGTAAATTTATCAAGTAACTTATGAACAAATAATTCACTCCAAACTGCAGTAAAAATGGTTGGACAAGTATCAAATACAGCAAGTTTCACTTATGCAGAAATTTGAGTCAAAAACAAGCTAGTCACAAGTACACACTACTAGAACAATTTCCAAGCTACTAGTAATTTTACTAGGTGAATGAGTGTGCTATGTCTTAGCTCTAAGTCCGATTTTTCTTGCTCAAATTCCTTAACACTTCTTTAACACTTTGATAGCTTGTCGATTTAATTTACAAGTCCACTAAATTTACTTCAAGTACTCTTTAAGGCTCTTTTCTAGCTTTCTTTGAATTTTCTCACTTGTTTTCTTCTTGTTTCAATTTCCTTTCAATTGACTTCTTTTCTATCACTTTTTTCTTTTAAGCTACTGGACTGAGATATATCTTGCCTAAAACAAGCACTCCAAGCTCAAGTACTAGTGCTAATGCTACTACAAGGTGTAATAGGGATTTAGATCTATAGTAAGCACTCTACTAGCATGTAATGATGTTGATTTCTCAATTTTTGCATGTATGAACTTGAATGTCCAGAATTATAGGCTCAAGTGCAGTACCAAAATAGAGGAAACAGGGCATACAATGACAGATAACTCCAGTACACTGAATTTCACCAGAATTAGAAACAAAATTGATAATAACACATGGAAACAATTACTACTGGACAAGTAATTCAAGGAATTGAAAATTATTACGAATTAACACAATTTGACCGAACAAATGGAAGAAACATATGATAATTTTCTGGATCTGGACTCAGACTCAAACATCGAATACGAATCTATGCATAACGATACAGATCAAGTCATGAACAATATGATTTGCATGATTTTCACCGAACAAAAAGACTTAAACAAAAAATTGACAAAACTACTAGACAGTTAAGGAAACCTAAAGATGAATCCTCAGCACACTAAAAGAATTAGGCGAAGAACTCGAGAAAATTCAAAATGACCAAAGAACTTACTAGACTTGTGGAGTAGAGATCCAATCTTGAAGAGAATCAAAACAAGCTCTGATTATCACTTGATATGATAATCAAGAGAACAAGCTCTGAATACCACTTGATATGAGTTCGCTAGAGACGAAGCTCAAATTTAGACCGATCGCCGTCTGCAATTGAAATCTCCACGAATACGTTAATGACGGAAGCTCAAAATTGACTCAAGACTCAAGGACTTAGAAGAAGGAATGAAAGCGGAGTAGATTTAGAAGATGATGGCGCCATGCATAAGCAATAAGCCTAAGGGAGAATCGCCACAAGGAAGAGTTTCCATGATAAGATTCAAGGTTCTAGAAGAAACCTTAGAGAGAAATCCACTCTCAAAGAATTAGCTCTTGCTAAATTCAATTCATTCAAAATTTCATCCAAAGGTCCTTTTACAATTCAAAGTGTTACGTATTTATACTAGCGGAAGTTGGGATAGCTTGTGACGGCCCAGACGGAACCAGCTTTAGACGGAAGAGCTCAACATGTAAAGGCCCAGACGGAACAAGCTTCAGACGGAAGAGTTCAACATGTGAGGCCCAGACGGAACAAGCTTCAGACGGAAGAGTTCAGCATGTGAAGGTCCAGACGGAACAAGCTTCAGATGGAAGAGTTCAACATGTGAAGCATCAGACGAAAGAGCGTCTTTGGTATCGTCTGTGGTAGCGTCTGTGGTAATTGTCTGTCGTGTCTACAGACGGAAGCATCAGACTGAAGACTTAGGCGCAATATCGTCTGTCTGTGACATCGTCTATCGAACGATGTGGTATCGTCTGTCTGTGGGGTATCGTCTGTCGTGTCTACAGACGGAGATCATTCGTCTGTGATATCGTCTGTCTCCAACTTTCTCACAAAAACACCCTAAACTTTGGTTCAATTACAAACATAAGGTCGTGCACTTATTTACCAAGCAAGGCCCCAATTAAATGTTCCTAATCTAATTATAACTTTACAATCTTTCTAGAAGGTTACATGTCCTATTACAAAGTAAAGAGAAGTCTTGAGAATCTTGGCTTTGATTTTTGAGCTGACTCTCAATTTCTTCTTGAATCCTTTTATGCATGGCTCTTGTAACTCTTCTTGTCAAGGATGGTCCTCCATCAACTCGAGATGCTACTTCCCGAGCTGTCGTTTGAAGATACCGCTGCTAGAGCGGGCACTGCCGGAACTGTCGCTGTAGGAGCTGTTACCTGTACAGAAACTACTACTGCAGATAATACTACTGGAGATGCTACTTCCTGAGCTGTTGTTGGACGAGCTGCACCTGTTCGATATACCGCTACTAGAGCGGGCACTGTCGGATCTGTAGCTGAAGGGGCTGCTACACGTACAGAAACTACTAATGCAGGTAATGCTATTGGAGATGCTATTTCCCGAGTTGTCGTTGGACGAGCTACACCTGTCGGAGATACCGTTACAAGAGCTGGCACTATCGGAGATTTTGCTGTCGGGGATGGTACCCCTACAGAAACTACTACTGGAGATGCTAATGCTCGAGCTGTCGGTGGACGAACTGCACCCGTCGGAGATACCGCTGCTAGAGCGGGCACTATTGGAGCTGTCGCTGTCGGGGATGCTACCCCTGCAAAAAATGCTACTACAGGTAATACTACTGGAGATGCTACTTCCCGAGCTGCAGAAGACGAGTTGCATCTGTCGGAGATACCGCTGCTAGAGTGGGCACTGTCGGAACTGTCGCTGTAGGAGCTGCTATCCGTACAGAAACTTCTACTGCAGATAATACTACTAGAGATGCTACTTCCTGAGCTGTCGTTGGACGAGCTGCACCTGTCGGATATACCGCTACTAGAGCGGGCACTGTCGGATCTGTCGCTGAAGGGGCTGCTACACGTACAGAAACTACTAATGCAGGTAATACTATTGGAGATGCTTGATAATCCACTGTCGAATGAACATCAAAAACTAGATTTATCCCCAATTAAACTTCTAATATAGAGGATTCAACCTAGGTCATCTCTCTGAAGACATGCATGCACTTGATTCGGAATTATTCACAATTAGGAGGGGGATTTTCATGAATTAATTCAATAAAACCTAAACAGAACAGAGAATATGAATTTAAATGGAAAACTAAAGACAGAAGTAGAAATTGAAAGCAGAGTAGAAGAGCAGAGGAATGTAAACATGAAACGTGAAGAGAAATTGATGCGAGGAGAAATTAAAATTGATTAGAGAACAACGGAATGTAAAATTGCAGCAGCGAATTAAAGAGAAAATGAAAGCATAAACGGAATAACAATTGCAATATCATGCAATGCGAAGAAGAACAACAATAGAGCGTAAATTGAACCAGCAATTGAAGATTCGCGGAATCAAAATGAAGAAACAAATTCACTTGTTGCAGTTCCAATGTTATGAAGGGAGATTAAGCACATGAAATTGAGAACTCAGAAGAAAAGAGAAGAGAGAACAAAGAGGAAAATTGTGCAATCGCGCGAGAGAAAATGTGCAAAAAGAGTAACTGAATTATGAAAAATGGAAGTTATCAATCTTCGCGCCCAAAAACCCTTATATAGGTGAAGAATCGCGCCTCCAGATAAGTTGATTTGCGCCCTGGCGCAAATCTCCAGCTGAAATGGGTACAACCGCGCCACCCATTTGCGCCCTGGCACGTTTGCGCCCTCCTGCTTCATCAGATTCGCGCCTAGGCGCGTTTAGACAGAGAAGATGGGCTCCAGTGCGCCCTGGCGCGTTTGCGCCTCCAGATTCGCGCCTTGGCACGTCTTGCTAGAGGAGAAGGGTCAATTGCGCCCCCTTTCATGCCTAGGCGCAAATGCAAGTGTTTTCATGACTTGGGCTTCATCTTCTCTCATTCTTGATGGCTTGCACTCCAAGTTTTCATCTCAGGTCTTGGATCTTTCATCCCAAGCTTCCATTTTCGTCTTCAATCCATTCCTTGCTCTCATCTCTTCTCCATTCCTCAAAGCTCTAGATGCAACCTACACAAGAATCAACATAGAAACATAAAAACTTGTGGAAATTAACTATTATTTACTACTAGTACTAAAATATACCTCTAACACAAATCTATGATAAACTACCAAAATATGACACATATAAAAGCTAAATGATCCAAGAACAAAGTAAAGAAAATGTATATAAAATGGATTATCAATGCTACTTCCCGAGTTGTCGTCGGACGAGCTACACCTGTCGGACATACCGCTACTAGAGCTGGCACTGCCGGAGCTTTTGTTGTCGGGGATGCTACCCCTACAGAAACTACTACTGCGGGTAATACTACTGGAGATGCTACTGCCTGAGCTGTCGGTGGACGAACTACACCCGTCGGAGATACCGCTGCTAGAGCGGGCATGTAACATCCCAAAAATTTAAATATAGTTTAAGAGAGGTTTTTATAACAGAGAGAAATATAAAAAATTATGAATTTTTGAAATTACTATAGTAAATAGTAAATTACTGTGTAAATAGTAAATTACTGTGCAAATAGTTAATTACTGTGCAAATAGTAAATTACTGTGCAAATAGTAAATTACTGTGGTAAATAGTAAATTACTGTGGTAAATAGTAAAATTACTGTGATAAATAGTAAATTTACTATGGTAAATAGTAAATTTACTGTGGTAAATAGTAAAATTACCGTGGTAAATAGTAAAATTACTGTAGTAAATAGTAAAATCACCGAGGTAAATAGTAAAATTACTGTAGTAGAATATTCTGTGGAATATTCTGTGGAATATTCTGTGGAATATTCTATATTCTGTAGAATATTCTGTAGCAAATAGTACCTTGGGAATTCTATAAATAGGGCCTAGGGATTTCAGATGAGAAAACAAACCAAAGAACATTTCTATATTCTCTCAAGCTCTCTCTTAGGAAGAAATATCTCTAAAAGAGGAGCAAGTAAGTAGAGGAAGAGTATAGGAAGCTGGGAGAAACCTGTAAGGGGAGCTGTCCTTATCCTACTCTTCTATTCTTTGTTTTGTTGTTACTTTCATTATATTTCTTTAGTTTTTCGGATGCTAAGGTGCGAAGATAATTCTTAGTATGCTCTGTGGTTGCGGTTTTGTCCGATCTTCCACATCAGAACAGAATTATTCTTGTTACGAGAAAAAGTGTGTTACTGTTTATTGGTTCTTGATGTTTCCTTGATAATTCTTGGTGTTTCTTGTTTCTTGGTTTCTTGATTTATTGGTGTTTATTGGTGTTTCTTGGTGTTGATTTCATATCGAAATATGTCCGTTTTTTGAGTTGGATATGAATAAGTGGTGACATGCATGGTTGCATGAAATTGGTGATGGACTTGAATTGCTTAATGACCGATTTGAAATGCCTAGTGGAGAGGCAATATTCTAAGATTGCTTGGTAAATAGGCAATGCTTAGAAGGTTTTGAAATGAATATGACCTAGTAAAGAGGTCAAGATTTAAAATGTGATAAAGGTCATTATACAATTCAAGGTCCTAGAGCATGTTGCATGATGACTGGATAGTAGTAGACCAAGTCCGTAAGTTACGGATTCCGTCGTGTGAGTGGAATACCGTGGACTAGAGGGGGTTCTCTTGGTGGGGAAATTGCCCCGCTCATGATGATCACATGTTGGGGGAGGTCCCGCCGGACATCGAGGGAACTCGACAATTACGGAGTGTCTACCACCTTTGGTGGGTCCGGAGAATGTGAGGACCGATGCCCTGTGCTATTTTCGATGGATGGCGCCACATTGCATGTTGAGTAAATAGGGAAAGTACATCGTGAGGATACATGCATCATATAGGAATAAGAGCATGCAATAGTGATTATGTGTTTTGATTGAATACATGATTATCGTGATAAATTACTGATTCGTTTTATGGTTGATTGGTGGTTTTACCTTGTGAATTGAATTAATGGTTTGGACACAGGTTTTATATCAATAAATTACTATTTTTAAAGAAATTGAAGAATATTAAAGAATATGGGTTTAATGAATATTGTTCCTTATTTTCAAAAGTTTTACTATAATTAAAATTATTTGAGGATTAAGGAAAGCTCACCCTTGCAATTCTATTTTTACAGATTTGCAGGATTGAGAAGTTGTCACTGTTTTGCACTGGTTGTTGCTACTATCTTGTTGTGAAGATGCTTGTTATGTTTTGTGTGTAGAAGTGTTGAGTAAATGTTCTAAGGTAGCAGAAAGGTAGTTATGTAAAATAATAATAGGACAAAGTTATGTAATCTGGTTGTAATGAACTTTAAAACCTATGTAATAAAAGTGTTGTTTTCTAAATCTCTCTTTTATCTACTATATCATTAACCACTTTAAATTACAAAATATAAGTAAAATAAGTAAATAAGAGGGGGGTGTTACAGGGCACTACCGGAGCTGTTGCTGTCAGGGATGCTACCCTTGCAAAAAATGCTACTACAGGTAATACTACTGGAGATGCTACTTCCCGAGCTGCAGAAGACGAGCTGCATCTGTCGGAGATACCGCTGCTAGAGCGGGCACTACCGGAACTGTCGCTGTAGGAGCTGCTACCTGTACAGAAACTACTACTGTAGATAATACTACTGGAGATGTTACTTCCTGAGCTGTCATTGGACGAGCTGCACCTGTCGGATATACCGCTACTAGAGCGGGCACTGTTGGATCTGTCGCTGTAGGGGCTGCTACCCGTACAGACACTACTACTGCAGGTAATACTATTGGAGATGCTATTTCCCGAGCTGTCGTTGGACGAGCTACACCTGTCGGACATACCGCTACTAGAGCTGGCACTGCCGGAGCTTTTGCTGTCGGGGATGCTACCCCTACAGAAACTACTACTGCGGGTAATACTACTGGATATGCTACTGCCCGAGCTATCGGTGGACGAACTGCACCCGTCGGAGATACCGCTGCTAGAGCGGGCACTACCGGAGTTGTCGCCGTGCGGGAGATGCTACCCCGCAAAAACTACTACCGCAGTAATACTACCGGAGATGCTACTTCCCGAGCCGTAGAAGACGAGTTGCACTCGTCGGGAGATACCGCGCTAGAGCGGCATCGCCTTTAATGAGTGTAGGGTCGCTACCGGTTGTAAACTACTACCGCAAGTAATACTATTGGAGATGCTACTTCTCGAGCCGTTTGACGAGCTACACTCGTCGGACATACCGCATTTTAGAGCCGCAAAAGCTCGTCGGGAATGCTACCCCTACGTAAACTACTATCCGGGTAATACGTGAGATGCTACCGCCCGAAGCATCGGTGGACGAACGCACCGTCTGGGAGATCTCCGCAGCTAGAGCGGGCACTACCGGAGCTGTCGTTGTCGGAGTTGCTACCCCTGCAAAAACTACTACCGCAGTAATACCACCGGAGATGCTACTTCCCGATGGAAGACGAGTTGACTGGTGAGATACCGTCGTTAGAGCGGGCCATGCCGCGTAATTGTCGTTGTAGTAGATGCTTGTAGAGTAAACTACACTGCAGATAATACCATCGGAGATGCTACTTCCGAATTTTGTCATTGGACGAGCTGCACCTCTCGGATATACCGCTACTAGAGCGGGCACTGTTGGATCTGTCGCTGTAGGGGCTGCTACCAGGTAATCGATTACCACCGAGACAATTTCAATTCTGGACACCCAAAGACCCTTGGTAATCGATTACCACAACTCAGTAATCGATTACCACGAGCAATTCTCAGTTTTTCTGAACTTTGGGCTGTTTCTCCATTTAAATACATAAATGTATATAGGTTAGAAGCTTGGGCTGGAAGCTAGCACTTCTCCAATTAGTATAAATACCTAACAAACTGAATTGTAAAAAAACTTTTGGAAATTGAATATAGAATTCAGAATTTGTGTGAGAGCATTTTCTCTCTAGAGTTCTTGTGAAGAACCTTGAATCTTATCAATGGCTTCTTGATCCATTGTGGCGATTCCACCTTGAGCTTATTGGCACTTGCCATGGCGCTTCCATTTCTCTTCTAAACCGTTTGTTCTCTTCCTTTTCTGTTTACACCGTCGTTTTTCCCCAATTTAAAAACCTAGAAACTCCATTGAAGCATGAAGGTCCATTCAATTCTTGCAATTCTCTCTAGGCTTGCATCAAATTTGGTATCAGAGCTTGTTTCTCTTGATACCACATCAAATTTGGTATTTAGAGCTTGTTCTACTTCAATTGGAGCTTCGTTCAATCTGGTTTGAGTCTTGAACTTTGAATTTTCGTTTTTCATCTTTTTGCTTAGTGCAGTCCCTGTTTTTTGTGTATTTTTGAGTTCTACCTTGAATTTTCGTTTTCTTGAAATTCTGTTATAGATCTGTGATTGCTTGAATTGTTTGAGTAGTTCACATGTTCCTTGAGTTGTCTTCATCTTATAATTGAGTTTCCTTTTGAAAAAAAATTCCAGATCTACAAAATTGTTGAATTCATGTATTTCCCTGTTTTCTGAGTGTTGTTCACATTGCTTTGTGTGCTGTACACTACAAGTCAAGTAGCTTTCTTCTGCATAATCTTTGTTATTAGCAATTTTAGACTCAAATTTGCTTTAGTCTTAGGTTCCTAAGTCTAGTACAGCAAAGAAAAATCAAGAAAAGATTATACAAGTCAAAAGGAAAAGGAAAACAAAAGAAAAGATTACAAAAAAAAAAAAAGAATAGCAAGAAAAGAAAATTCAAAGAAGAGAAAACTAGAAAAGTGAAATTGAAGTGAAAATCAAGTGAAGTAAGAAAGAAACATTATGCAAGTGCAGTATCATGACTGAATGAGCCTTTATTCATCATCAAATTAGTGGTTCAATGAGCTTTGGATTATAAAGACACTTATAGGACTAAGCATTACACCTAAAACTTGAGTTTGAAGTGCTAATAATTTTGATTCTTGAACTTGAGGTGTGCATTGTGCTTGGTAGTGGTGAACTGCATTTGTGAACAAGGTGCAGAAAGACATAGCCTCGGAAGTAATCGATTACCACGAACTAGTAATCGATTACCACTGTTCCAATTTGTGTTCTGGACATTCATAGCCTCGGCAGTAATCGATTACCACGAACTAGTAATCGATTACCACTGTTCCAATTTGTGTTCTGGACATTCATAGCCTCGGTAGTAATCGATTACCAAACCTCAGTAATCGATTACCACTCTGTTTTTGTGTCAAAACTTGCTTACAAATTGTCTCATTGCTTCCTATAACTACATCATAGTTTGTTTCCATTGATTGTGCCTTTGTCACATTGTTTCATTCATTGCTTTGAGTAGCTTAATTCTTTCAATTGTTCTTTATTGCTTGTCTTCTATTGGATTGTTAAGGTTTTGTCTTGAACTTGTATCCTTTGGAATTCTTGAGCTCAACTCTAGAATCGTTCCTCTTTCACTTTGGAAACAAAGACCTTGATAATTGATTAGAGGTTTCAACAAGAGTTTAAAGAGAGGTTGAGTGGAAAAAGACAAGAGAGAACATTAGAGAAAGAGTCTTGAAAGTGTGATACACGAGTGCTACTAGAGTGAAACACTTAGAGAGTGGCAAGGATCTTTTATATACTTTCATTTGTTATCTAACCTTTCTTATGCAGCCATGGATAGTTCTCCTAGCATAGGAAATGATCTTTCACCTAAAACCAAGAAGATGATGGACTTGATGAAAACCATGATGCAAGCTAGTTTAGATGAGAGATTTGACCAAGAGAGGAGAGCTAAGGAGGAAAGGAGGTTAAGGAAAGAACTTGAGAAAAGAAACCATGGGGAAACAAGTGATAACCGAGACAACCATGACCCTAGAAGAGTTGGGAGAGGAAGAAATCATAGAGGAAATCATTCTTCACCTAGGGATAGTGAAGGAGGGAGCAATTATGAGGATGACCATGATTATAGAGAATATGAGGAAGATAAAAGGAGAGGAAGAAGAGAAAATTATGGAGGATATGGAGGGTATGGCCGTGGCAATCACTTCTTTGAGGGAGAAGGTAGGATAGATGAGAGGAACCTAAAGCTTAACCTACCAAAGTTTAATAGTGAAGGGAGTGCCGAAACATACCTAGAGTGGGTGATGAAACTAGACCAAGTGTTCTCATGCTATCCCATTCTAAATGAGGAGAAAAAGTTGAACTTAGCTATCTTGGAGTTTGAGGGATATGCATTAGTGTGGTGGAACCAAATGTTAGTAGAGGGTGAGAGGAGGAGGAGACCACAAATCATCTCATGGACCCAACTAAAAGAAGCTATGAGAGCTAGGTTTGTGCCACCCACCTATGAGAGAGACCAACACATAAAACTCCAAAGGTTGACTCAAGGGACCAAGAGTGTGCAAGAGTACTATAAGGAGCTTGAGTTGACTATGCTAAGATGTAACTACCAAGAGGCTAGAGAGGCCACCCTAGCTAGGTTCACTCATGGACTTAATAGGGAGATCCAAGACATTCTTGAGCTCCAAAGCTATGTAACTATAGAGGAGGCCATCCACAAGGCCGAGAAGGTGGAACAACAAATAAAGAGAAGAGGCACCTTCAAGAGATCCTCTACTTCATCCTCTAACTCTTGGAGAGACAAAGGCAAGAGAGAAGACTACTCCAACATGTGAAAGCCACATGACCGAGACAACACTAAGGTAAAGGAGGTACATTCTAACTCTTCTAAACCTAGTTCTATTAAATGTTTCAAATGTTTAGGTCATGGCCACATAGCTTCTCATTGCCCAAACAAGAAAGCTATGATGGTGAGGAATGATGGAGCAATCACAAGTGAAGATTCAAGCTCATCATCTAGTGAGAGTGAAGCATCAAGTGCAAGTGAGCATTCTACCTATGAACAACCCGAGGAAGGAGATCTCTTGATGGTAAGAAGGATGCTTAGTAATGTATGTAAGGAGCTTGATGAATCACGAAGGGAGAATATCTTCCATACTAGATGCACAATTGAAGGGAAGGTATGCTCTTTAATTATAGATAGTGGTAGTTGTACTAATGTAGTTAGTACTAGGTTAGTAGATAAATTTAACTTGAAAACTTCTTCACATGTTAAACCTTACAAATTACAATGGTTGAGTGAGAAAGGAGAGTTAGTGGTAGATAGGCAGGTTCTTATTTCTTTCACTATAGGAAGGTATAGTGATGATGTGCTTTGTGATGTTGTTCCTATGGAGGCCACACACTTACTCCTTGGTAGACCTTGGCAATTTGATAGAAAAGCTATACATGATGGAGTTGCCAATACTTACATTTTCTCTCATGTAGGTAAGAAGGTCACACTAAAGCCATTATCACCTAAAGAGGTTTGTGAAGACCAAATAAAAATGAAGTTTAAAAGGGACCAAGAGAAGAAGTTTACCTTGGCCGAGAGCTCCAAAGGCACACCCAAGCATGGAGACAAGTCCATGGCCGAGAGCTCCAAGGGAGGAAAATTGAAAGGGAAGTTATCTAACCCTAAGGTCCATAAACTTGATAAAATGAAAAGTGAAAAGAATGATAAGAAAGATAACTTCTTGATGGAAAGGAGTGAACTCAAGAGAGACTTTTTAGCTAGGAAATCCATATTCTTATGCTTACCTACATCTACTTCTTTGAGTTCTTCTCTTGTAGGTAATCTTGGAAGAAAAGAGAGCCTATGGTGGGAAAGACACTTGAATGGAAAGTATGATTCTGCTATTAAGTTTGGAATTCCTTTTTACCCTAACTCTTGTTTTGAGGTTGCTTGCGCTATAGGTACAAACAAGAAGTTAAGTGTCATGAAACCATGGAACAAACATCATAAAGGAGAGGAAGTGGTTAAGAGTTATAAGCTAACTTTGGGGAAGAATTCCTTAACTCTTACTCATTTCAAATTGCATGGTTACACTTGCTTTATATTAGATTCCCATGATCTTGAAATGGAATTGTTGGCTGTACCTAATGCATTTAGTTTTCATAATGTTGAATTTCCTTCTAGGCTGATCAAAGAGTTTAAGAAGGAGGGTACCCCACAATTGCATGGGTTTAAACAAAAGAGTTTGGTATATGTTTTGAAGGATCAAATAACTTCTACTTGCACTTCATTAGTTGATGTTGTTGATGATAGAAAACAATTTAATTCATATGATTTGCAAACTAGTAACTTTAGTAGGTGTAGAAAATCAAAGGACCACCTATGCCATGACTATAAGAAACAAGTTTGCTTATATTTTGCATCATCTAACAACAAATTTAATGAACCATGTTTAACCTTTGATCCGGGTGGAATTTTTTGTAGGTGAGAACCTAAGTCAACTTGGGGACAAGTTGACCATAAGAAGGAGGGTTTGATGGAGGACCATCCTTGACAAGAAGAGTTACAAGAGCCAGGCACAAAAGAATTCAAGAAGAAGTTGAGAGTCAACTCAAAAGTCAAAGCCAAGATTCAACTCAAGACTCTTCCTTAATTTGTAATAGGACTTGTAACCTTCTAAACATGTTGTAAAGTTGTAATTAGGTTAGGAGAAATTAATTTGGGCTTTGTTTAGTGAATAAATGCACATCCAAGGCAGAAATACTTCCAGTTTCAGGATGGTAATCGATTACCACGACATGGTAATCGATTACTTGAGAGGTTGGCACTGTGGTAATCGATTACCACCGAGATAATTTCAATTCTGGACACCCAAAGACCCTTGGTAATCGATTACCACAACTCAGTAATCGATTACCACGAGCAATTCTCAGTTTTTCTGAACTTTGGGCTGTTTCTCCATTTAAATACATAAATGTATATAGGTTAGAAGCTTGGGCTGCAAGCTAGCACTTCTCCAATTAGTATAAATACCTAACAAACTGAATTGTAAAAAAACTTTTGGAAATTGAATATAGAATTCAGAATTTGTGTGAGAGCATTTTCTCTCTAGAGTTCTTGTGAAGAACCTTGAATCTTATCAATGGCTTCTTGATCCATTGTGGCGATTCCACCTTGAGCTTATTGGCACTTGCCATGTCGCTTCCATTTCTCTTCTAAACCGTTTGTTCTCTTCCTTTTCTGTTTACATCGTCGTTTTTCCCCCATTTAAAAACCTAGAAACTCCATTGAAGCATGAAGGTCCGTTCAATTCTTGCAATTCTCTCGAGGCTTGCATCATTGAGTGAAGTGTTTTGTGAGTTTTATAAGTTTTTCTTGAGTTTTAAGTCATTTTAATTCTTCTTTTGTTGATCTTTAGGTTCATTGAAGGATTGAAGAAGAGATAAGCAGCAAGGAGTGGATCCAATACTTGAATGGAAGCTCAAACCAAGAGAGTAGAGCAAGCCAAACCTCAAGTTGAGCATCCAAGGCTGTTAAAACGTGCAGGGCGTGCTTGCACTGGCCAACCAAGGGAGCACACGCACCTAGTCGTGCTCAAGGGGCGCATTCATGCCTAGCTTGCGGCAAAAACGCGCCAGGGCGCGCGAGAGGAAGTGCTCAGGGGGGCGCGTTCAACCTCCCCTTGCGGCACAAATGCGCCAGGGCGCGTGCCTCTTAAGTGGGTGGCGCATTTCTTCAACTATAAAAGAGCTTTTTGGGCGCGAAAATGAGGGACACACTTCACAATTCAGTTTTCTGTTTCTTCCTCTGCACACTTCGTGAAACCTCTCTCTTCTCCACTTTCGTTTTCCATCTTCCTCCATCAAACCTTGAAGTTTCTGAGCTAGGAGCTTGTGTAAGCAAGATTTAAGCAATCATGGAGCTTCTGTTGTGTTTGATTTCTGTTTCTATTTCTTTTTTTCTCATTTCCATGTTAGGCTAGGTTTTAGGTTAGGGAAGGGGATTTCAGTTCCAGAATTCTTGTAATGCTTTCTATGTGAATTCAATTGTAATTTCGGATTAATTGATTGAGCTTTTCCTACTTAATTGCAATTTCTTGAGGTTTACTTCATGAAGTTCAAATAGTAATAGGAATATTAACTGCTTGAATTGGACTGAACTATGCCTTGAGTTTTTGTTTCTCATTTCAATTATGCAATTGGAAGATTGATAGTTGAATTAGGAGAGGATTTGCATCATTATAACAGTGCATGAGTCTAGGAATAGAACTTGCATGTTATGAGATATTGTGAATTTATCTGTTTCGCTTCTTGAATGAATTTCTATTTTCACCTAAGGGAGTAGAGATTATAGAAGTCATTCAAAGTGACTAAAGACCTAGGAATAGGATTAGTCTAAGGCATCACAAATTCTAGTCTCCAATTGATTGAAGTTCTGTTGAATTGCTATAGAAAATAGTTACTTGAAAGAAGGAATTGAATGAACCTATTCCCTAACTCATTTTATCAATTCTGAAACTTAAACATTTATTGCATCTCAATACTTGCTTTACAGTAGATTACTTCAGTGTTACATAATTACTTAGTTTCTTATATCAGTGTTTAATTCACTGATTCGTTCTAATAGTAACACACGTTGAGCATTCGATACTTCACAATTAGTCTCTGTGGTTCGACATCCCTTTCTCACTATTTCTAAACTTGTGACGACCGGTACACTTGCCGCAAGATCGACACACGTATATTTTCAAGTCAACAGTAATACTACTAGAGATGCTACTGCCCAAGCTGTCGGTGGACGAACTACACCCGTCGGAGATACGGCTGCTAGAGCGGGCACTACCGGAGCTGTCGCTGTCAGGGATGCTACCCCTTCCAAAAAATGCTACTACAATTAATACTACTGGAGATGCTACTTCCCGAGCTGCAGAAGACGAGTTGCATCTGTCGGAGATACCACTGCTAGAGCGGGCACTACCGGAACTATCGTTGTAGTAGATGCTACCCGTAAAGAAACTACTACTGCAGATAATACTACTGGAGATGCTACTTCCTGAGCTGTCATTGGACGAGCTGCACCTGTCGGATATACCGCTACTAGAGCGGGCACTATTTGATCTGTCGCTGTAGGGGCTGCTACCCGTACAGAAACTACTACTGCAGGTAATACTATTGGAGATGCTACTTCCCGAGCTGTCGTTGGACGAGCTACACCTATCGGAAATACCGCTACTAGAGCTGGCACTGCCAGAGCTTTTGCTGTCGGGGATGCTACCCCTACAGAAACTACTACTGCGGGTAATACTACTAGAGATGCTACTGCCCGAGCTATCGGTGGACGAACTGCACCCGTCGGAGATACCGCTGCTAGAGCGGGCACAAACGGAGCTGTCGCTGTCGCAGATGCTACCCTTGCAAAAACTACTACTACAGGTAATACTACTAGAGATGCTACTTCCCGAGCTGCAGAAGACGAGTTGCATCTCGTTTGAGATCGCTAGAGCGGCACCGCGTAATCGTTGTAGGAGCTGCTACCCGAACAGAAACTACTACTGTAGATAATACTACTGGAGATGCTACTTCCTGAGCTGCCATTGGACGAGCTGCACCTGTCGGATATACCGCTACTAGAGCGGGCACTGTTGGATCTGTCGCTGTAGGGGCTGCTACCCGTACAAAAACTACTACTGCAGGTAATACTATTGGAGATGCTACTTCCCGAGCTGTCGTTGGACGAGCTACACCTGTCGGACATACCGCTACTAGAGCCGGCATGCGCCGGAGCTTTTAAATTTGGGGATGCTACCCCTACAGAAACTACTACTGCGGGTAATACTACTGCAGATGCTACTGCCCGAGCTATCGGTGGACGAACTGCACCCGTCGGAGATACCGCTGCGAGAGCGGGCACTACCGGAGGTGTCGCTGTCGGAGATGCTACCCCTGCAAAAACTACTACTACAGGTAATACTACTGGAGATGCTACTTCCCGAGCTGCAGAAGACGAGTTGCATCTGTCGGAGATACCGTTCCTAGAGCGGGCATTGCCGGAACTGTCGTTGTAGGAGCTACCACCTGAACAGAAACTACTACTACAGATAATACTACTGGAGATGCTACTTCCTGAGCTGTCGTTGGACGAGCTGCACCTGTTGGATATACCGCTACTAGAACGTGGACTGTCGGACTGTTCGCTGAAGGGGTTGCTACACGTACAGAAACTACTAATGCAGGTAATACTATTGGCGATGCTATTTCCCGAGTTGTCGTTGGACGAGCTACACCAGTAAAAGATACCGTTACAAGAGCTGGCACTATCGGAGCTTTTGCCGCCGGGGATGCTACCCCTACGAAACTACTACGGAGATGCTAATGCTCGAGCGTCTTGATTGGACGAATCGTTTATTCGGAGATACCATCGCTAGAGCGGGCACTACATCGAGTTTAAGAGGTTTCTGGGGATGCTACCCCCCGCAAAAATACTACTACATGTAATACTACCGGAGATTTTAATTCCCGTAGTAAATAGACGAATTGCATATGTAAATGAGATACCGTCGCTAGAGCGGGCAAATCGCCGAATCGTCGTCAAAGAGTCGCTACCCGTACGTAAAAACTACTACCGCAAATAATAAAGTGGAGATGCTAATTCCTAAGCCGTCGTTGGTCGAAATGCACTGTCTGGATATACCGCTGGTAAGAGCGGCATTACTGGATCCGTGTAAATTGTAGGGCCGCTACCCGTACGTAAACTACTACCGCAGTAATACTATGGAGATGCTACTTCCCGAGCCGTCGTTGGACGAGCTACACCCGTTGGACATACCGCTATTAGAGCCGGTAACCGCCGGGAGCTTTTGTCGTCTGGGGATGCTACCCCTACGTAAAACTACTACGCGGGTAATACTACATCGGAGATGCTATCGCTCGAGCTATCGGTGGACGAACCGCACCGTCGGAGATACCGCCGCTAGAGCGGGCACTACCGGAGGTGTCGTTTTCGGAGATGCTACCCCAAAGAAACTACTACTACGGGTAATACTTTCGGTGATGCTACTTCCCGTTTTTAAAGAAGACGAAGTTGCATCCGTTGTCGGAGATACCTTATTCTAAAGTTTTAGAGCGGCACCGCCGGAATCGTCGTTGTAGAGCGCCACCGAACGTAAACTACTACTACAGATAATACTACTGGAGATGCTACTTCCTGAGCTGTCGTTGGACGAGCTGCACCTGTTGGATATACCGCTACTAGAACGTGGACTGTCGGATCTGTCGCTCAAGGGGTTGCAACACGTACAGAAACTACTAATGCAGGTAATACTATTGGTGATGCTATTTCTTGAGTTGTCGTTGGACAAGCTACACCTGTAAAAGATACCGTTACAAGAGCTGGCACTATCGGATCTTTTGCTGCCGGGGATGCTATCCCTACAGAAACTACTACTGGAGATGCTAATGCTGGAGTTGTCGGTGGGACTAACCGCACTGTTGAGATACAATTGCTAGAGCGGGCACTCGAGTCGTCGTTGTCGGGGATGCTACCCCTGCAAAAAATACTACTACATGTAATACTACTGGAGATGCTACTTCCCGAGCTGCAGAAGAGGAGTTGCATCTGTCGGAGATACCGCTGCTAGAGCGGGCACTGCCGGAACTGTCGCCGTAGGAGCTGCTACCCGTACAGAAACTACTACTGCAAATAATACTAGTGGAGATGCTAATTCCTAAGCTGTCGTTGGTCGAGCTGCACCTGTCGGATATACCGCTACTAGAGCGGGCACTGTTGGATCTGTCGCTGTAGGGGCTGCTTCCCGTACAGAAACTACTACTACAGGTAATACTATTGGAGATGCTACTTCCCGAGCTGTCGTTGGAAGAGCTACACCGTTGAAATAAATACTAGAGCAAGATCGCCGGAGCTTTTTGTCGTCGGGGATGCTACCCCTACGAAACTACTACCGGGTAATACTACCGGAGATGCTACGCCTCGAGCTATATGGTGGATTAACCGCACCCGTTTGAGATACCGCCGCTAGAGCGGGCACTACCGGAGGTATCGCTGTCGGAGATGCTACCCCTGCAAAAACTACTACTGCAGGTAATACTACTGGAGATGCTACTTCCCGAAAGTTATGAAGACGAGTTGCATCTGTCGGAGATACCGTTGCTAGAGCGGGCACCGCCGAATCGTCGTTGTAGGAGTCGCCATTCCGAACTTTAAACTACTACTAAGCGTAATAACACTACCGGAGATGCTATTTCCCGATCTTGTCGTTGGACGAGCTGCACCTGTTGGATATACCGCTAGTAGAACGTGGATCGGATTCGTAGAAAAAGGGGTTGCAACACGTACAGAAACTACTAATGCAGGTAATACTATTGGCGATGCTATTTTTTGAGTTGTCGTTGGACGAGCTACACCTGTAAAAGATACCTTTACAAGAGGTGGCACTATCGGAGCTTTTGCTGCCGGGAATGCTACCCCTACAGAAACTACTACTGGAGATGCTAATGCTCGAGCTGTCGGTTGACGAACTGCACCCGTCGGAGATACCACTGCTAGAGCGGGCACTACTGGAGCTGTCGCTATCGGGGAAGCTACCCCTGCAAAAAATACTACTACATGTAATACTACTGGAGATGCTACTTCCCGAGCTGCAGAAGACGAGTTGCATCTGTCGGAGATACCGCTGCTAGAGCGGGCACTGCCGGAACTGTCGTTGTAGGAGCTGCTACCCGTACAGAAACTACTACTGCATATTATACTACTGGAGATGCTAATTCCTAAGCTGTCGCTGGTCGAGCTGCACCTGTCGGATATACCGCTACTAGAACGGGCACTGTTGGATCTGTCGCTGTAGGGGCTGCTACCCGTACAGAAACTACTGCTACAGGTAATACTATTGGAGATGCTACTTCCCGAGCTGTCGTTGGACGAGCTACACCTGTCGGAAATACCGCTACTAGAGCTGGCATCGCCGGAGCTTTTCTTTCGGGATGCTACCCCTACGTAAAACTACTATTGCGGGTAATACCACGGGAGATGCACGCCGAGCTATCGGTGGACGAACCGCACGTGTCGGAGATACCGTTATTAGAGCGGGCACAACCCGAACTTTGCCGTGTCGGAGATGCTACCCCCGCAAAAACTACTACCGCAGTAATACATCGGAGATGCTATTTCCCGAGCCGCAGTAAGACGAGCCGCATCTGTTCTGAGATACCGTCGCTAGAGCGGGCACCGCCGAATTTCGTTGTAGAGATGCTACGAACGTAAACTACTACGTAGATAATACTACCGGAGATGCTACTTCCCGAGTATCATCGGGACGAGCCGCACCTGGGTCGGATATACCGCTAGAGAGAGGCAATCGTTGGATCTATTCGCCGTAGGGGCTGCTACCCGTACAAAAACTACTACCGCAGTAATACTATTGGAGATGCTACTTCCCGAGCCGTCGTTGGACGAGCTACACCGCTTGACATACCGCTACTGTAGAGTCGGCACCGCCGGAGCTTTTGCTGTCTGGGGATGCTACCCCACGTAAACTACTACCGGGGTAATACTATCGGAGATGCTATTTCCCGAGCCGGAAGACGAGTTGCATCCGTTTGAGATACCGCTGCAGAGCGGCATCGCCGAATCGCCGTTGACAGAGAGCCGCCACCCGAACAAAACTACTACTACGTATAACACTACTGGAGATGCTACTTCCTGAGCCGTCGCTGACGAGCCGCACTCGTTGGATATACCGCTAGTAGAACGTGGACCGTCTGGACCGTTTCGCTAAAGGGTTGCAACACGTACGTAAACTACTAATGCAGGTAATACTATTGGCGATGCTATTTTTTGAGTTGTCGTTGGACGAGCTACACCTGTAAAAGATACCGTTACAAGAGCTGGCACTATCGGAGCTTTTGCTGCCGGGGATGCTACCGTTACAGAAACTACTACTGGAGATGCTAATGATCGAGCTGTCGGTGGACGAACTGCACCCGTCGGAGATACCGCTGCTAGAGCGGGCACTACTGGAGCTGTCGCTGTCGGGGATGCTACCCCTACAAAAAATACTACTACATGTAATACTACTGGAGATGCTACTTCCCGAGCTGCAGAAGACGAGTTGCATCTGTCGGAGATACCGCTGCTAGAGCGAAAGTAATCGCGTAATCAAGCCGCGTAGGAGCCGCTACCCGTTTAAGCTACTACCGCAAATAATACCACGGGAGAAGCTAATTCCTAAGTTGTCGTTGGTCGAGCCGCACTGTTTCTGGACATACCGCTACTAGAGTCGCCGGCACGTGAGCTTTTGCTGTCGGGGATGCTACCCCTACAGAAACTACTACTGCGGGTAATACTACTGGAGATGCTACTTCCCGAGCTGCAGAAGACGAGTTGCATCTGTCGGAGATACCGTTGCTAGAGCGGGCACTGCCGGAACTGTCGTTGTAGGAGCTGCCACCTGAACAGAAACTACTACTACAGATAACACTACTGGAGATGCTACTTCCTGAGCTGTCGTTGGACGAGCTGCACCTGTTGGATATACCGCTAGTAGAACGTGGACTGTCGGATCTGTCGCTAAAGGGGTTGCAACACGTACAGAAACTACTAATGCAGGTAATACTATTGGCGATGCTATTTTTTGAGTTGTCGTTGGACGAGCTACACCTGTAAAAGATACCGTTACAAGAGCTGGCACTATCGGAGCTTTTTGCCGGGGATGCTACCGTTACGAAACTACTACCGGAGATGCTAATGATCGAGCCGTCGGCGGACGAACTGCACCTGTCGGAGATACCGCCGCTAGAGCGGGCACTACCGGAGTCGCCGTCGGGGATGCTACCCCTACAAAAAATACTACTACATGTAATACTACTGGAGATGCTACTTCCCGAGCTGCAGAAGACGAGTTGCATCTGTCGGAGATACCGCTGCTAGAGCAGCACCGCGAATCGCCGCCGTAGGAGTATGCTACCCGTACGTGCTACTACCGCAAATAATACTACCGGAGAAGCTAATTCCTAAGTTTGTCGTTGGTCGAGCTGCACTCGTCGAATATACCGCTACTAGAGCGGCAATCGTTGAATTTGTCGCCGTAGGGCCGCTACCCGCATGTAAACTACTACCGGGTAATACTATTGGAGATGCTACTTCCCGAGCTGTCGTTGGACGAGCTACACCTGTCGGACATATCGCTACTAGAGCTGGCACTGCCGGAGCTTTTGCTGTCGGGGATTCTACCCCTACAGAAACTACTACTACGAGTAATACTACTGGAGATGCTATTGCCCGAGCTATCGGTGGACGAACTGCACCCGTCGGAGATACCGCTGCTAGAGCGGGCACTACCGGAGCTGTCGCTGTCGAAGATGCTACCCCTGCAAAAACTACTACTACAGGTAATACTACTAGAGATGCTACTTCCCGAGCTGTAGAAGACGAGTTGCATCTGTCGGAGATACCACTGCTAGAGCGGGCACTGCTGGAACTGTCGTTGTAGGGGCTGCTAGCCGTACAGAAACTACTACTGCAGATAATACTACTGGAGATACTACTTCCTGAGCTGTCGTTGGACGAGCTGCACCTGTTGAATATACCGCTACTAGAACGGGCACTGTCGGATCTGTCGCTAAAGGGGCTGCTACAGGTACAGAAACTACTAATGCAGGTAATACTATTGGAGATGTTATTTCCCGAGTTGTCGTTGGACGAGCTACACCTGTCGGAGATACCGTTACAAGTGCTGGCACTATCGGAGCTGTTGCTGTCGGGGATGCTACCCCTACGAAACTACTATTTTTCGGGAGATGCTAATGCTCGAGCCGTCGGTGGGACGAACCGCACCTCGGACGTGAGATACCGCCGCTAGAGCGGGCACTACCGGGAGTCATTTCGTCGGGATGCTACCCCCGCAAAAAATGCTACTACGGGTAATACTATCGGAGATGCTACTTCCCGAGCGCGAAGACGAGCCGCATCGGCCGGGGAGATACCGTCGTTGGGAGCGCACGCCGAATGCCGCCGTAGGGAGTCGCTACCCGGATAAACTACACCGCAAATAATACTACCGGAGATTCAACTTCCTAAGTCGTCCTTGGTCGAGCCGCACTGCTGGATATACCGCTACTGTGAGCAGTAATCGTTGGATCCGTCGCCAGTGGTCGCTACCCGTACAAAACTACTACCGCAGTAATACTATTGGAGATGCTACCGCCCGAGCCGTCGTTGGACGAGCTACACTCGTCGGACATACCGCTACTAGAGCCGGCACCGCCGGAGCTTTTGTCGTCGAGGATCCTACCCCTACAAAACTACTACCGCGGTAATACCATCGGGAGATGCTACCGCCCGAGCTATCGTGGACTAACCGCACCCGTCGGAGATACCGCTCCTGTGAGGACACGCCGTAGCGTCTCGTCGGGATGCTACCCTTGCAAAAATGCTACTACAGTAATACTATCGGAGATGCTACTTCCCGAGCCGCACGAAGACGAGTTGCATCATCTGAGATACCACTACTAGAGCGGCATCGCAGAATCGTCGCCAGAGAGCGCTACGTACAGAAACTACTACTCGCAGATAACACTACAGAGATGCTACTTCCGTAGCCGTCGTTGGACGAGCCGCACTGTTTGGATATACCGCTATCGGGAGCGGCATCGCGTTGGATCGTCCTATCAGGGATGCTACCCGTACAAAAACTACTACTGCAGTAATACTATTGGATATGCTACTTCCCGAGCTGTCGTTGGACTAGCTACACTCGTCGGACATACCGCTACTAGAGCGGGCAATCGCTCGGCGCTTTGTCGTTTGGGATGCTACCCCTACGTAAAACTACTACCGGGTAATACTACCGGAGATGCTACCGCTCGAGCCGTTTGCGGTGGACGAACTACACCCGTCGGAGATACCGTCGCTAGAGCGGGCATGATGTAGGAACATCTAGAAGAGTTACTAGAAGCATGCAAAGGAAGCTAGAAGAGGAGGTGGGAAGACTCCAAGCACAAGAAGATAGTATAGGACCTAGTACTTGTAGTTTACTTGTAAATTCTTTTGAAACATAACTAAGTCCTATGTTGTAATAGCTTTAGGGAATACTTGGGCTTAAGCCCGTGGGTTTTCATAGGCCCAAGGCCTAAGGCTCCATCTAATCCTACGCATGCCACACTCCTAAGTCAAGCCACACAAGAATTTAAAAATTGAATAAAATCATTTTTTGTTCTAAAAACTTGTGTGAGCTTGAAAACCTTCTTAAACAAGGAGGGAGCCTTTAATTAAGCTTTGGATCCATGCCTAAGCTTAATCAAAGATCTCCACCCTTGATTAAGAAAGGTAGAGGATTGATGACATGGCACATCACATGGTCTTAAGGAGGAGACAAGAAGGAGACAAGGAGGGGACAAGACCATGTGAAGGCCATGTGCTTCCTAACAACCAACTAACCACTTGGGTTACTTGGCTTGCAAGGAAGCTCCACGGATTGGTTGAGCCCTAACCGTGATTAGTGGCTCCCAACCGTGGTTAAAGGCTACTTAGCTTGCAAGGCAAGCTAAGATTACTTGGAGCCCAAGCTTTTGCAACCTATAAATACCCTAAGCTTCTCCTTTGTAAAGAACTTTTGATGAATGAAAATAGCTTCTAGCTTTTGAGAGAATTTTCTCTTGTTCCCTTAGGGAAGACCTTGAATCTTATCAATGGCTTCTTCAACCATTGTGGCGGTTCCTCCTAGGCTTATAGGAGTTCTTCTCCTTGGCGCCATCTTCATTCCTTTCTAATCCATTTTCTACTTTGATTTCTTGAACCTAAAACCAAAAACACCTAAACCGAACCATTTCTTCTTTGCTTCTTTGGATTGATGCGTGGTTGAAGGCAAGTGTGGGCAATTTGGAGCTTCCATGGAATCTCTTCCAAGTGTGGCTTCATCAAGTGGTATCTAGAGCAAGGTTACCTTCAACTTTGAATCTTCACACCGGTTAGTTGAGTCTTGTTTTTCTTTTGAGTTCTTCCACCGATTGAATCTTGTGTCTTCTTCTTTGAGTAGCTTATTTGAGTTCCTTGAGTTGTCTCATTAGTAGTTTTGAGTTTGGAGCATATTTTCTTCTTATAGTTACTGCATTAGGCCGTAGCGTCATCTTGATATGTTCCATCATTTTCTTTGAATACATGATTGAATAGCTTGCAAATTTTGACTCCATAATCTTTCATGAATTTTGCTCTTGCAAGTTTTTAATTCATGTATGTCATTAGGATTTTGTTTAGCCGTGTTTTCCACTGTATTGTGAGGCATAATTACTGGTTTTGTACTGCACTTTAATCTTCCACACGCATAGTACATGATTTCTAAGTGCTAGGAACATCTACTAGTATATGCTTGCATGATTTTGAATTTTTAGTAATTTTAGATTGCTATTTGTTTTGAAATTTTGAGTAGACTTTGTAATTGCTATGATAAGCTAGGATTTGAACCTAGAAGAGGCTTTTAGTTCCTTAGAGGTTTCGGTCCAGCCATACAATTACAAAAGAAAAGAATCAAAATCAAAAGAAAGAAAAGAGAAGAGAAAGAAAACAAGTGAAAAGAAAAACAAGTAGTGAAGAGTAGTGGCTATAAAACAAAAAGCACAATTAGAGAGCCATAGAAAGTGAAAAGAAAAGAGAGAGTACTGCAACATAAGAGCAAAAGAAAGTGAAAAAGAAAAGAGTTACACAAAAGAAACACCATTGGACCTAGGAAAGAGCCTACACATTCTAGTTGAAATTCTAGTTTTGAGCTTCCTAGTGAATTGTGTATCTTTTGGTTCTTTACATGTAATTTTCTTTTTCTCCACTGCACTGCACTTTGCTGGACATATTATTGTACTGAACATAAAGGCATTTAATTGAATTTTGCATGAGAAGCATGATAGCTAGCAAAGTATAGAAACTAGGCAAAATCGGTCTCTAATATTTTGCTGATTTTTCTGAAATCGGTTTCTAATTTCGGTTTCTAAGTGGTTTGAAGTGCTTGCTGTCCAGTTTTGATTACCTCATGATATGCCTCTGTTTTGACATGTTTCCTTGGGCTTTTATATGATATTTTGCTGCCCTATTATGTGCCATTGTCTCATTAAATTTTCTCCACAATTTGAGTAGCCATTCATTTCATTTTGAGCTTTTATTGCTTGTCTCCTTTGGATTCTCGTGGTTTTGTCTTAGAGTCTCTTGTCTTTCTTGACCTCTTAAGCCTAGTTAGGTGCTGTTCCTCTTTCATAATGGTATGCTAAGAACCTTGATAATTGATTAGAGGATAATCCCTACTAGAACATAGAGAAAGAGTGGTAAAAGGCAAGAGAGCATCCTCATAAAAAGAGCCTTGATTTGAGTGATACACGAGTGTGAGTGGATACACTTAGAGAGTGTTGAAAGGTTTATTGCTTTCCTTATTTTCTTGTATACTAACTCTTTCTTGCAGCCATGGCAAGTCCATCTAGTGTTGGACAAGACTTGTCACCTAGGACACTAAATATTTTGAACTTGGTGATGGAGAAAATGGATGCTAAATTGAGGGAGAGTGAGGAAAGAATGAGGAGGGAGAACCGAGGGGGAGAAAGATCTTTGAATAATGAGGGGGATAGGAGAGAAAGGATGAGTGGAAATAGGAGAAGACATGACGATGAAGGAGAAAGGAGAAGTAGTAGGGAAAGGGAACCTAAAACCTCCATTGGAAGTGATGAAGGAATTCCTTTTAGAGAACCTTTTCCTAGGAATGAACCTTTTTACCATACTAGGAGGAATGGGGGAAGGTATGGCCGAGAAGAGGCAAGAGAAAACCGAGAAGGAAGGAGGACCCATTGGGAGGAGGAAGATAGATTTGATGAGAGGTTTGTGAAGATCACCATACCTAAGTTCAATGGTAGTGGAGGACCCGAAGCATACTTAGATTGGGCCATGAAAGTGGACCAAATTTTCTCAAGCTATCCCTTGTTGAGTGAAGAGAAAAAGCTACACCTAGTGACCCTAGAATTTGAAGACTATGCCATGATTTGGTGGAATCAACAAGATAGGGGCTACGGTTGCATTAGACCAAGAGTGACCACATGGGAAGCCTTGAAGCATGCCTTGAGAGAGCGTTTTGTACCACCCACATACCTAAGGGATCTACACAACAAATTACAAAGATTGTATCAAGGGAATAGAAGTGTTCAAGAATACTTCAAGGACCTTGAAATCACCATGCTAAGAGCACACATAGAGGAGAGTTTGGAGTCTACTTTGGCAAGGTTTGTGAATGGGTTGAACCGAGAAATCCAAGATGTGTTGGAGTTGCAAAGGTACTCCCACATTGAAGAGGCCATACACCTAGCCGAGAGAATTGAGTCACAACTTAAGAGAAGGCAAGCAAAAAGGGTGTCCACGCCAAACACTTCTTCTTGGAAAGGAAAGGAAAACAAGGAACCATCTTCCAAGCCTAAAGGGAGAGATAGCCGAGACTCCACCAAGCCTAAAGAGGTAGTTTCTCAACCTAATCCCTTGAGATCAAGTAACATAAAATGTTTCAAGTGTTTAGGGAAGGGCCACATTGCATCTCAATGTCCTAACAAAAGGACAATGGTCACAAGAGGAGGAGAAACTATAAGTGAATCTTCACAAGGATCTTCAAGTGAAAAGGAAGAAGAAAAGGAAGCATCCATCCATAGTGAAGAAGCCGAAGAGGGTGACTTGCTTATGGTAAGGAGACTCCTTAAATTGAACCTTGCAATTGATGACACACAAAGGAAAACATTTTCCATACAAGGTGCAAGGTAAAGGGTAATGTATGTTCCTTAATCATTGATGGAGGTTCTTGTACAAATGTTGTAAGTGAGGGTCTTGTAGCTAAACTTGAATTGCCTACTATTACTCATGTTAGACCTTATAAATTACAATGGCTTAGTGAAAATGGTGAAATAAAGGTTAATAGACAATGCATGATAGACTTTTCTATAGGAAAATATGTTGATAGTGTTTTGTGTGATGTAGTTCCAATGGAAGCTACTCATTTACTCCTAGGTAGACCATGGCAATATGATAGAAATGTGATTCATGATGGTCTTGCTAACACTTTCTTGTTTTCTTTTGAAGGTAGAAAAGTTTTACTAAAACCTTTGTCACCAAAGGAGGTATGTGAGGACCAAGTCAAGTTAAGACTTAGGAGGTCCCAAGAGCCAAAGAGTGAAGAGGCCGAGAATTCCAAAGCACCCAAAGCCTTGGCCGAGAAGCAAAGCAAAAAGAAAATTGTTTTGAAAAATGATTCAAGTTGTAATAATAATATTAGTCATAGTAAATGTAAAGAGACATTACTTGTTACATGCAATGAAATAAAAAGGGAATACTTAGCTAGGAAATCTATGTTTTTGTGTATGCCTACTCCTTTAACATTGAGCAATGCTTGTGTAGGTGATGACAAGTCCATAGATGAATTACTTGAGGAATTCCAAGATGTCTTTCCTTTGGATCTTCCCCATGGATTGCCACCTCTTAGGGGTATAGAACATCAAATAGATCTCATTCCGGGTTCCCAATTGCCCAACAAACCCGCCTATAGGAGCTCACCAAGTGAAACCAAGGAGATTGAGAAGCAAGTCCAAGACCTCTTGAAGAAAGGATGGGTCAAAGAAAGCCTCTCTCCTTGTGCATCACCTATCATCTTGGTTCCTAAGAAGGAGGGTACGTGGCGAATGTGTACCGATTGTAGAGCAATAAATAATATCACTATTAGATATAGACATCCAATTCCTAGATTAGATGATCTATTAGATGAATTACATGGATCTACTCTATTTTCCAAAATAGATCTCAAAAGCGGTTACCATCAAATTAGAATGAAAGATGGAGATGAATGGAAAACCGCCTTTAAGACTAAATTTGGATTATATGAGTGGCTAGTAATGCCATTTGGATTGTCTAATGCTCCTAGTACATTCATGAGACTCATGAATCATGTGCTAAGGGAGTTCCTAGGTAAATTTGTAGTAGTATATTTTGATGATATTTTAGTATATAGTAGAAGTTTTCAAGAGCATGTAAATAATTTGAAAAGTGTTTTAGAAGTACTTAGGAAAGAAAAATTGTATGCAAATAAGGATAAATGTATCTTTGGGGCCGAAAAAGTTGTATTCCTTGGATTCGTTGTAAGCTCAAAGGGAGTGGAAGTAGATGAAGCCAAGATACAAGCTATCAAGGAATGGCCCACACCAACATGTGTAAAGGAGGTAAGGAGTTTTCATGGCTTAGCTAGTTTCTATAGAAGAT
Source organism: Hylodesmum podocarpum (assembly GCA_026586105.1). NCBI lineage: Eukaryota > Viridiplantae > Streptophyta > Magnoliopsida > Fabales > Fabaceae > Hylodesmum > Hylodesmum podocarpum. The sequence goes on from JALJEV010000357.1 coordinate 221,444, forward strand.
TTGTAAAGGACTTTAGCACCATAGCTAGTCCATTGAATGAACTTGTAAAAAAGGACATTAAGTTTTCATGGGGCCTTCTCAAGAAGAAGCCTTCAAGGTGCTCAAACACAAACTCACACACGCACCCATACTTGCTTTACCAAATTTCTCTTTATCATTTGAACTTGAATGTGATGCGTCAAATGTAGGCATAGGTGCGGTTCTCATGCAAGGAGGGCATCCCATAGCTTATTTTAGTGAAAAACTAAAGGGGGGGCACCTTAACTACTCTACCTATGATAAAGAATTATATGCTTTAGTAAGGGCTTTACATGTGTGGCAACACTACTTGCTACCTAAAGAGTTTATAGTCCATACGGACCATGAAGCCCTAAAGCATTTGAGAGGGCAAGGAAAATTGAATAAGAGGCATGCCAAATGGGTAGAATACATAGAACAATTTCCTTACATCATCAAGTATAAAAAGGGGTCTAGTAACATAGTTGCCGACGCTCTAAGTAGAAGGCACACTTTGATAAACATGCTTGAGTGTAAGATGTATGGTTTTGACCATATTAAACCTATGTATGCCTTGGATAAGGATTTCGGTCTTGCATGGGAATCAAGTACCAAAGGTGCATTCAAAGACTATTTTAGGCACAATGGATATCTCTTTAAAGGCCAAGCATTGTGTGTACCTAAATCTTCTTTGAGGGACTTGTTGGTGGTTGAAACTCATGAGGGAGGATTGATGGGTCATTTTGGAAGAGATAAGACTTTGGCCATGTTACAAGAGAACTTCTATTGGCCTCATATAGAGAGTTCAAGTCGTCAAGCACATCTCTAAATGCATCACTTGTAACAAGGCCAAATCTAAAGTCTCCCTAATGGTCTCTACCAACCCCTTCCGATTGCTTCCTCCCCTTGGATGGATATATCCATGGATTTCATCCTTGGCCTTCCCAAATCCAAAAGAGGGATGGATAGTATCTTTGTTGTTGTATGTCGTTTCTCAAAAATGGCTCATTTCATAGCTTGCAAGAAAGTTGATGACGCTTCTCATATTGCAAGACTATTCTTTAAGGAAGTAGTGAGGCTCCATGGAGTACCCAAGACCATTGTGAGTGATAGAGATTCAAAATTTCTTGGACACTTTTGGAGGACCCTTTGGAGTTGTCTTGGAACCAAACTTCTTTTCTCTACAACTTGCCACCCCCAAACGGATGGGCAAACCGAAGTTGTCAATAGAACCTTGGGTCAACTATTGAGAACTTTTGTTGGTGACAAAATAAAGAGTTGGGAAGATTGGCTACCTCATATTGAGTTTGCTTATAATAGGGTTGAACATTCCACTACTAAATTTTCTCCTTTTCAAATTGTTTATGGATTTAACCCACTCACCCCACTTGATCTAGTGGCTTTGCCTATTGAGTTTTCTTGTAATAGGAGCGGTCAAGAGAGGGCTAGAAAGATCCAAGAGCTACACGCTCAAGTAAAGGAGAAAATAGAGAAAAAGAATGAGCAAATAGCAAGAACCTACAACAAACATCACAAAGACATTGAGTTCAAAGTAGGGGATATGGTTTGGCTTCATTTGAGAAAGGAACGGTTTCCTACCTTAAGGAGTTCCAAGCTACTTCCAAGAGGAGATGGACCCTTCAAGATCATAGAAAAATTGGGGGCAAATGCATACAAGCTCGACTTACCAAGTAAGTATGGTGGTAGTAACTCTTTCAATATAACTGATCTTTCTTTATGTGATGTAGGTACAAATGATGACCTCAACTTGGGGACAAGTTCAAGCCAAGAAGGAGGGTTTGATGTAGGAACATCTAGAAGAGTTACTAGAAGCATGCAAAGGAAGCTAGAAGAGGAGGTGGGAAGACTCCAAGCACAAGAAGATAGTATAGGACCTAGTACTTGTAGTTTACTTGTAAATTCTTTTGAAACATAACTAAGTCCTATGTTGTAATAGCTTTAGGGAATACTTGGGCTTAAGCCCGTGGGTTTTCATAGGCCCAAGGCCTAAGGCTCCATCTAATCCTACGCATGCCACACTCCTAAGTCAAGCCACACAAGAATTTAAAAATTGAATAAAATCATTTTTTGTTCTAAAAACTTGTGTGAGCTTGAAAACCTTCTTAAACAAGGAGGAGCCTTTAATTAAGCTTTGGATCCATGCCTAAGCTTAATCAAAGATCTCCACCCTTGATTAAGAAAGGTAGAGGATTGATGACATGGCACATCACATGGTCTTAAGGAGGAGACAAGAAGGAGACAAGGAGGGGACAAGACCATGTGAAGGCCATGTGCTTCCTAACAACCAACTAACCACTTGGGTTACTTGGCTTGCAAGGAAGCTCCACGGATTGGTTGAGCCCTAACCGTGATTAGTGGCTCCCAACCGTGGTTAAAGGCTACTTAGCTTGCAAGGCAAGCTAAGATTACTTGGAGCCCAAGCTTTTGCAACCTATAAATACCCTAAGCTTCTCCTTTGTAAAGAACTTTTGATGAATGAAAATAGCTTCTAGCTTTTGAGAGAATTTTCTCTTGTTCCCTTAGGGAAGACCTTGAATCTTATCAATGGCTTCTTCAACCATTGTGGCGGTTCCTCCTAGGCTTATAGGAGTTCTTCTCCTTGGCGCCATCTTCATTCCTTTCTAATCCATTTTCTACTTTGATTTCTTGAACCTAAAACCAAAAACACCTAAACCGAACCATTTCTTCTTTGCTTCTTTGGATTGATGCGTGGTTGAAGGCAAGTGTGGGCAATTTGGAGCTTCCATGGAATCTCTTCCAAGTGTGGCTTCATCAGTGGACGATCTACACCCGTCGGAGATACCGCTGCTAGAGCGGGCACTACCGGAGCTGTCGCTGTTGGAGATGCTACCTCTACAAAAAATGCTACTACAGGTAATACTACTGGAGATGCTACTTCCCGAGCTGCAGAAGACGAGTTGCATCTGTCGGAGATACTGCTGCTAGAGCGGGCACTACCGGAGTTATCGCTGTCGGGGATGCTACCCCTGCAAAAAATGCTACTACAGGTAATACTACTGGAGATGCTACTTCCCGAGCTGCATAAGACAAGTTGCATCTGTTGGAGATACCGCTGGTAGAGCGGGCACCGCCGAATCGTTTCGTAGGAGCGCTACCCGTACGTAAACTACTACCGCAAATAATACTCATCGGAGATTCAACTTCCTAAGTCTGTCCTGGTCGAGCCGCACCCGTCGGATACCGCTACTAGAGGTGCACCGTTGGATCTCGTCAGGCGCCGCTACCCGTACGTAAACTACTACTGCAGGTAATACTATTGGAGATGCTACTGCCCGAGCTGTCGTTGGACGAGCTACACCTGTCGGACATACCGCTACTAGAGCTGGCACGCCTGGAGCTTTTGCTGTCGGGGATCCTACCCCTACAGAAACTACTACTGCGGGTAATACTACTGGAGATGCTACTGCCCAAGCTATTGGTGGACGAACTGCACCCGTCGGAGATACCGCTCCTAGAGCGGGCACTACCGGAGGTGTCGCTGTCGGAGATGCTACCCCTGCAAAAACTACTACTGCAGGTAATACTACTGGAGATGCTACTTCCCGAGCTGCAGAAGATGAGTTGCATCTGTCGGAGATACCGTTGCTAGAGCGGGCACCGCGAATCGTTCGTTGTAGTTGAGTCGCCACCCGAACGAAACTACTACTACAGATAATACTACTGGAGATGCTACTTCCTGAGCTGTCTTTGGACGAGCTGCACCTGTTGGATATACCGCTAGTAGAACGTGGACTGTCGGATCTGTCGCTAAAGGGGTTGCAACACGTACAGAAACTACTAATGCAGGTAATACTATTGGCGATGCTATTTCCCGAGTTGTCGTTGGACGAGCTACACCAGTAAAAGATACCGTTACAAGAGCTGGCACTATCGGAGCTTTTGCTGCCGGGGATGCTACCCCTACAGAAACTACTACTGGAGATGCTAATGATCGAGCTGTCAGTGGACGAACTGCACCCGTCGGAGATACCGCTGCTAGAGCGGGCACTACTGGAGCTGTCGCTGTCGGGGATGCTACCCCTACAAAAAACACTACTACATGTAATACTACTGGAGATGCTACTTCCCGAGCTGCAGAAGACGAGTTGCATCTGTCGGAGATACCGCTGCTAGAGCAGGCACTACCAGAACTGTCGCTGTAGGAGCTGCTACCCGTACAGAAGCTACTACTGCAAATAATACTACTGGAGATGCTAATTCCTAAGCTGTCGTTGGTCGAGCTGCACCTGTCGGATATACCGCTACTAGAGCGGGGACTGTTGGATTTGTCGCTGTAGGGGCTGCTACTCGTACAGAAACTACTACTGCAGGTAATACTATTGGAGATGCTACTTCCCGAGCTGTCGTTGGACGAGCTCCACCTGTCGGACATATCGCTACTAGAGCTGGCACTGCCGGAGCTTTTGCTGTCGGGGATTCTACCCCTACAGAAACTACTACTACGGGTAATACTACTAGAGATGCTATTGCCCGAGCTATCGGTGGACGAACTACACCCGTCGGAGATACCGCTGCTAGAGCGGGCACTACCGGAGCTGTCGCTGTCGAAGATGCTACCCTTGCAAAAAATGCTACTACAGGTAATACTACTGGAGATGCTACTTCCCGAGCTGCAGAAGACGAGTTGCATCTGTCGGAGATACCGCTGCCAGAGCAAGCACTGCCGGAACTGTCGCTGTAGGAGCTGCTACCCGTACGAAACTACTACTGCAGATAATACTACTGGAGATGCTACTTCCTGAGCTGTCGTTGGACGAGCTGCACCGGTCCGATATACCGCTACTAGAGCGGGCACTGTCGGATCTGTCGCTGTCGGGGATGCTACCCCTGAAAAAATGCTACTACAGGTAATACTGCTGGATATGCTACTTCCCGAGCTGCAGAAGACGAGTTGCATCTATCGGAGATAACGCTGCTAGAGCGGGCACTACCAGAGTTGCCGCTGTCGGGGATCCTACCCCTACAAAAAATGCTACTACAGGTAATACTACCTGAGATTTTACTTCCCGAGCTGCAGAAGACAAGTTGCATCTGTCGGAGATACCGCTGCTAGAGCGGGCACTACCGGAGTTGTCATTTGTCGGGATGCTACCCCCGCAAAAATGCTACTACGGGTAATACTACCTTTGGAGATGCTACTTCCCGAGCCGCAGAAGACGAGTTGCATCCGGGTTCGGAGATACCGTCGCTAGAGCGACCATCGCTGAATTTAATCATTTGTAGGAGTCGATTACCCGTACAGAAACTACTACTGCAGATAATACTACTGGAGATGCTACTTCCTAAGCTGTCGTTGGACGAGCTGCACCTGTCGGATATACCGCTACTAGAGCGGGAACTGTTGGATCTGTCGCTGTAGGGGCTGCTACCCGTACAGAAACTACTACTTTAGTTAATACTATTGGAGATGCTACTTCCCGAGCTGTCGTCGGACGAGCTACACCTGTCGGACATACCGCTACTAGAGTCGGCTTCGTGGCGCTTTTGCTATCGGGATGCTACCCCAACGAAACTACTCTTTTTGCGGGTAATACTACGGAGATCTCGCCCGATTGTCGGTGGACGAACTACACCCGTCGGAGATACCGCTGCTAGAGCGGGCACTACCGGAGCTGTCGCTGTCGGGGATGCTACCCCTACAAAAAATGCTACTATAGGTAATACTACTGGAGATGCTACTTCCCGAGCCACTTTAAGACGAAGCCGTTTCTCCATCGGAGATACAAGCTACTAGAGCCTGGCACTATGAATCAAGTCGCTCGTAGGAGCTGCTACCCATACAGAAACTACTACTGCAGATAATACTAATGGAGATGCTACTTCCTGAGCTGTCGTTGGACGAGCTGCACCTATCGGATATACCGCTACTAGAGCGGGCATTGTTGGATCTGTCGCTGTAGGGGCTGCTACCCGTACAGAAACTACTACTGCAGGTAATACTATTGGAGATGCTACTTCCCGAGCTGTCGTTGGACGAGCTACACCTGCCGGACATACCGCTACTAGAGCTGGCACTGTCGGAGCTTTTGCTATCGGGGATGCTACCCCAACAGAAACTACTACTGCGTGTAATACTATTGGAGTTGCTATTGCCCGAAGTTTGGTGGATCTAACTACACCTTTTGAGATTGGCCGTTAGAGCGGCACTAGTGAGCTGCCGGTTTCGGGGATGCTACCCATACAAAAAATGCTACTACAGGTAATACTACTGGAGATGCTACTTCCCAAGCTGCAGAAGACGAGTTGCATTGCACTGCTCTGAGATACCGCCGCTAGCCGGCATTGCCGAATCGCATTCGTAGGAGTCGCTACCCGTATAGAAACTACTACCGTTGCATAATACCGCCGGAGATGCTACTTCCTCGAGCCGTCGCTGGACGAGCCGCACTGCCGATATACCGCTACAGAGCGGGCACTATTGGATCCGTCGCAGAGGTTGCTACCCGTACGTAAACTACTACCGCAGTAATACTATTGGAGATGCTACCGCCCGAGCCGTCGTTGGACGAGCTACACTGCCGTTGACATACCGCTATTGCTAGCCGGGGCACCGCGGGACGTTGTCGCATTCGGGATGCTACCCCAACAAAACTACTACCGCGGGTAATACATCGAGATGCACGCCCCCGAGCCGCTTTGCGGACGAACTACACCGTTTTGAGATACCGCCGCTAGAGCGCACTACCGAGTTGTCTGCCCCTCGGGGATGCTACCACTGCAAAAAATGCTACTACAGGTAATACTACTGAAGATGCTACTTCCCGAGCTGCTGAAGACGAGTTGCATCTGTCAGAGATACCGCTGCTAGAGCGGGCACTACCGGAACTGTCGTTGTAGGAGCTACTACCCGTATAGAAACTACTACTGCAGATAATACTACTAGAGATGCTACTTCCTGAGCTGTCGTTGGACGAGCTGCACCTGTCGGATATACCGCTACTAGAGCGGGCACTGTTTGATCTGTCGCTGTAGGGGCTACTACCCGTACAGAAACTACTACTGCGGGTAATACTACTGGAGATGCTACTGCCCGAGCTGTCGGTGGACGAACTACACCCGTCGGAGATACCGCTGCTAGAGCGGGCACTACCGGAGCTCTCGCTGTTGGGGATGTTACCCCTGCAAAAAATGCTACTACAGGTAATACTACTGGAGATGCTACTTCCCGAGCTGCAGAAGACGAGTTGCATCTGTCGGAGATACCGCTGCTAGAGCGGGCACTACCGGAGTTGTCGCTGTCGGGGATGCTACCCCTGCAAAAAATGCTACTACAGGTAATACTACTGGAGATGCTACTTCCCGAGCTGCAGAAGACGAGTTGCATCTATCGGAGATACCGCTTCTGTAGGAGCTGCTACCCGTACAGAAACTACTACAGCAGATAATACTACTGGAGATGCTACTTCTTGAGCTGTCGTTGGACGAGTTGCACCAGTCCGATATACTGCTACTAGAGCGGGCACAGTCGGATCTGTCGCTGTCGGGGATGCTACCCCTGAAAAAAATGCTACTACAGGTAATACTACTGGAGATGCTACTTCCCGAGCTGCAGAAGACGAGTTGCATCTGTCGGAGATAACGCTGCTAGAGCGGGCACTACCGGAGTTGTCGCTGTCGGGGATCCTACCCCTGCAAAAAATGCTACTGCAGGTAATACTACTGGAGATTCTACTTCCCGAGCTGCAGAAGACGAGTTGCATCTGTGAGAGATACCGCTGCTAGAGCGGGCACTACCGAAGTTGTCGCTGTCAGGGATGCTACCCCTGCAAAAAATGCTAATACAGGTAATACTACTGGAGATGTTACTTCCCGAGATGCAGAAGACGAGTTGCATCTGTCGGAGATACCGCTGCTAGAGCGGGCACTACCGGAGTTATCGCTGTCGGGGATGCTACCCCTGCAAAAAATGCTACTACAGGTAATACTACTAGAGATGCTACTTCCCGAGCTGCAGAAGACTAGTTGCATCTGTCGGAGATACCGCTTCTAGAGCGGGCACTGCAGGAACTGTCGCTGTAGGAGCTGCTACCCGTACAGAAACTACTACTGCAGATAATACTACTGGAGATGCTACTTCCTGAGATGTCGTTGGACGAGCTGCACCGGTCCGATATACCGCTACTAGAGCGGGCACTGTCGGATCTGTCGCTGTAGGGGCTACTACCCGTACAGAAACTACTACTGCAGGTATTACTATTGGAGAAGCTACTTCCCGAGTTGTCGTTGGACGAGCTACACCTGTCGGAGATACCGTTACAAGAGCTGGCACTGTCCGAGCTTTTGCTGTCGGGGATGCTACCCCTACAGAATTTGTAAAATTTTGACATTTGGAAACCTTTTAGCCATCACACCTCACAAATTGCCATGTGCCATGAAGGAAGAAAGAGTCAAATTGAAGATAAGATAAGAAAGCATTAAATGAAGATAAGATAAGCCTTATCTCATGCATTTAATGACTTAGTTACTTTTAAAGTAACTAATACTTAAGGAAACCAATTTTATCTAACCAACTAGTTACATGCTTATTTTATTAATTTTTTTTTCAACTATAAATACAACAAGGTGTAGGCAGTTTTTCACATTCAAAAACGTGACTTACTTGCCCAAAATCACCCACATCCTCTTTGCTTTCAAATTAAAAAAAAAAAAAAACCGTTAGCACCTTTTGCACCATTTCAAGTGTTTTTGGAAAATTTCTTCACCTTTCACCCTAACCTTCTTCAAGTAAGTTTGAGAGAACAGTGATACCAATCCATTTCAATCTTCAAAAGCTTTCTCAAAGTCTTCCAAAGAGTAGCCAAAAGAAATCAAGGTAAGGGAAGTTTTCAAATTCTTTAGGTTTTCAAAGTTTCTAAAGGTTCTAAATTACTAAACTTTGTGAAATTTTGTGTTTTAAAGTTTCTAAACTCTTTTCTATTTTAATCTTTATATGGAAACTTATTTTTTGAATAAAATTATAAGATTCTAACTAGGAGGCTCTGCCACCTTACTTGAAACTTATAAGTTTATTACTTATTTCAAATTTTCTTGGGGGGAATATTATATACATGCATAACTTTGAATTCATGCGTTATATCATAATAATGTTATAAGGTACTCTATTATATGTAAAAGAAAATTTGAATTGTCTGGTCAAATAATTTTTAGTTCAAGCTTTCCCTAAGACTCTCTAATGTTGTGAAGATTTTTAACGGTTTTAAAGAGTAATTTGAAAATTTATTTCTAAAGGGTGTTTAACATGGTTTTCAGTTGTTTTGAACCTTAAAACCTTTTGACCAAGATGTATCAATTACTAAAATAGAATGGGCAGCAACTAAAAGTAATTAAAAGTCACCTAATAATTAAAAACGTTAAAATTCTAAATTTATAACGGTTAATTTTCTTATGCTTTGAACTATGATGTTTTATGTGGTGGAATTTGATGATGATTTGGATTGTGTTTGAATATCTTTTCTTTGAACTTGGATGACCTATTCTAAAGTTTTGGATGATGTTTGAGATGGTGACTAATTGTTATATTATGCACTTTGATGACTTGTGGTGTGAATTTTGACGGTTGGGACTATAAATTATCAATCAGTAACGTGTGATATAATTATGGATTGGTCTTGTAATACCCATTAGTTGGTATTTTCTTTTATTTGATATTTTGAAAAAAGAGGATAAGATTTCATTCATTCATGCATGCCTAAAAAGAGGTGACCTCGGTTAGAGGTGCAGATAATAAACTTAATCCGTGCGTCTAGGCGTGATGCTAGACTTGGGGGATTTTTATGGTGAGAATTCATTTAACTCATGATGATCACATGTTTGTTTATGAGATTCTGTGCACCACTGTGGAATCCCAACTGGTCGGTAAGTTTTACGATGATGATGTCGTATTATCTGATATGGTACCACATTTCATATTTTTGGGAGTTGAGTTTGGAGCATGCATCATATAGAAATTTCATTTAGTCATAATTCATTATTTATTTATGTGAGTATGATATGTATTATTATTGATATTTTTATATGCTATGTATTGTTATTTAAATTTTGGAACTTACCCTTGCGTGTTTGTGTCTGTGGTTTGACAACTATGATGATCTTAAATTTTATTTGGGGGAGCAGATTAACAGGATAATTCTATTTGGAGATGTGAAGGAAGTATAGCTAACATGAGGATTTTTGTGAATATACAATATATTATAGTTATCACAATATTACATACTCTTGTAACGTTTTGTGAATAATATTTGATGTATGTTTATGTTAAGACTTATGATGGTATTGTTTTCTTTGGAAATATAAAGTGTTTTAAAATTTTCATTCAAAGAAATTTAAAGAAAGGAAACCTTTTCAAAATAAATAAATAAAAGAAGACAATGAAAAGTATTTTAGTGACGACAAGATGGGGTGTCACATTATGCATCATACATTATACTGCATCTGTTCTGTTATGCATCATATGTTATACTACATCTGTTCTGTTATGCATCATATGTTATGACGCATCAGTTTAGCTTCATATGTTATAACGCATCAGTTTCGCTTCATACGTTATACTGCATCTGTTCTGTTATGCATCATACGTTATACTCCATCTGTTTAGTTCTGCATCAAACGTTTTACTGCATATGTTTTGTTCTCCATCACACATTATACTGCATTTGTTCTATTCTTACGTTATACTGCATATGTTATGTTCATATGTTATACTGCATCTGTTCTGCTTCATATGTTATGTTCCATGTGTTCTGTTCTGCGTTATATGTTATACTTCATGTGTTCTGCATCATACGTTATACTTGATATGTTATGTTCTGCATCATAAGTTATGCTGCATCTGTTCTGTTCATATGTTACACTGCATCTGTTTTGTTATGCATCATATGTTATACTACATCTGTTCTGTTCTGCATCATACGTTACACTGCATCATACGTTATACTGCATCTGTTCTGTTCTGCATCATACGTTACAATGCATCGGTACAGCTTCATACGTTATACTGCATCTGTTCTTTTCATATGTTATACTACTTCTGTCCTGCATCATACGTAATATTGCATCTGTTCTGTTCTGCATCACACGTTATACTGCATCCGTTCAATTTTGCATTATACATTATACTACATTTGTTCTGCATCATATGTTATGTTCTGCATCATACGTTGTACTGCATCTCTTCTGTTCTGCATCATACATTGTACTGCATATGTTCTGTATCATACGTTTTATTGCATCAGTTATGTTCGTATGTTATACTACATCTGTTCTGCATTATACATTATACTACATTTGTTCTGTCCTACATCATATGTATACTACATATGTTCTGCATCATACGTTATACTACAACTGTTTTTTTCTGCATTATACGTTATACTGCATATGTTCTGTTCTTCATCATACGCTATATAGCATCTGTTCTATTCATACATTATACTACATCTGTTCTGCATCATACGTTATGTTGCATCTATTCTGTTCTGCATCTTATGTTATACTGCATCTGTTCTACGTCATACGTTATACTTGATCTATTACGTTCTGCATCACAAGTTATACTGCATTTGTTCTGTTCATATGTTATACTGCATCTGCTTTGTTATGCATCATACATTATACTGCATCTGTTCTGTTATGCATCATACGTTATACTACATCTGTTCTGTTATGCATCATATGTTATAACACATCAGTTCAGCTTCATACGTTATACTGCATCTGTTTTGTTATGCATCATACGTTATACTCCATCTGTTTAGTTCTGCATCAAACGTTTTACTGCATATGTTTTATTCTCCATCACACATTATACTGCATTTGTTCTATTCTTACGTTATACTGCATATGTTATGTTCATATGTTATACTGCATCTGTTCTGCTTCATATGTTATGTTCCATGTGTTCTGTTCTGCGTTATATGTTATACTTCATGTGTTCTGCATCATACGTTATACTTGATATGTTATGTTCTGCATCATAAGTTATGCTGCATCTGTTCTGTTCATATATTACACTGCATCTGTTTTGTTATGCATCATATGTTATCCTACATCGTTTCGTTTCGCATCATACGTTATCGCAGACTGTTTCGTTTCTACAAAATACGTTATATCGATTCTGTTTCGTTTCGCATCTTACGTTACAATGCATCGGTTCAGCTTCATACGTTATCCTGCATCTGTTCTTTTCATATGTTATACTACTTCTGTTCTGCATCATACGTAATGTTGCATCTGTTCTGTTCTGCATCACACGTTATACTGCATCTGTTCAATTCTGCATTATACATTATACGACATTTGTTCTGCATCATATGTTATGTTCTGCGTCATACGTTGTACTGCATATCTTCTGTTCTGCGTCATACGTTGTACTGCATATGTTTTGTTCTGTATCATACGTTGTACTGCATCTCTTCTGTTCTGCAACATACATTGTACTGCATATGTTCTGTTCGTATGTTATACTGCATCTGTTCTGTATTATACATTATACTACATTTGTTCTGTCCTACATAATATGTATACTACATATGTTCTGCATCATACGTTATACTACAACTGTTTTCTTCTGCATCATACGTTATACTGCATATGTTCTGTTCTTCATCATACGGTATATAGAATCTATTCTATTCATACATTATACTACATATGTTCTGCATCATACGTCATGTTGCATCTATTCTGTTCTGCATCTTATGTTATACTGCATCTGTTCTGCGTCATACGTTATACTTGATCTGTTATGTTCTGCATCACAAGTTATACTGCATTTGTTCTGTTCATATGTTATACTGCATCTGCTTTGTTATGCATCATACATTATACTGCATCTGTTCTGTTATGCATCATACGTTATACTATGTTTGTTCTGTTATCCAGCATACGTTATACTACATCTGTTCTGTTATGCATCATATGTTATAACGCATCAGTTCAGCTTCATACGTTATACTGCATCTGTTCTGTTATGCATCATACGTTATACTCAATCTGTTTAGTTCTGCATCAAACGTTTTACTGCATATCCTTTGTTCTCCATCACAAATTATACTGCATTTGTTCTATTCTTACGTTATATTGCATATGTTATGTTCATATGTTATACTGCATCTGTTCTGCTTCATATGTTATGTTCCATGTGTTCTGTTCTGCATTATATGTTATACTTCATGTGTTCTGCATCATACTTTATACTTGATATGTTATGTTCTGCATCATAAGTTATGCTGCATCTGTTCTGTTCATATGTTACACTGCATCTGTTTTGTTATGCATGATATGTTATACTACATCTGTTCTGTTCTGCATCATACGTTACACTGCATCTGTTCTGTTCTGCATAATACGTAATATTGCATATATTCTATTCTGCTTCACACGTTATACTGCATCTGTTCAATTCTGCATTATACATTATACTGCATTTGTTCTGCATCATATGTTATGTTTTGCGTCATACGTTGTACTGCATCTCTTCTGTTCTGCAACATACATTGTACTGCATATGTTCTGTTCTGTATCATACGTTTTACTGCATCAGTTATGTTTGTATGTTATACTACATTTGTTCTGTCCTACATAATATGTATACTACATATGTTCTGCATCATACGTTATACTACAACTGTTTTCTTCTGCATCATACGTTATACTGCATATGTTCTGTTCTTCATCATACGGTATATAGTATCTATTCTATTCATACATTATACTACATATGTTCTGCACCATACGTTATGTTGCATTTATTCTGTTCTGCATCTTATGTTATACTGCATCTGTTCTGCGTCATACGTTATACTTGATCTGTTATGTTCTGCATCACAAGTTATACTGCATTTGTTCTGTTCATATGTTATACTGCATCTGCTTTGTTATGCATCATACATTATACTGCATCTGTTCTGTTATGCATCATACGTTATACTACATCTGTTCTGTTATGCATCATATGTTATAACGCATCAGTTCAGCTTCATACGTTATACTGCATCTGTTCTGTTATGCATCATACGTTATACTCCATCTGTTTAGTTCTGTATCAAACGTTTTACTGCATATGCTTTGTTCTCCATCACACATTATACTGCATTTGTTCAATTCTTACGTTATATTGCATATGTTATGTTCATATGTTATACTGCATCTGTTCTGCTTCATATGTTATGTTCCATGTGTTCTGTTCTGCGTTATATGTTATACTTCATGTGTTCTGCATCATACGTTATACTTGATATGTTATGTTCTGCGTCATAAGTTATGCTGCATCTGTTCTGTTCATATGTTACACTGCATCTGTTTTGTTATGCATGATATGTTATACTACATCTGTTCTGTTCTGCATCATACGTTACACTGCATCTGTTCTGTTCTGCATAATACGTAATATTGCATATATTCTGTTCTGCTTCACACGTTATACTGCATCTGTTCAATTCTGCATTATACATTATACTGCATTTGTTCTGCATCATATGTTATGTTCTGCGTCATACGTTGTACTGCATCTCTTCTGTTCTGCAACATACATTGTACTGCATATGTTCTGTTCGTATGTTATACTGCATCTGTTCTGTATTATACATTATACTACATTTGTTCTGTCCTACATAATATGTATACTACATATGTTCTGCATCATACGTTATACTACAACTGTTTTCTTCTGCATCATACGTTATACTGCATATGTTCTATTCTTCATCATACGGTATATAGTATCTATTCTATTCATACATTATACTACATATGTTCTGCATCATACGTTATGTTGCATCTATTCTGTTCTGCATCTTATGTTATACTGCATCTGTTCTGCGTCATACGTTATACTTGATCTGTTATGTTCTGCATCACAAGTTATACTGCATTTGTTCTGTTCATATGTTATATCGCATCGCTTTGTTATGCATCATACATTATACTGCATCTGTTCTGTTATGCATCATACGTTATACTACATCTGTTCTGTTATGCATCATATCTTATAACGCATCAGTTCAGCTTCATACGTTATACTGCACCTGTTTTGTTATGCATCATACGTTATACTCAATCTGTTTAGTTCTGCATCAAACATTTTACTGTATATCCTTTGTTCTCCATCACAAATTATACTGCATTTGTTCTATTCTTACGTTATATTGCATATGTTATGTTCATATGTTATACTGCATCTGTTCTGCTTCATATGTTATGTTCCATGTGTTCTGTTCTGCGTTATATGTTATACTTCATGTGTTCTGCATCATACGTTATACTTGATATGTTATGTTCTGCATCATAAGTTATCTTCGATCTCATTTCGCATTCATATGTTACATCGCACTGTTTTGTTATGCATGATATGTTATACTACATCTGTTCTGTTCTGCATCATACGTTACACTGCATCTGTTCTGTTTTGCATAATACGTAATATTGCATATATTCTGTTCTGCTTCACACGTTATACTGCATCTGTTCAATTCTGCATTATACATTATACTGCATTTGTTCTGCATCATATGTTATGTTTCGCATCATACGTTTGATCGCATATCTTCTCGTTTCGCAACATACATTGTACTGCATATGTTCTGTTCTGTATCATACGTTTTACTGCATCAGTTATGTTCGTATGTTATACTACATCTGTTCTGCATTATACATTATACTACATTTGTTCTGTCCTACATAATATGTATACTACATATGTTCTGCATCATACGTTATACTACAACTGTTTTCTTCTGCATCATACGTTATACTGCATATGTTCTGTTCTTCATCATACGGTATATAGTATCTATTCTATTCATACATTATACTACATATGTTCTGCATCATACGTTATGTTGCATCTATTCTGTTCTGCATCTTATGTTATACCGCAGACTGTTTCGCATCATACGTTATACTTGATCTGTTATGTTCTGCATCACAAGTTATACTGCATTTGTTCTGTTCATATGTTATACTGCATCTGCTTTGTTATGCATCATACATTATACTGCACCTGTTCTATTATGCATCATACGTTATACTACATCTGTTCTATTAGGCATCATATGTTATAACGCATCAGTTCAGCTTCATACGTTATACTGCATCTGTTCTGTTATGCATCATACGATATAGTCCATCTGTTTAGTTCTGCATCAAACGTTTTACTGCATATGTTTTGTTCTCCATCACACATTATACTGCATTTGTTCTATTCTTACGTTATACTGCATATGTTATGTTCATATGTTATACTCAATCTGTTCTGCTTCATATGTTATGTTCCATGTGTTCTGTTCTGCGTTATATGTTATACTTCATGTGTTCTGCATCATACGTTATACTTGATATGTTATGTTCTGCATCATAAGTTATGCTGCATCTGTTCTGTTCATATGTTACACTGCATCGGTTTTGTTTTGCATCATATGTTATACTACATTTGTTATGTTCTGCATCATACATTACACTGCATCTGTTCTGTTCTGCATCATAAGTTATGCTGCATCTGTTCTGTTCATATATTACACTGCATCTGTTTTGTTATGCATCATATGTTATACTACATCTGTTCTGTTCTGCATCATACGTTACACTGCATCTGTTCTGTTCTGCATCACACGTTATACTGCATCTGTTTTGTTCCGCATCATACGTTACAATGCATCGGTTCAGCTTCATACGTTATACTGCATCTGTTCTTTTCATATGTTATACTACATTTGTTCTGCATCATACGTAATATTGCATCTGTTCTGTTCTACATCACACGTTATACTGCATCTGTTCAATTCTGCATTATACATTATACTGCATTTGTTCTGCATCATATGTTATGTTTTGCGTCATACGTTGTACTGCATCTCTTCTGTTCTGCATCATACATCGATCGCATATGTTTCTTTCAGATATCATACGTTTTACTGCATCAGTTATGTTCGTATGTTATACTGCATCTGTTCTGTATTATACATTATACTACATTTGTTCTGTCCTACATAATATGTATACTACATATGTTCTGCATCATACGTTATACTACAACTGTTTTCTTCTGCATCATACGTTATACTGCATATGTTCTGTTCTTCATCATACGGTATATAGTATCTATTCTATTCATACATTATACTATATATGTTCTGCATCATACGTTATGTTGCATCTATTCTGTTCTGCATCTGATGTTATACTTCATCTGTTCTGCGTCATACGTTATACTTGATCTGTTATGTTCTGCATCACAAGTTATACTGCATTTGTTATGTTCATATGTTATACTGCATCTGCTTTGTTATGCATCATACATTATACTGCATCTGTTCTATTATGCATCATATGTTATACTACATCTGTTCTATTATGCATCATATGTTATAACGCATCAGTTCAGCTTCATACGTTATACTGCATCTGTTCAGTTATGCATCATACGATATAGTCCATCTGTTTAGTTCTGCATCAAACGTTTTACTGTATATGCTTTGTTTTCCATCACACATTATATTGCATTTGTTCTATTCTTACGTTATATTGCATATGTTATGTTCATATGTTATACTGCATCTGTTCTGCTTTATATGTTATGTTCCATGTGTTCTGTTCTGCGTTATATGTTATACTTCATGTGTTCTGCATCATACGTTATACTTGATATGTTATGTTCTGCATCATAAGTTATGCTGCATCTGTTCTGTTCATATGTTACACTGCATCTGTTTTGTTATGCATCACATGTTATACTACATCTGTTCTGTTCTGCATCATACGTTACACTGCATCTGTTCTGTTCTGCATCATAAGTTATGTTGCATCTGTTCTGTTCATATGTTACACTGCATCTGTTTTGTTATGCATCATATGTTATACTACATCTGTTCTGTTCTGCATCATACGTTACACTGCATCTGTTCTGTTCTACATAATACATTATACTGCATCTGTTCTGTTCTGCATCATACGTTACAATGTATCGATTTAGCTTCATACGTTATACTGCATCTGTTCTTTTCATATGTTATACTACTTTTGTTCTGCATCATACGTAATATTGCATCTGTTATGTTCTGCATCACAAGTTATACTGCATCTGTTCAATTCTGCATTATACATTATACGGCATTTGTTCTGCATCATATGTTATGTCCTGCGTCATACGTTGTACTGCATATCTTCTGTTCTGCATCATACATTGTACTGCATATGTTCTGTTCTGTATCATGCGTTTTATTGCATCAGTTATGTTCGTATCTTATACTGCATTTGTTCTGTATTATACATTATACTACATTTGTTCTGTCCTACATAATATGTATACTACATATGTTCTGCATCATACGTTATACTACAACTGTTTTCTTCTGCATCATATGTTATACTGCATATGTTCTGTTCTTCATCATACGGTATATAGCATCTATTCTATTCATACATTATATTACACCTGTTCTGCATCATACATTATGTTGCATCTATTCTGTTCTGCATCTTATGTTATACTGCATCTGTTCTCCGTCATACGTTATACTTGATCTGTTATGTTCTGCATCACAAGTTATCGCATTTGTTTCGTTTCGTATGTTATCAGATCCGCTTTGTTATGCATCATACATTATACTGCATCTGTTCTGTTATGCATCATACGTTATACTACATCTGTTCTGTTATGCATCATATGGTATAACACATCAGTTCAGCTTCATACGTTATACTGCATCTGTTATGTTATGCCTGTAACGTTATACTCCATCTGTTTAGTTCTGCATCAAACATTTTACTGCATATGTTTTGTTCTCCATCACACATTATACTGCATTTGTTCTATTCTTACGTTATACTGCACATGTTATGTTCATATGTTATACTGCATCTGTTCTGCTTCATATGTTATGTTCCATGTGTTCTGTTCTGCGTTATATGTTATACTTCATGTGTTCTGCATCATACGTTATACTTGATATGTTATGTTCTGCATCATAAGTTATGCTGCATCTATTCTGTTCATATGTTACACTGCATTTGTTTTGTTATGCATCATATGTTATACTACATCTGCATTCGTTTCGCATCATACGTTATCGCATCTGTTCACATTTCGCATCATAAGTTATGATGCATACTCGTTTCGCTCATATGTTACACAAAGATCTGTTTTGTTATGCATCATATGTTATACTACATCTGTTTCGTTTCGCATCATAATTTAATCGATCTGTTTCGTTTCGCATCATACTTTACACTGC
Source organism: Hylodesmum podocarpum (assembly GCA_026586105.1). Lineage (NCBI taxonomy): Eukaryota > Viridiplantae > Streptophyta > Magnoliopsida > Fabales > Fabaceae > Hylodesmum > Hylodesmum podocarpum. The sequence continues at coordinate 240,709 of JALJEV010000357.1, forward strand.
ATCTGTTCTATTCTGCATCATACGTTACAATGCATCGGTTCAGCTTCATACGTTATACTGCATCTGTTATTTCAATATGTTATACTACTTCTGTTCTGCATCATACGTAATATTGCATCTGTTCTGTTCTGCATCACACGTTATACTGCATTTGTTCAATTCTGCATTATACATTATACTGCATTTGTTCTGCATCATATGTTATGTTCTGCGTCATACGCTGTACAGCATCTCTTTTGATCTGCATCATACATCGTACTGCATATGTTCTGTTCTGTATCATACGTTTTACTTCATCAGTTATCTTTGTATGTTATACTGCATCTGTTCTGTATTATACATTATACTACATTTGTTCTGTCATACATAATATGTATACTACATATGTTCTGCATCATACGTTATACTACAACTGTTTTCTTCTGCATCATACGTTATACTGCATATGTTCTGTTCTTCATCATCATACGGTATATAGCATCTATTCTATTCATACATTATAGTACATATGTTCTGCATCTTACTTTATGTTGCATCTATTCTTTTCTGCATCTGTTCTGCGTCATACGTTATACTTGATCTGTTATGTTCTGCATCAGAAGTTATACTGCATTTGTTCTGTTCATATGTTATACTGCATCTGCTTTGTTATGCATCATACATTATACTGCATCTGTTCTGTTATGCATCATACGTTATACTACATCTGTTCTGTTATGCATCATATGGTATAACGCATCAGTTCAACTTCATACGTTCTACTGCATCTGTTCTGTTATGCATCATACGTTATACTCCATCTGTTTAGTTCTGCATCAAACGTTTTACTGCATATGCTTTGTTCTCCATCACACATTATACTGCATTTGTTCTATTCTTACATTATACTGCATATGTTATGTTCATATGTTATACTGCATCTGTTCTGCTTCATATGTTATGTTCCATGTGTTCTGTTCTGCGTTATATGTTATACTTCATGTGTTCTGCATCTTACGTTATACTGCATCTGTTCTACGTCAATGTTGTACTTGATCTGTTATGTTCTGCTTCACAAGTTATACTGCATTTGTTCTGTTCATATGTTATAATGCATCTGCTTTGTTATGCATAATACATTATATCAGACATTGCATTATGCATCATACGTTATACTACATTCTGTTCGTTATGCATCATACGTTATATCTTGATCTGTTTCGTTTCGCATCATACGTTACAATGCATCGGTTCACTTCATACGTTATCGATCTGTTTCTTTTCATATGTTATACTACTTCTGTTCTGCATCATACGTAATATTGCATATGTTCTGTTCTGCATCACACGTTATACTGCATCTGTTCAATTCTGCATTATACATTATACTGCATTTGTTCTGCATCATATGTTATGTTTTGCGTCATACGTTGTACTGCATCTCTTCTGTTCTGCAACATACATTGTACTGCATATGTTCTGTTCTATATCATACGTTTTACTGTATCAGCTATGTTCGTATGTTATACTCCATCTGTTCTGCATTTTACATTATACTACATTTGTTCTGTCCTACATCATATGTATACTACATATGTTCTGCATCATACGTTATACTACAACTGTTTTTTTCTGCATCATACGTTATACTGCATATGTTCTGTTATTCATCATACGCTCTATAGCATCTGTTCTATTCATACATTATACTACATTTGTTCTGCATCATACGTAATATTGCACTGTTTCGTTTCGCATCACACGTTATATCAGACTTCAATTCTCGCATTATACATTATATCGCATTTGTTTCGCATCATATGTTATGTTCTGCCATACGTTTATCGCATCTCTTTCATTTTCGCATCATACATTGTACTGCATATGTTCTGTTCTGTATCATACGTTTTACTGCATCAGTTATGTTTGTATGTTATACTGCATCTGTTCTGTATTATACATTATACTACATTTGTTCTGTCCTACACAATATGTATACTACATATGTTCTGCATCATACGTTATACTGCAACTGTTTTCTTCTGCAGCATCATACTTTATACTGCATATGTTTTGTTCTTCATCATACGGTATATAGCATCTACTCTATTCATACATTATACTACATATGTTCTGCATCTTACGTTATGTTGCATCTATTCTGTTCTGCATCTTATGTTATACTGCATCTGTTCTGCGTCATACGTTATACTTGATCTGTTATGTTCTGCATCACAAGTTATACTGCATTTGTTCTGTTCATATGTTATACTGCATCTGCTTTGTTATGCATCATACATTATACAGCATCTGTTCTGTTATGCATCATACGTTATACTACATCTGTTCTGTTATGCTTTATACGTTATACTACATCTGTTCTGTTATGCATCATATGGTATAACGCATCAGTTCAGCTTCATACGTTATACTGCATCTGTTCTGTTATGCATCATACATTATGTTGCATCTATTCTGTTCTGCATCTTATGTTATCGCAGACTGTTTCGTCATACGTTATACTTGATCTCGTTATGTTTCGCATCACAAGTTATACCGCATTTGTTCTCGTTCATATGTTATAAGATCTCGCTTTGTTATGCATCATACATTATACTGCATCTGTTCTATTATGCATCATACGTTATACTACATCTGTTCTGTTATGCATCATATGTTATAACGCATCAGTTCAGCTTTATACGTTATACTGCATCTGTTCTGTTATGCATCATACGCTATACTGCATATGTTCTGTTCTTCATCATACGCTATATAGCATCTGTTCTATTCATACATTATACTACATCTGTTCTGCATCATATGCTATGTTGCATCTATTCTGTTCTGCATCTTATGTTATACTGCATCTGTTCTGCGTCATCCGTTATACTTGATCTGTTATGTTCTGCATCACAAGTTATACTACATTTGTTCTGTTCATATGTTATACTGCATCTGCTTTGTTATGCATCATACATTATACTGCATCTGTTCTGTTATGCATCATACGTACATCTGTTCTGTTATGCATCATATGGTATAACACATCAGTTCAGCTTCATACGTTATACTGCATCTATTCTGTTATGCATCTAAGGTTATACTCCATCTGTTTAGTTCTGCATCAAACGTTTTACTGCATATGTTTTGTTCTCCATCACACATTATACTGCATTTGTTCTATTCTTATGTTATACTGCATATGTTATGTTCATATGTTATACTACATCTGTTCTGCTTCATATGTTATGTTCCATGTGTTCTGTTCTGCGTTATATGTTATACTTCATGTGTTCTGCATCATACGTTATACTTGATATGTTAAGTTCTGCATCATAAGTTATGCTGCATTTTTTCTGTTCATATGTTACACTGCATCTGTTTTGTTATGCATCATATGTTATACTACATCTGTTCTATTCTGCATCATACGTTATACTGCATCTGTTCTGTTCTGCATCATACGTTACAATGCATTGGTTCAGCTTCATACGTTATACTGCATCTGTTCTTTTCATATGTTATACTACTACTCCTTTGCATCATAAGTAATATTGCATCTGTTCTGTTCTGCATCACACGTTATACTGCATCTGTTCAATTCTGCATTATACATTATACTGCATTTGTTCTGCATCATATGTTATGTTCTGCGTCATACGTTTAATCGCAGATCTCTTCTCGTTCTCGCATCATACATTGTACTGCATATGTTCTGTATCATACGTTTTATTGCATCAGTTATGTTCGTATGTTATACTGCATCTGTTCTGCATTATACATTATACTACATTTGTTCTGTCCTTCATCATATGTATACTACATATGTTCTACATCATACGTTATACTACAACTGTTTTTTTCTGCATCATACGTTATATTGCATATGTTCTGTTCTTCATCATACGCTATATAGCATCTGTTCTATTCATACATTATACTACATCTGTTCTGCATCATACGTTATGTTGCATCTATTCTGTTCTGCATCTTATGTTATACTGCATCTGTTCTGCGTCATACGTTATACTTGATCTGTTATGTTCTGCATCACAAGTTATACTGCATTTGTTCTGTTCATATGTTATACTGCATCTGCTTTGTTGTGCATCACACATTATACTGCATCTGTTCTGTTATGCATCGTACGTTATAATATATCTGTTCTGTTATGCACCATATGTTATAACGCATCAGTTCAGCTTCATAAGTTATACTGCATCTTTTCTGTTATGCATCATACGTTATACTCCATCTGTTTAGTTCTGCATCAAACGTTTTACTGCATATGTTTTGTTCTCCAACACACATTATACTGCATTTGTTCTATTCTTACGTTATACTGCATATGTTATGTTCATATGTTATGCTGCATCTGTTCTACTTCATATGTTATGTTCCATGTGTTCTGTTCTGCGTCATATGTTATACTTCATGTGTTCTGCATCATACGTTATACTTGATATGTTATGTTCTGCATCATAAGTTATGCTGCATCTTTTCTGTTCATATGTTATACATCATCTGTTTTGTTGTGCATCATATGTTATACTACATCTGATGCTCGTTTCGCATCATCATACGTTATAATCGCACTGTTTCGTTTTCGCATCATACGTTATCGCATCTGTTTGCGTTTCGCATCACAAGTTATAGTGCATCCGTTCAATTCGCATTATACATTATCGCATTTGTTCTGCATCATATGTTATGTTCTGCGTCATACATTGTACTGCATCTCTTCTGTTCTGCATCATACATTGTACTGCATATGTTCTGTTCTGTTCTATATCATACGTTTTATTGCATCAGTTATGTTCGTATGTTATACTGCATCTGTTCTGCATTATACATTATACTACATTTGTTCTGTCCTACATCATATGTATACTACATATGTTCTGCATCATACGTTATACTACAACTGTTTTTTCTGCATCATACGTTATACTGCATATGTTCTGTTCTTCATCATACGCTATATAGCATCTATTCTATTCATACATTATACTACATCTGTTCTGCATCATACGTTATGTTGCATCTATTCTGTTCTGCATCTTATGTTATACTGCATCTGTTCTGCGTCATACGTTATACTTGATCTGTTATGTTCTGCATCATAAGTTATACTGCATTTGTTCTGTTCATATGTTATACTGCATCTGCTTTGTTATGCATCATACATTATACTGCATCTGTTCTATTATGCATCATACGTTATACTACATCTGTTCTGTTATGCATCATATGTTATAACGCATCAGTTCAGCTTTATACGTTATACTGCATCTGTTCTGTTATGCATCATACGCTATACTGCATATGTTCTGTTCTTCATCATACGCTATATAGCATCTGTTTTATTCATATATTATACTACATCTGTTCTGCATCATATGTTATGTTGCATCTATTTTATTCTACATCTTATGTTATACTGCATCTGTTCTGCGTCATACGTTATACTTGATTTGTTATGTTCTGCATCACAAGTTATACTGCATTTGTTCTGTTCATATGTTATACTGAATCTACTTTGTTATGCATCACACATTATACTGCATCTATTCTGTTATGCATCGTACGTTATAATATATCTGTTCTGTTATGCACCATATGTTATAACGCATCAGTTCAGCTTCATAAGTTATACTGCATCTTTTCTGTTATGTATCATACGTTATACTCCATCTGTTTAGTTCTGCATCAAACGTTTTACAGCATATGTTTTGTTCTCCATCACACATTATACTGCATTTGTTCTATTCTTACGTTATACTGCATATGTTATGTTCATATGTTATACTACATCTGTTCTGCTTCATATGTTATGTTCCATGTGTTCTGTGATGCGTTATATGTTATACTTCATGTGTTCTGCATCATACGTTATACTTGATATGTTATTTTCTGCATCATAAGTTATGCTGCATTTTTTCTGTTCATATGTTACACTGCATCTGTCTTGTTATGCATCATATGTTATACTACATCTGTTCTATTCTGCATCATACGTTACACCGCATCTGTTCTATTCTGCATCATACGTTATACTGCATCTGTTCTGTTCTGCATCATACGTTACAATGCATCGGTTCAGCTTCATACGTTATCGATCTCATTCTTTTCATATGTTATACTACTATCTGTTTCGCATCATACGTAATATTGCATCTCGTTTCCGTTTCGCATCACACGTTATATCGATCTGTTTCAATTCTCGCATTATACATTATATGCATTTGTTCTCGCATCATATGTTATGTTCTCGTCATACTTGTCATCGCATCTCTTCTGTTATGCATCATACATTGTACTGCATATGTTCTGTATCATACGTTTTATTGCATCAGTTATGTTCGTATGTTATACTGCATCTGTTCTGCATTATACATTATACTACATTTGTTTTGTCCTACATCATATGTATACTACATATGTTCTACATCATACGTTATACTACAACTGTTTTTTTCTGCATCATACGTTATATTGCATATGTTCTGTTCTTCATCATACGCTATATAGCATCTGTTCTATTCATACATTATACTACATCGTTTCGCATCATCATACGTTATGTTGCATCTATTCGTTTCGCATCTTATGTTATACCGCATCTGTTCTGCGTCATACGTTATACTTGATCTGTTATGTTCTGCATCACAAGTTATACTGCATTTGTTATGTTCATATGTTATACTGCATATGTTATGTTCATATGTTATACTGCATCTGTTCTGCTTCATATGTTTTGTTCCATGTGTTCTGTTCTGCGTTATATGTTATACTTCATATGTTCTGCATCATACGTTATACTTGATATGTTATGTTCTGCATCATAAGTTATGCTGCATCTGTTTTGTTCATATGTTACACTGCATCTGTTTTGTTATGCATCATATGTTAGACTACATACGTTTCGTTTCGCATCATACGTTACACTACATCTGCTCGTTTTGCATCATAATTATAATCGCATCGTTCTGTTTCGCATCATACGTGATATCGCAGACTGTTTCGTTTCGCATCATACGTTACAATGCATCGGATTTCACTTCATACGTTATACTGCATTTGTTCTTTTCATATGTTATACTACTTCTGTTCTGCATCATACGTAATATTGCATCTGTCCTGTTCTGCATCACAGGTATTACTGCATCTGTTCAATTCTGCATTTGTTCTGCATCATATGTTATGTTCTGCATCAAACGTTGCACTGCATATGTTCTGTTCTGTTCTGCATCATACATTGTACTGCATATGTTCGTTTCGTTCATTCGTATCATACGTTTTATTGCATCGATTATGTTCGTATGTTATACCGCATATGTTCCGCATTATACATTATACTACATTTGTTTGTTAATCTACATCATATGTATACTACATATGTTCTGCATCATACATTATACTACAACTATTTTTTTCTGCATCATACGTTATACTGCATATGTTCTGTTCTTCATCATACGCTATATAGCATCTGTTCTATTCATACATTATACTACATCTGATGAGGACATCAAGACCCAAGAGTATGAGGCCCATGATGAGAAGAATCAAAATCAAGACCCAATCCATGAAATGATTGGACCCATAACTAGGAGCAGATTCAGAAAGGCCCAAGAAGCATTCCAACTCAAGGTGGCCCATGTGCTTGAAACTAAATTATTAGCGGCCCAACAAATGCGGAAGCTGATAACATGTATAGCCTGCCTGGTGGACTAGGAGGCCCATTTATTTTGTAATAGACTTTAAAATAAATAATTTCGTACGAGGCCCATTTACTTATAGGCCCATTTTGTATTAGGTAAACCTAATTAGTATTAAACTTATAGGAATTGAGAACGGAGGCAGATCATTATTCAATTTGATATTTTTGTGAGCTTAAGCTCTGCTAGGGTTCTTCCTTGCATCCTCGATCTTATCAGGAATTCTTCAATTCTTGTGTGGCGATCATCCTTCGCTTATCAAACATTCTTGTTTGTGTGACGCCTTCCTTTTCATATCTATCTTTATTTGTTATTTTGCATTTTTATTATATAAAATAGTTCTCAAATTTCAGCCGTTTTCAAACCCTAATTCTCAAACGTCAAATATTCTATTAATTCTGGGTTAGGATCATATCATCTGGTATCAGAGCACGGTTTCATCGGTAGGATTCATCTTGTGTTACTGTTCATCTCGTGTTACTGTTCACTAGTACTATCTATTCATATTATTTTGTTTCAAACAAAAAAGAACGAAAAAAAGCTAAAAAAGAAAACAAAAAAAAAACGAAAAAAAAAATCTGAAAAAAAAGAAAGTCGCAAAAAAAAAAAAAACGAAAGTCATTTAGAAAAAAAAAAAGCGAAAACGAAATTAATCAAACAAAATATATATTCTTAGTTGTTCTTGTTTAAATCTAGTGCAAATTATTTGTTTGACAATATTTCTAAGTGGTAATTGTTTGTCTTCCCTTACCATTCTTGCTTACCTTGTTTTTCTATTGGTAGGAAAATTGTTCTTTGCTACTTTCTGTTCAGTTTCCAAAAAAAAAAACATAAATCTTTCTGAGTATTATTTTCGAAGGTGATTCTTGATAATAGATTGTTTGGATTCTTGTAAGAACCTTGAGTCAGAGAACGAGTGGAAAAAGGCAAGAGTGATTATTATAGAAAAAAGCCTAATTGTGTGCAAACACTTGAGTGGGTAAGGTTCAACAAACAAGAATTATATTATTTTCTTGTTACCTTTGATTTGTTTGTTTGTCAATGGCAGCAGAAAATAATAACAACGACCTTCGGCTGCAAATGACTGCAATATCTCAACATTTGGAGAGATTGATGAAACAACAACATGATGATTTCCATGAGAGGATAGACCAATTGGAGAATAGTAGACCACCTGGAGGAGGAGGAGTGGGACCGAATAGGAATGAGGCAAGAATAGAAGGAATCAAGTTGAATGTACCACCTTTCAAGGGTAGGAGTGATCCAGAGGCATATCTGGAGTTGGAGCTCAAAATTGAACATGTGTTCTCTTGTAATAATTATAGTGAGGACCAAAAGGTAAGACTTGCTGCTGCTGAATTTTCTAACTATGCACTCATATGGTGGAATAAGTCACAGAGGGAGAGAATAAGAAACGAAGAGCCTATGGTGGACACTTGGGCTGAAATTAAGGGAATCATGAGGAAGCGATATGTACCATCTAGCTTTCATAGAGACTTGAAACTCAAACTGCAGAAATTGTATCAAGGAAGCAAGGGGGTGGAAGAGTATTACAAGGAGATGGAAGTGTTAATCATCCAAGCCAAAATTGAAGAAGATGCTGAGGTAACTATGGCTCGTTTTCTTAATGGTTTAAATAATAACATTAGAGATGTAGTAGAGTTGCAGGAATTTGTAGAGATGGAAGATCTTTTGCACAAGGCAGTTCAAGTAGAACAACAACTAAAAAGAAGAAGTACAGTGAGGAAGAGTTCTACTAGCTATAACCCTCCAAATTGGAAGGATAGAACAAAGAAGAGGATACCTCCTCTAGCAATGCTTCATTTACTAACCGGAGAAAAGCACCTCAAAAACAAGTTGATCATCCATCAAAGAGAACTAGGGAAGTGAAGTGTTTCAAGTGTTTGGGTATGGGTCATTATGCCTATGAATGTCCTACAAAGAAGACAATTCTTCTCAAAGATAATGGGGAGTACACAAGTCAATCTGAAGCTAGTGAGGGAGAGGAAGAATTTGAAAGTGGAGAAGAGTTGGAGGCTACGGAGGGAGACTTGTTAATGATTAGGAGGTTGCTGGGTAGTCAATTAAAGCCTTTGGATGAGAGTCAAAGAGAGAACATTTTCCACACTAGATGTTCTATTGACGGGAAGGTATGCATGGTGATTATTGATGGAGGGAGTTGCACCAATGTGGCTAGTGCTAGGTTAGTGTCAAAGCTAAATTTAGCCACTAAAACACATCCTAGACCATACAAACTTCAATGGCTTAGTGAAGATGGTGAGGTACAAGTAAGGCAGCAAGTAGAAGTGGATATTGCAATTGGGAAATACAAGGATAAGGTGTTATGTGATGTAGTTCCAATGGAGGCCAGCCACATACTTTTGGGGAGGCCTTGGCAATTTGATATTAGAGCCATTCATGATGGCTATTCCAACAAGATCTCTTTTATGCACCAAGATAAAAAAATTATACTCAAACCATTGAGCCCTAAAGAGGTGTGTGAGGATCAAGTGAGAATGAGAGAAAAAATAGCAATAGAGAGGAAGAGTGAAACACTTGAGAGAAGAAAGAGTGAAATAAGAAAGAGTGAAACAGAAAAGAGTGAAACACTTGAGGGCAAACACCTTTGTTTAGTAAGAGAAAAGGAGGTAAAGAGGGTGCTTTGCGCAAGGCAACCCCTCTATTTAATGTTTTGTCAAAGTCAAATTTTGTATGCTAACCAATTTGATAAGTCTGAATTGCCTTCTTGTATTAAGTCTCTTTTGCAGGATTATCAAGATATTTTACCAGCAAGTGTACAAGATGGCTTGCCACCATTGAGGGGGATTGAGCATCACATTGATCTCATTCTAGGAGCTTCTTTACCCAATAGGCCCGCATATAAAAGCAACCCACAAGAGACTAAGGAGATTGAAAGACAGGTGGCTGAACTCATGAGTAAAGGTTGGGTGAGAAATAGCATGAGTCAATGTGTTGTACCAGTCATCCTAGTATCCAAGAAGGATGGCTCATGGAGAATGTGTTCGGGTTGTAGGGCTATAAACAACATCACCATCAAGTATAGGCATCCAATTCCCAAGTTAGATGATCTTCTTGATGAACGTATGGTTCATGTGTTCTCTAAAATTGATTTGAAAAGTGGATATAACCAAATTAGAATTAGAGAAGGAGATGAATGGAAGACTGCATTTAAAACAAAGTATGGTTTGTATGAGTGGTTAGTTATGCCCTTTGGTTTGACTAATGCACCTAGTACCTTCATGAGATTGATGAACCATGTTCTTAGGGAGTTTATTGGCAAGTTTGTTGTGGTATACTTTGATGATATTCTTATATATAGCACTAGTCTTGATTTACATGTTGAGCATTTGCAATCTGTTTTGAATGTGCTTAGAAAAGAGCAATTGTATGCCAATCTGGAAAAATGCATCTTTTATTCTGATCATGTGGTATTCCTTGGATATGTTATTAGCGCTAAAGGGGTACAAGTAGATGTGGAAAAGGTTAAGGCCATCCAAGAATGGCCAACACCTAAGACTGTGAGTGAGGTGAGGGGATTTCATGGGCTAGCAAGTTTTTATAGGAGATTTGTTAAAGATTTTAGTACCTTGGCTGCACCTTTAAATGAAGTTACTAAGAAAAACGTAGGATTCAAGTGTGGTGAAAAACAAGAAGAGACATTTGTTGCTCTTAAGCATGAATTAACTAATGCACCCATTCTTGCTATGCCTAATTTTTCAAAATCATTTGAGGTTGAGTGTGATGCATCCAATGTGGGTATTGGGGCTGTTTTATTGCAAGAAGGACATCCAATTGCATATTTTAGTGAAAAACTAAGTGGTGCTGCCCTTAGCTATTCAACCTATGATAAAGAATTATATTCTTTGGTTAGAGCTTTAAAGACTTGGCAACATTACCTTTTACCCAAAGAGTTTGTCATTCATAGAGATCATGAGTCCTTAAAGTACTTAAAAGGACAGGGTAAGCTTAATAAAAGACATGCTAAGTGGGTAGAATTTCTAGAGCAATTTCCATATGTCATCAAACATAAAAAGGGGAAAGGGAATGTAGTGGTGATGCACTTTCTAGAGGCATACATTACTTTACGTACTTGAAACTAAATTGTTTGGTCTTGAATCTTTGAGGGATATGTATGAGACAGATGTGGACTTTGCTAAAAATTTTTCTGCATGTGAAAAATTATCTGAAAATGGTTACTATAGGCATAATGGATTTTTGTTTAAAGCAAATAAATTGTGTGTGCCTAGGTGTTCCATAAGAGAGTTGCTTGTGAGTGAATCACATGAAGGGGGTTTAATGGGACATTTTGGGGTTCTGAAGACTTTGGAAATTTTGCAAGAACATTTTTATTGGCCACATATGAAGCGTGATGTGCAAAAATTTTGTGATCGTTATATTGTTTGTAAAAAGGCTAAATCCAAAGTTAAGCCTCATGGATTATATACCCCTTTGCCTATTCCCGAACATCCTTGGATTGACATTTCTATGGACTTTGTTTTGGGATTGCCTAGAACAAAGAGTGGAAAGGATTCTGTGTTTGTTGTTGTTGACAGGTTTTCTAAGATGGCACATTTCCTACCTTGCAAGAAGGTAGATGATGCTTGTCCGTGACGGACTTGTTCTTCAAGGAGATTGTGAGACTCCATGGACTGCCTAGGAGTATTGTAAGTGACAGAGACAGTAAATTCCTAAGCCACTTTTGGCGGATCTTGTGGGGTAAGATTGGTACTAAATTGTTATTTTCTACTACTTGTCACCCACAAACAGATGGTCAAACTGAGGTAGTCAATAGGACTTTAGGAACATTGCTAAGAACTACTTTAAAGAAAAATATTAAGTCTTGGGAAGCATGTTAACCGCATGTTGAGTTTGCTTATAATAGAGCTATCCATACCACAACTAATTGCTCTCCTTTTGAAATTGTGTATGGATTTAATCCTCTAACTCCTCTTGATTTACTGTCCATGCCTAACATTTCTAAGTTTAAGCACCAAGAAGCACAGGCCAAAGCTAAATATGTGAAGAAGTTGCATGAGCAAGTGAAGGCTCAACTTGAAAAGAAGAATGAGAGCTATGCTAGACAAGCTAACAAAGGAAGAAAAAAGGTGGTATTTGAACCTGGTGATTGGGTTTGGGTACACATGAGGAAGGAAAGGTTCCCAGAACAAAGAAAGTCAAAACTTCAACCGAGGGGAGATGGTCCATTCCAAATGTTAGAGAAGATCAATTACAATGCATATATAATAGATATACCCGGTGAGTACAATATTAGTACTACTTTTTGTAACACCCCTAAATCGCTACGATGTCAACGTCATAAACTCTCTATATTTCACGAGAAATAATTACGCCATTAAATGAAGGGAACTAAATTTTATCTCATAACACAAGTTTTAAAGATAAACTTTTACAACCGTATAACTCTTGCAAGATAAAATCGTTTCAAATAATGAAATTACTAACAGGTAAACATAAATTTTAGCATTTAAAAATAAATGCAGTCATCCCAGTTCGAAAGAAGAGAAAAGGAAACAGCATGCCACGTCTTCAAGAAATCAGGTTCCTTTCCTAGTCTAAGTTATTTTCGTCTTCCACAAACTGCTCATCTGCTCGCCCGTTCGCGGGGTCATCACAGGTGTCAACCACAGACACAACACAGGGTTAATTCGCATTTTAATGATAATACTGAGATAGGCAGAACATTTCAACACAAGGAACACAAGAAGGTACACACACTCAATTCACAATTATTACAGTCAATCATGTCGTGCAACCCAATATGATGCATGCTACTCACAACTCACTCTCATGCTATGTGGTACCATTAAACGATTGAGCGATGTCTAGGAGTACATGTCCCCTCTGACACTCTCACTAGAGATACTAGACAGTTACAGTCAGGGCAGCCAGTGTTGCAACGGGACTCACTCCCACTCATGGTGATCGGTCATAGTGAGAGTTTTCCCCACCGCGAATACCCTCGTAGTCCTAGGCCATTACATCGACCCGTTAGGGACCAACCGTTCTAGTTCCATTCATCCTCACTTTTCGAAAAAAACATTTTCATTTTACTTAACATTCATGATAATTGTCATCATATTCTTAAAAACATCATGTCTCATCATTTCCACTAGGGATAACCTCACTTAGGCATCCATCCCCTACACTTCCAAAAATTTTACAACTAATCATCATGAATTTAAGTAATCTATCAATGCAACATGCCCGCATAATTACTCTCTCAATCCACATACTATTTCTCCGTAATAAGGTATTTAACACAAGTACATAGAGCAAAATCAATGCATACTCCTAAGCAAGAGTAAAATAATCCTCAAGATTTTATTGGAAACCACATCATAATTAAAAGAAATAATTATAACAAATTAACGTAGTCACATTACTATAATAATTGATGAAGTACTGCATTTAGGAGGTGGTCATTAAACACAACGCATAAAATTTGAAAAACAAAACAAAAAGAAAAAATAAATCAATACATAAATATCACCAAATCACCCAATCTAAAATTAATATAACAACATAATTAAAAATTATTATGTCCTAACTAAAAGTTAAATAAGTGATTTTTAACTCAAATAATTAATTTACTCCGAGAGAAATTAATACCAGGTTTGCTCCTCTTTTATTATTATGTTTATTATCTTACCCAGTATTTCCCGAACCTTCAGTTTAAGCACCAACCCAGACTTCAATTTCCAATTTCGCTTCAAGAATCAGTACTCCGAATCCAAGTTACAACTCCGCTTCGTGTTTCCCCTTTTATTTTTATTTCTTTATTATTATTATTATTATATGAAAACAGTACAATTGTTATTTCCCAAACTCAAACCGCGGTGGTCGATGGCTGAAACTGCCGGCAATGACGGCGTTCACCACCCTTCTCCTTCCCCTTTTTTTTTTCTTTCTTTCCATTTAATTATCCTCTTCCACCAGTCATTACTTGCCAATCCCCCGACCTGCAGTGCCTCTGTAGTAGTCTCATAGGAAGACTCAACCACAAACCCCCAAGGTTAGATCATCCAACAACGAGCCATGCCCGCATAGCCATACAAACCCACCGAACAGAATCAGAGATATACAGGGATGGGAAGCCATGAGTAGGGAACAAACACAAATTAAAATGAAATCGAGTCTACGGAACGGTGACTCGTGAACCTCAAAACCGGCGCAATGAAAATCAAATCCAGAATTAAATTCTTAAACGAAGTGATGAAGGACCCAAAACAGCAAAAGGAATATTTTTCCAAACCATTTGGATTAGAGGCAATGAACCCGTGCAACGTTAAGAGCGAGGCAAATTAAACAAATAAAAAAAACAAGTATAGGTGTAGAGGCCAACGAGTAGTTATATGGGGATAAAACCGGCTACAATGCATGTGAAATAGACAAAATCAAAAGAATGCTACGGTGATAGATAAGAAAACAAAAGAAGGAAAAGGAATAACTCGTTATCAATATTTTTAAAACCATTAACACGGATCAATGAGAGTGAAAAGAACGTAATATATTATTATTAAAATTGGAAATACCCTGACCTGGATGTGAGCCGATTACGCGCCACGGCAAAAGTTGAGGCAAAGAATGTTCCTCGTTTCAGTCCTTAGTTGGAAATTTCGATATCTTTTTAGGGTTTGCAAAACAGAAGTATGAGTGATGTTTTAGAGAATAGACTATATTTAAAAGGATATTCTGTGAGGAGAAACTGCAACAGCCCACTCACCCACTCGTTAGCATCTTAACTGCACTCCCATGATCTTTTCTAATATTTATTTAATTATTTTATTTAATTTTAAAAGAGTGTATGGCTGTTACAATATTATTTTATTTAATTTTCTTTTTTTTTGAAAAAAAAAAAATCCGGCTGTTACAATTCCACCCTCCTTAAAAAAATTTCGTCCTCGAAATTTACCTGGTGTAAAAATTGCGGGATAATCTTCTTTCATTTTGTCCTCTAACTCCCACGTTGCTTGCTCACCCGCTACTCCGCCCCAGACTACCTTAACCAAAGGGATTCCTCTGCCTCTTAGCTGCTTCACTTCTCTGTCGGCAATCCTTAACGGATAGGTCTCATAGGACAGGTTGTCTCTCACTGACACCTCATCAACCTCAATGATATGAGAAGGATCATGAACATATTTTCTGAGCTGAGACACATGGAAGACATCGTGGAGGTTCGAAAGATTTGGGGGCAAGGCTATTTGGTAAGCAACGGGACCGACTCTTTTGAGGATTTGAAAAGGACCAATGAAACGGGAAGTGAGTTTCTTAGACTTTAACGCTCTACCAACACCTGTCCAAGGAGTCACCCTCAAGAATACATGATCGCCCACCTCAAACTCTATGTCTTTTCTTCTTTTATCATGGTAACTCTTTTGTCTACTCTGAGCCGCCCTCATCCTCTCCTGGATAAAGTTAATCTTATCGGTAGTCTGTTGTATTACATCTGGACCTAGGATAAGGCTCTCCCCAGGTTCAACCCAACATAAAGGTGTCCTACATCTCCTACCATACAACGCCTCGTACGGTGCCATGCCGATCGAAGAATGGTAACTATTATTATAGGTGAACTCAATCAAAGGTAAAAAGGTATCCCATGTCCCCTTGTGCTCTAAAACACAAGCTCTCAGCAAATCCTCTAAGGACTGGATGGTCCTCTCAGTCTGGCCGTCAGTCTGAGGGTGGTAGGCTGAACTCAACTTAAGCTTTGTTCCCATCGACTTATGTAAGCTATCCCAAAACCTAGAGGTGAATCTAGGATCCCTATCGGATACTATGCTGGCAGGCACTCCATGCAGCCTCACAATCTCACTAATGTACAAGGATGTTAATCTCTCTAAAGGATACCTAATGTTAATGGGTATAAAGTGAGCAGACTTCGTTAGTCTGTCAACAATGACCCATATAGAGTCATGGTTCTTGGGTGTCCTAGGCAATCCCACTACAAAATCCATAGAAATACTATCCCACTTCCACTGGGGTATCTCAAGAGGTTGTAAAAGACCAGAAGGTTTCTGGTGTTCTATCTTAGATTTCTGGCACACTAAGCAACGATAAACGAATTCACTGACCTCTCTCTTCATATTAGGCCACCAGAACATGACCTTTAGGTCCTGATACATCTTGGTAGCACCAGGATGCATGCTTAAGCTACTTCGATGACCTTCCTCTAAGATCGCCTTCCTAATCTCAGGTACACTAGGAACACATACTCGACCTTTCATCCTAAGGATGCCATCTGAGCCTATACTAAAGCTACTATCCTTACCTGATTCTATGGCTCTCTTCTGAGCCTTCAGAAAAGGATCCGACTGTTGGCCCTCTCTAATCTCATCTAGCAACCCACTAGCTATCCTCAAAGCACCTAACTTGACACTAGTAGGTGTGAGCTCACAAGCTAAACTAAGATCCCTAAACTGAGCTAAGAGATCCATCTCCCTAACCATCAAAGAAGATACACTCAACGCCTTCCTACTAAGGGCGTCAGCTACTACATTAGCCTTACCTGGGTGGTAACTAAGATCAAAATCATAGTCCTTAAGAAATTCTAGCCATCTCCTCTGCCTCATGTTCAGTTCTTTTTGATCAAACAAATATTTCAAACTCTTATGATCACTAAAAACCTCAAAGTGAGAACCAAACAGGTAGTGTCTCCAAATCTTAAGCACAAACACCACTGCTGCCAACTCCAAATCATGGGTGGGGTAATTTCTCTCATGAACCTTAAGTTGTCTAGAAGCATAAGCTACCACTTGTCCTTTCTGCATCAACACTCCACCTAGTCCTAGCTTAGAGGCATCACAGTACACTACAAACTTTTCGCTAGGGTTAGGTAAGACTAATACAGGGGCTGTGGTTAACTTTTCCTTAAGAGTTTGAAAGCTATGCTCACACTTCTCACTCCAAATGAATGGTTGACCTTTACGAGTTAGGGTAGTCAAGGGTAACGCTGTCCGAGAGAAACCCTCAATAAACCTACGATAATATCCAGCTAAACCTAAGAAACTCCTAATCTCAGAAATATTCTTCGGACTTTCCCACTCGAGCACCGCTTTAACCTTAGAAGGATCTACGGTTATCCCTCCCTCAGAGATCACATGTCCTAGAAAACTAACCTCATTGAGCCAAAACTCGCACTTCGACCATTTTGCATAGAGTTGGTGGTCCCTAAGAATCTGGAGCACAATCCTCAAATGTTCAGAGTGCTCATCCCTAGTCTTAGAGTAAACTAAGATGTCGTCTATAAAGACAACAACAAACTTATCAAGGTAGGGATGGAATATACGGTTCATGTAGCCCATGAACACACCGGGAGCATTGGTCACACCAAAAGGCATCACCAGATACTCATAGTGACCATAGCGGGTACTAAACGCAGTTTTTGGAATGTCTTCAGGCTTCACTCGAATCTGGTGGTATCCTGACCTAAGATCAATCTTACTAAACACACAAGCTCCTCTCAGCTGATCCATAAGGTCGTCTATCCTCGGCAAAGGGTACTTATTCTTAATCGTAACCTTATTAAGTTGCCTATAGTCAACGCACATTCTCATCGATCCATCTTTCTTCTTAACTAACAACACTGGGGCTCCCCACGGTGACACACTAGGCCTAATAAATTGCTTACTCAACAATTCTTCTATCTGGCTCTTTACTTCAGCTAACTCTGCAGGGGACATCCTATAAGGGGCTATAGCTATAGGTCCAGCACCAGGCACTACGTCTATACCAAAGTCTATCTCTCTCCGAGGAGGTAAAGAGGATATGTCTTCAGGGAAGACATCGACAAACTCACAAACAATAGGCGTATCCTCAAGAGTTACCTGACTATCTGTCCCTAGGTTGGCCAAGATCACATACACTTGAGCTTCCTCCCTAAGGGACGTCATCACTTGGTTGGCAGATAAATAAGTCTTATCCCTACTCACTCCCGGAGATTCAAATTCAACAGTTTTATCAGAACAGTTAAGGAAGACTCGGTTGAAAGATAACCAGTCCATACCCAGAATCACATCAATATCACTTAGTGGCAGACAAATCAAATCAACAGAAAAGGACCTACCAGCTATTTGCAAAGGACACTTCAGACATACATCAGAAGTTAACACAGAAGTGCCCGTAGGGGTAGAAACAGTCAAATCAATATTTAGAGGAGAAACTGGTAAACTCAACCGTTTAACACAAGAAAGAGACACAAAGGAACTAGTAGCACCAGAATCAAAGAGTACAACTACAGGAATATCTGAAATGAGACCCTTACCTTGGATTAAATCCGGGGAATCAGAGGCTTCAGCAGTGTTCAAGGCAAAGACCCTCCCAGTGGCTTTAGGCTTACTGGTTGCAGCATTCTGACTTCCACCACTGTCCTTACTCTGGGTAGGGCAGTCCCTCCGCATATGACCCTTCTGGCCACATCCAAAGCAAGTGAGGTTGGGGTTGGTATTGTTGTTACCGTTGTTGGTGCATCTTGAAGCTATGTGACCCTGCTGACCACATCGGAAACACCTGATAGCAGGAAAAGGGGCTGAATTGTTGCTATTGCCACTAGTCTGTTGTGGTTGGCGGCTGGAACCACCTGAAGAAGTTCCATGTCTCTTAGGGGATGGTCCATAGGGTTGATATCTGTTGCTGGATTTCTGGTGTCGTACTGGTCCAACACTCTTCTGAAGTGCCCTTTCTTCCTGGACATCCTCATCATAAATTCTACACATATTCACCAATTTAGAGAACTGGCGAATGCCATGGTAGTTCACCACTCGTTTTACATCAGGACGCAAGCCATTGATGAATTTGACACACCTGGACCTCTCCCCGTCTGGTCCCTGGTAATGCGGGAAGTACCTCACTAAGTCATCGAACTTGACTGCATATTCCGCCACTGACATACTACCTTGCTTCAGCTCGAGGAACTCCATCTCCTTCCGATTTTTGACATCTTCCGGAAAGTACTTCTCAAGAAATATCGCCTTGAAGGCTCCCCATGCCACGAAGTGTCCCGTGGCCTCCACATACTGACGGGCATTGGCCCACCAACGCTCAGCTTCCTCCTTTAGCATGTAGGTGGCAAAGGTTACCTTTCGTTCTTCTGGGCAAGCCATAACCTCAAAGATCTTCTCTATTTCTCCCAACCAATCTTGAGCACCGTCTGGATTGTAGCCTCCACGGAATGCAGGAGGATTGTTCCGTCGAAAGCTGTCCAATCCATGATATTGTGCCGGTCCAGTCATATTAAGTTGTTGTTGGTTTTGGTTTTGCCCTCCCACAGCTTGAGCTAGGGCCTGTAGGGCATCAGCTATTGCTTGGTCATTCCTGCCACCCCTGCCAGCCATCTTCCACTGTTCACAGGAAATAGGGGACTTAGAGAAGTATAGGAGTTAACATTGTTCTATCAGGTCATTCAAAGTAAACTAGTCAATTCCTCATCGAGGACACCTCCGTAAACGAGGTAGCCCACATAACTCACAAGCCGAGGAAATTAAACCAGGCTCTGATACCACATTTGTAACACCCCTAAATCGCTACGATGTCAACGTCATAAACTCTCTATATTTCACGAGAAATAATTACGCCATTAAATGAAGGGAACTAAATTTTATCTCATAACACAAGTTTTAAAGATAAACTTTTACAACCGTATAACTCTTGCAAGATAAAATCGTTTCAAATAATGAAATTACTAACAGGTAAACATAAATTTTAGCATTTAAAAATAAATGCAGTCATCCCAGTTCGAAAGAAGAGAAAAGGAAACAGCATGCCACGTCTTCAAGAAATCAGGTTCCTTTCCTAGTCTAAGTTATTTTCGTCTTCCACAAACTGCTCATCTGCTCGCCCGTTCGCGGGGTCATCACAGGTGTCAACCACAGACACAACACAGGGTTAATTCGCATTTTAATGATAATACTGAGATAGGCAGAACATTTCAACACAAGGAACACAAGAAGGTACACACACTCAATTCACAATTATTACAGTCAATCATGTCGTGCAACCCAATATGATGCATGCTACTCACAACTCACTCTCATGCTATGTGGTACCATTAAACGATTGAGCGATGTCTAGGAGTACATGTCCCCTCTGACACTCTCACTAGAGATACTAGACAGTTACAGTCAGGGCAGCCAGTGTTGCAACGGGACTCACTCCCACTCATGGTGATCGGTCATAGTGAGAGTTTTCCCCACCGCGAATACCCTCGTAGTCCTAGGCCATTACATCGACCCGTTAGGGACCAACCGTTCTAGTTCCATTCATCCTCACTTTTCGAAAAAAACATTTTCATTTTACTTAACATTCATGATAATTGTCATCATATTCTTAAAAACATCATGTCTCATCATTTCCACTAGGGATAACCTCACTTAGGCATCCATCCCCTACACTTCCAAAAATTTTACAACTAATCATCATGAATTTAAGTAATCTATCAATGCAACATGCCCGCATAATTACTCTCTCAATCCACATACTATTTCTCCGTAATAAGGTATTTAACACAAGTACATAGAGCAAAATCAATGCATACTCCTAAGCAAGAGTAAAATAATCCTCAAGATTTTATTGGAAACCACATCATAATTAAAAGAAATAATTATAACAAATTAACGTAGTCACATTACTATAATAATTGATGAAGTACTGCATTTAGGAGGTGGTCATTAAACACAACGCATAAAATTTGAAAAACAAAACAAAAAGAAAAAATAAATCAATACATAAATATCACCAAATCACCCAATCTAAAATTAATATAACAACATAATTAAAAATTATTATGTCCTAACTAAAAGTTAAATAAGTGATTTTTAACTCAAATAATTAATTTACTCCGAGAGAAATTAATACCAGGTTTGCTCCTCTTTTATTATTATGTTTATTATCTTACCCAGTATTTCCCGAACCTTCGCTTTAAGCACCAAACCTGGACTTCAATTTCCAATTTCGCTTCAAGAATCAAGATCTCGAATCCAAGTTACAACTCCGCTTCGTGTTTCCCCTTTTATTTTTATTTCTTTATTATTATTATTATTATATGAAAACAGTACAATTGTTATTTCCCAAACTCAAACCGCGGTGGTCGATGGCTGAAACTGCCGGCAATGACGGCGTTCACCACCCTTCTCCTTCCCCTTTTTTTTTTCTTTCTTTCCATTTAATTATCCTCTTCCACCAGTCATTACTTGCCAATCCCCCGACCTGCAGTGCCTCTGTAGTAGTCTCATAGGAAGACTCAACCACAAACCCCCAAGGTTAGATCATCCAACAACGAGCCATGCCCGCATAGCCATACAAACCCACCGAACAGAATCAGAGATATACAGGGATGGGAAGCCATGAGTAGGAACAAACACAAATTAAAATGAAATCGAGTCTACGGAACGGTGACTCGTGAACCTCAAAACCGGCGCAATGAAAATCAAATCCAGAATTAAATTCTTAAACGAAGTGATGAAGGACCCAAAACAGCAAAAGGAATATTTTTCCAAACCATTTGGATTAGAGGCAATGAACCCGTGCAACGTTAAGAGCGAGGCAAATTAAACAAATAAAAAAAACAAGTATAGGTGTAGAGGCCAACGAGTAGTTATATGGGGATAAAACCGGCTACAATGCATGTGAAATAGACAAAATCAAAAGAATGCTACGGTGATAGATAAGAAAACAAAAGAAGGAAAAGGAATAACTCGTTATCAATATTTTTAAAACCATTAACACGGATCAATGAGAGTGAAAAGAACGTAATATATTATTATTAAAATTGGAAATACCCTGACCTGGATGTGAGCCGATTACGCGCCACGGCAAAAGTTGAGGCAAAGAATGTTCCTCGTTTCAGTCCTTAGTTGGAAATTTCGATATCTTTTTAGGGTTTGCAAAACAGAAGTATGAGTGATGTTTTAGAGAATAGACTATATTTAAAAGGATATTCTGTGAGGAGAAACTGCAACAGCCCACTCACCCACTCGTTAGCATCTTAACTGCACTCCCATGATCTTTTCTAATATTTATTTAATTATTTTATTTAATTTTAAAAGAGTGTATGGCTGTTACAATATTATTTTATTTAATTTTCTTTTTTTTTGAAAAAAAAAAAATCCGGCTGTTACACTTTTAATGTATCTGACTTGTCCCCTTTCAATGCAGATGATGAAGTTCTGGATTTGAGGTCAAATCCTTCTCAAGAAGGAGAGAGTGATGAGGACATCAAGACCCAAGAGTATGAGGCCCATGATGAGAAAAATCAAAATAAAGACCCAATCCATGAAATGATTGGACCCATAACTAGGAGCAGATAAAGAAAGGCCCAAGAAGCATTACAACTCAAGGTGGCCCATGTGCTTGAGACTAAATTATTAGCGGCCCAACAAACGTGGAAGCTGATAACATGTATAGCCTGCTTGGTGGACAAGGAGGCCCATTTATTTTGTAATAGACTTTAAAATAAATAATTTCGTACGAGGCCCATTTACTTATAGGCCCATTTCGTATTAGGTAAACCTAATTAGTATTAAACTTATAGGAATTGAGAACGGAGGCAGATCATTATTCAATTTGATATTTTTGTGAGCTTAAGCTCTGCTAGGGTTCTTCCTTGCATCCTCGATCTTATCAGGAATTCTTCAATTCTTGTGTGGCGATCATCCTTGGCTTATCAAACATTCTTGTTTGTGTGACGCCTTCCTTTTCATATCTATCTTTATTTGTTATTTTGCATTTTTATTATATAAAATAGTTCTCAAATTTCAGCCGTCTTCAAACACTAATTCTCAAACGTCGAGTATTCTATTAATTCTGGGTTAGGATCATATCAACATCTGTTCTGCATCATACGTTATGTTGCATCTATTCTGTTCTGCATCTTATGTTATATCGATCTCGCTTCAAGGCGTCATACGTTATACTTGATCTGTTATGTTCTGCATCACAAGTTATACTGCATTTGTTCTGTTCATATGTTATACTGCATCTGCTTTGTTATGCATCATACATTATACTGCATCTGTTCTGTTATGCATCATACGTTATAGTACATCTGTTCTGTTATGCATCATATGTTATAACGCATCAGTTCAGCTTCATACGTTATACTGCATCTGTTCTGTTATGCATCATACGTTATACTCCATCTGTTTAGTTCTGCATCATACATTATACTGCATTTGTTCTGCATCATATGTTACGTTCTGCGTCATACGTTGTACTGCATCTCTTTTGTTCCGCATCATACGTTATACTGCATATATTCTGTTCTGTATCATACGTTTTATTGCATCAGTTATGTTCGTATGTTATACTGCATCTGTTCTGCATTATACATTATGTTACATTTGTTCTGTCCTACATCATATGTATACTACATATGTTCTACATCATACATTATACTACAAATGTTTTGTTCTTCATCATACGCTATGTAGCATCTGTTCTATTCATACATTATACTACATCTGTTCTGCATCATACGTTATGTTGCATCTATTCTGTTCTGCATCTTATGTTATACTGCATCTGCTCTGCGTCATACGTTATACTTGATCTGTTATGTTCTGCATCACAAGTTATACTGCATTTGTTCTGTTCATATGTTATACTGCATCTGCTTTGTTATGCATCATACATTTATACTGCATCTGTTCTGTTATGCATCATACGTTATACTACATCTGTTCTGTTATGCATCATATGTTATAACGCATCAGTTCAGCTTCATACGTTATACTGCATCTGTTCTGTTATGCATCATACGTTATACTCCATCTATATAGTTCTGCATCAATTACTGCATATGTTTTGTTCTCCATAACACATTATACTGCATTTGTTCTATTCTTACGTTATACTGCATATGTTATGTTCATATGTTATACTGCATCTGTTCTGCTTCACACGTTATGTCCCATGTGTTCTGTTCTGCATCATATGTTATACTTCATGTTTTCTGCATCATACGTTATACCTGATATGTTATGTTCTGCATCATAAGTTCTACTGCATCTGTTCTGTTCATATGTTACACTGCATCTGTTTTGTAATGCATCATATGTTATACTACATCTGTTCTGTTCTGCATCATACGTTACACTGCATCTGTTCTGTTCTGCATCATACGTTATACTGCATCTGTTCTGTTCTGCATCATTTGTTACAATGCATCAGTTTAGCTTCATACGTTATACTGCATCTATTCTTTTCATAGGTTATACTACATCTGTTCTGCATCATACGTAATATTGCATCTGTTCTGTTCTGCATCACAAGTTATAGTGCATCTGTTCAATTCTGCATTATACATTATATTGCATTTGTTCTGCATCATATGTTATGTTCTGCGTCATACATTGTACTGCATCTCTTCTGTTCTGCATCATACATTGTACTGCATATGTTCTGTTCTGTTCTATATCATACGTTTTATTGCATCAGTTATGTTCGTATGTTATACTGCATCTGTTCTGCATTATACATTATATTACATTTGTTCTGTCCTACATCATATGTATACTACTAATGTTCTGCATCATACGTTATACTACAACTGTTTTTTTCTGCATCATACGTTATACTGCATCTGTTCTATTCATACATTATACTACATCTGTTCTGCATCATACATTATGTTAAATCTATTCTGTTCTGCATCTTATGTTATACTGCATCTGTTCTGCGTCATACGTTATACTTGATCTGTTATGTTCTGCATCACAAGTTATACTGCATTTGTTATGTTCATATGTTATACTGCATATGTTATGTTCATATGTTATACTGCATCTGTTCTGCTTCATATGTTTTGTTCCATGTGTTCTGTTCTGCGTTATATGTTATTTTTCATATGTTCTGTATCATACGTTATACTTGATATGTTATGTTCTGCATCATAAGTTATGCTGCATCTGTTCTGTTCATATGTTACACTGCATCTATTTTGTTATGCATCATATGTTAGACTACATCTGTTCTGTTCTGCATCATACGTTACACTGCATCTGTTCTGTTTTGCATCATACGTGATACTGCATCTGTTCTGTTCTGCATCATACGTTACAATGCATCGGTTCAGCTTCATACGTTATACTGCATTTGTTCTTTTCATATGTTATACTACTTCTGTTCTGCATCATACGTAATATTGCATTTGTTCTGTTCTGCATCACAGGTATTACTGCATCTGTTCAATTCTGCATTTGTTCTGCATCATATGTTATGTTCTGCATCAAACGTTGCACTGCATATGTTCTGTTCTGTTCTGCATCATACATTGTACTGCATATGTTCTGTTCTGTTCTGTTCTGTATCATACGTTTTATTGAATCAGTTATGTTCGTATGTTATACTGCATATGTTCTGCATTATACATTATACTACATTTGTTCTATCCTACATCATATGTATACTACATATGTTCTGCATCATACATTATACTACAACTATTTTTTTCTGCATCATACGTTATACTGCATATGTTCTGTTCTTCATCATACGCTATATAGCATCTGTTCTATTCATACATTATACTACATCTGATGAGGACATCAAGACCCAAGAGTATGAGGTCCATGATGAGAAGAATCAAAATCAAGACCCAATCCATGAAATGATTGGACCCATAACTAGGAGCAGATTCAGAAAGGCCCAAGAAGCATTCCAACTCAAGGTGGCCCATGTGCTTGAGACTGAATTATTAGCGGCCCAACAAATGCGGAAGCTGATAACATGTATAGCCTGCCTGGTGGACTAGGAGGCCCATTTATTTTGTAATAGACTTTAAAATAAATAATTTCGTATGAGGCCCATTTACTTATAGGCCCATTTTGTATTAGGTAAACCTAATTAGTATTAAGCTTATAGGAATTGAGAACGGAGGCAGATCATTATTCAATTTGATATTTTTGTGAGCTTAAGCTCTGCTAGGGTTCTTCCTTGCATCCTCGATCTTATCAGGAATTCTTCAATTCTTATGTGGCGATCTGCATCTGCTTTGTTATGCATCATACATTATACTGCATCTGCTTTGTTATGCATCATACATTATACTGCATCTGTTCTGTTATGCATCATACGTTATAGTACATCTGTTCTGTTATGCATCATATGTTATAACGCATCAGTTTAGCTTCATACGTTATACTGCATCTGTTCTGTTATGCATCATACGTTATACTCCATCTGTTTAGTTCTGCATCATACATTATACTGCATTTGTTCTGCATCATATGTTATGTTCTGCGTCATACGTTGTACTGCATCTCTTTTGTTCCGCATCATACGTTATACTGCATATATTCTGTTCTGTATCATACGTTTTATTGCATCAGTTATGTTCGTATGTTATACTGCATCTGTTCTGCATTATACATTATGCTACATTTGTTCTGTCCTACATCATATGTATACTACATATGTTCTATATCATACATTATACTACAAATGTTTTGTTCTTCATCGTACGCTATGTAGCATCTGATCTATTCATACATTATACTATATCTGTTCTGCATCATACGTTATGTTGCATCTATTTTGTTCTGCATCTTATGTTATACTGCATCTGCTCTGCGTCATACGTTATACTTGATCTGTTATGTTCTGCATCACAAGTTATACTGCATTTGTTCTGTTCATATGTTATACTGCATCTGCTTTGTTATGCATCATACATTTATACTGCATCTGTTCTGTTATGCATCATACGTTATACTACATCTGTTCTGTTATGCATCATATGTTATAACGCATCAGTTCAGCTTCATACGTTATACTGCATCTGTTCTGTTATGCATCATACGTTATACTCCATCTGTTTAGTTCTGCATCAAACGTTTTACCGCATATGTTTTGTTCTCCATCACACATTATACTGCATTTGTTCTATTCTTACGTTATACTGCGTATGTTATGTTCATATGTTATACTGCATCTATTCTGCTTCACAAGTTATGTTCCATTCGTTCTGTTCTGCATCATACGTTATACTTCATGTGTTCTGCATCATACGTCATACTAAATATGTTATGTTCTGCTTCATAAGTTATGCTGCATCTGTTCTGTTTGTAACATCCCAAAAATTTAAATATAGTTTAAGAGAGGTTGTTTTGTAACATTCAAGAAATTTAAAAATAATTAAAAAATTATGAATTTTTGAAAATACTGTAGCAAATCACTGTAGCTGCCCGAAATTACTGTAGCTGCCCGAAATTACTGTAGCACCGCCTTAGAAAGGTTATAAATAGGGCTTAGAGGTTTCAAATGAAGATACAACTCAAAGAATACTCTTACATTCTCTCTAAAAACCTTTCTATACTTTCTCCACCTTAGGAAGAAATCTCTCCAACCAAGGAAGGAGCACGTAAGTAGAGGAAGAATATAGGAAGCTAGGAGAAACCAGTAAGGGGACCTTTCCTTATCCTTCTTTTCTATCCTTTGTTTTATTGGTACTTTCATTATCTTTCTTTAGTTTCTTGCAGTAAGGGGATCTTTCCTTATCCTTCTTTTTCTATTCTTTGTGTTCTTAGTACTTCCACTCTCTTTCCTTAGTACTTTCATTATCTTTCTTTGGTTTCTTGGTGTTTCTTTTCTTCATCTTTCTTACACTACTTCTAATTCTTTAAGTTTGCGCTTTCTTTACCCTTTGAAAGATTATTTTGAAGTTGTTTTCCTCTTTCAACTATTTCTCTGAACACCATGACTACTTTATAGTAATATTATTGTTTGATGACTGGTTTTGTACTTGATATACAATCACTTGGTGAGTTGGATGTGAGTAAGTAGTGACATGCATGATTGCATGAAATTGGTGGTGGACTTGAATTGTTTAATGACCGATTGGAAATGCCTAGTGGAGAGGCAATATTCTAAGATTGCTTGGTGAATGGGCAATGCTTAGAATGAGGTGAGATAAAGATGACCTGGTGGAAAGGTCAATATCTGAAATATAATGAAGGTCATTATACAATTCAAGGTCCTAGAACATGTTGCATTGATGACTGGATAGTAGTAGACCAAGTCCGTAAGTCACGGATTCCCGTCTGAGTGAGTGGAATGCCGTGGACTGGGGGGTTCTCTTGGTGGGAAAATTGCCCTGCTCATGATGATCACATGTTGCGGGGGAGGTCCTGCCGGACACTGAGGGAACTCGACAAATTACGGAGTGTCTACCTCTGGTGGGTCTGATTGAGTGTGAGAATCAGATGCCCCAGGCTATTTTCAGTGGAGGGCGCCACATTGCATTTCGATTGAAGAGTGAAAATGCATGGTGAAGGTGAATGCATCATGTAGGCTTAGGAGCATACATTAGTAATGGTGTGTTTGATTAAATGGAATTCATGCCTGAATCATTGATTGTGATTGATGGTTTGTTTGATTTGGTTGTTGATTGCCTTACTATGTGATTGATATTTTGATGATCATGGATATGTATGGAAGTATTATTCTAAAAATGATAATTTCGATGAAATTTCTAAATTTATAAAAGAAAAGGTTTTTCTTGAACTACAATCAATTTTTTTATAATTATGGTTAAGGAAAGCTCACCCTTGCACTTTGTGTTTTTAACACCTGTGATGATCTCGAACAACGTTCGGGGGAGCAGATTTGCAGGGTTAAGATGTTGTCACTGGTTGTTGCTACTATCTTGTGTGAAGGTGCTTGCTATGTTTTGCGTGTAGAAGTGTTGGGTAGATGTTTTAAGGTAGTAGAAAGGTAGTTATGTAAAATAATAACAGGACAAAGTTATGTAATCTGGTTGTAATGAACTATAAAACCTATGTAATAAAAGTGTTGTTTTCTAAATCTCTCTTTTATCTACTATATCATTAACCACTTTAAATTACAAAATATAAGTAAAATAAGTAAATAAGAAGGGGGTGTTACACTGTTCATATGTTACACTGCATCTGTTTTGTTATGCATCATATGTTATACTACATCTGTTCTGTTCTGCATCATACACTACACTGCATCTGTTCTGTTCTGCATCATACGTTATACTGCATCTGCTCTGTTCTGCATCATACGTTACAATGCATCGGTTCAGCTTCATACGTTATACTGCATTTGTTCTTTTCATATGTTATACTACATCTGTTCTGCATCATACGTAATATTGCATCTGTTCTGCTCAGCATCACACGTTATACTGCATCTGTTCAATTCTGCATTATACATTATACTGCATTTGTTCTGCATCATATGTTATGTTCTACGTCATACGTTGTACTGCATCTCTTCTATTCTGCATCATACATTGTACTGCATATGTTCTGTTCTGTATCATACGTTTTATTGCATCAGTTATGTTCGTATGTTATACTGCATCTGTTCTGCATTATACATTATACTACATTTGTTCTGTCCTACATCATATGTATACTACATATGTTCTGCATCATACGTTGTACTACAACTGGTTTTTTCTGCTTCATACGTTATTGCATATGTTCTGTTCTTCGTCATACGCTATATAGCATCTATTCTATTCACACAATATACTACATCTGTTATGCATCATACGTTATGTTGCATCTATTTTGTTCTGCATCTTATGTTATACTGCATCTATTCTGCGTCATACGTTATACTTGATATGTTATGTTCGGCATCACAAGTTATTCTGCATTTGTTCTGTTTATATGTTATACTGCATCTGCTTTGTTATGCACCATACATTATACTGCATCAGTTCTGTTATGCATTATATGTTACAACGCATCAGTTTAGCTTCATACGTTATACTGCATCTGTTCTGTTCTGCATCAAACGTTTTACTGCATCTGTTTTGTTCTCCATCACACATTATACTGCATTTGTTCTATTCTTACGTTATATTGTATATGTTATGTTCATATGTTATACTGCATCTATTCTGCTTCACATGTTATGTTCCATTCGTTCTGTTCTGCATCATACGTTATACTTCATGTGTTCAACATCATACGTTATACTAGATATGTTATGTTCTGCATCATTAGTTATGCTGCATCTGTTCTGTTCATATGTTACACTGCATCTGTTTTGTTATGCATCATATGTTATACTACATATGTTCTGTTCTGCATCATACGTTAATCGATCAGTTCTGCTCGCTCGTATCATAAGTTATATCGATCTCTCGTTTCATGCATCATACGTTACAATGCATCGGTTCAGCTTCATATGTTATACTGCATTTGTTTCTTTCATATGTTCTGTTCATACATTATACTGCATTTGTTCTGCATCATATGTTATGTTTTCATACGTTGTTGTAATCGCATCTCTTTTGTTTCGATCATACATTGTACCGCATATGTTCATTATTCGTATCATACGTTTTATTGCATCGATTATGTTCGTATGTTACATCAGATCTGCGTTACGTTTCGCATCATTCGTTATATCGATCCGCTCCGTTTCGCATCATACGTTTCAATGCATCGGTTCAGCTTCATACGTTATACTGCATCATTCCGTATGTTATACTATATCTGCTCTGCATCATACGTAATATTGCATCTGTTCTGTTCTGCATCACACGTTATACTACATCTGTTCAATTCTGCATTATACATTATACTGCATTTGTTCTGCATCATATGTTATGTTCTGCATCATACGTTGTACTGCATCTCTTCTGTTCTGCATCATACATTGTACTGCATATGTTCTGTTCTGTATCATATGTTTTATTGCATCAGTTATGTTCGTATGTTATACTGCATTTGTTCTGCATTATACATTATACTACATTTGTTCTGTCCTACATCATATGTATACTACATATGTTCTGCATCATACGTTATACTACAAATTGTTTTTTCCTGCTTCATACGTTATACTGCATATGTTCTGTTCTTCATCATACGCTATATAGCATCTGTTCTATTCACACATTATACTACATCTGTTCTGTATCATACGTTATGTTGCATCTATTATGTTCTGCATCTTATGTTATACTGCATCTGTTCTGCGTCATAGGTTATACTTGATATGTTATGTTCTGCATCACAAGTTATACTGCATTTGTTCTGTTCATATGTTATACTGCATCTACTTTGTTATGCATCATACATTATACTGCATCAGTTCTGTTATGCATCATATGTTACAACGCATCAAATCAGCTTCATAAGTTATACTCAATCTGTTCTGTTATGCATCATACGTTATACTCTATCTGTTTAGTTCTGCATCAAACGTTTGACTGCATATGTTTTGTTCTCCATAACACATTATACTGCATTTGTTCTATTCTTACGTTATACTGCATATGTTATGTTCATATGTTATACTGCATCTGTTCTGCTTCACACGTTATGTTCCATTCGTTCCATTCTGCATCATACGTTATGTTCTGCATCACAAGTTATACTGCATTTGTTCTGTTCATATGTTATACTGCATCTGCTTTGTTATGCATCATACATTATATTACATCTGTTCTGTTATGCATCATACGTTATAACGCATCAGTTCAGCTTCATACGTTATACTACATCTGTTCTGTTATTCATCATACGTTATACTCCATCTGTTTAGTTCTGCATCAAACGTTTTACTGCATATGTTTTGTTCTCCATCACACATTATACTGTATTTGTTCTATTCTTACGTTATACTGCATATGTTATGTTCATATGTTATACTGCATCTATTCTGCTTCACACGTTATGTTCCATTCGTTCTATTCCGCATCATACGTTATACTAGATATGTTATGTTTTGCATCATAAGTTTTGCTGCATCTGTTCTATTCATATGTTACATTGCATCTGTTTTGTTCTGCATCATACATTGTACTGCATATGTTCTGTTCTGTATCATACGTTTTATTGCATCAATTATGTTTGTATGTTATACTGCATCTGTTCTGCATTATACATTATACTACATTTGTCCTGTCCTACATCATATGTATACTACATATGTTCTGCATCATACGTTATACTACAACTGTTTTTTTCTGCTTCATATGTTATACTGCATATGTTCTGTTCTTCATCATACGCTATGTAGCATCTGTTCTATTCACACATTATACTACATCTGTTCTGCATCATACGTTATGTTGCATCTATTCTGTTCTGCATCTTATGTCATACCGTATCTGTTATGCGTCATACATTATACTTGATCTGTTATGTTCTGCATCACAAGTTATACTGCATTTGTTCTGTTCATATGTTATACTGCATCTGCTTTGTTATGCATCATACATTATACTGCATCTGTTCTGTTATGCATCATACGTTATACTACATCTGTTCTGTTATGCATCATATGTTATAACGCATCAGTTCAGCTTCATACGTTATACTACATCTGTTCTGTTATGCATCATACGTTATACTCCATCTGTTTGGTTCTGCATCAAACGTTTTACGGCATATGTTTTGTTCTCCATCACACATTATACTGCATTTGTTCTATTCTTACGTTATACTGCATATGTTATGTTCATACGTTATGTTCCATTCGTTCTGTTCTACATCATACGTTATACTTCATGTGTTTTGAATCATACATTATACTAGATATGTTATGTTCTGCATCATAAGTTATTATGCATCTGTTCTGTTCATATGTTACACTGCATCTGTTTTGTTATGTATCATATGTTATACTACATCTGTTCTGTTCTGCATCATAAGTTACACTACATCTGTTCTGTTCTGCATCATACGTTATACTGCATCTGCTCTGTTCTGCATCATACATTTCAATGCATCGGTTCAGCTTCATACGTTATACTGCATCTGTTCTTTTCATATGTTATACTACATCTGTTCTACATCATACGTAATATTGCATCTATTCTGTTCTGCATCACACGTTATACTGCATCTGTTCAAATCTGCATTATACATTATACTGCATTTGTTCTGCATCATATGTTATGTTCTGCGTCATACGTTGTACTGCATCTCTTTTGTTCTGCATCATACATTGTACTGCATATGTTCTGTTCTGTATCATACGTTTTATTGCATCAATTATGTTCGTATGTTATACTGCATCTGTTCTGCATTATACATTATACTACATTTCTTCTGTCCTACATCATATGTATACTACATATGTTCTGCATCATACGTTATACTACAACTGTTTTTTTCTGCTTCATATGTTATACTGCATATGTTCTGTTCTTCATCATACGCTATGTAGCATCTGTTCTATTCACACATTATACTACATCTGTTCTGCATCATACGTTATGTTGCATCTATTCTGTTCTGCATCTTATGTCATACCGCATCTGTTATGCGTCATACGTTATACTTGATCTGTTATGTTCTGCATCACAAGTTATACTGCATCTGCTTTGTTATGCATCATACATTATACTGCATCTGTTCTGTTATGCATCATACGTTATACTACATCTGTTCTGTTATGCATCATATGTTATAACGCATCAGTTCAGCTTCATACGTTATACTGCATATGTTCAGTTATGCATCATACGTTATACTCCATCTGTTTAGTTCTCCATCAAACGTTTTACTGCATTTGTTTTGTTCTCCATCACACATTATACTGCATTTGTTCTATTCTTACGTTATACTGCATATGTTATACTGCATCTATTCTGCTACACACGTTATGTTCCATTCGTTCTGTTCTGCATCATACGCTATACTTCATGTGTTCTGCATCATATGTTATACTAGATATGTTATGTTCTGCATCATAAGTTATTCTGCATCTGTTCTGTTCATATGTTACACTGCATCTGTTTTGTTATGCATCATATGTTATACTACATCGTTACGTTTCGCATCATACGTTACCTTTCGCATCGTTGCGTTCGTTTCGCATCATACGTTATCTTTTGCATCTGCTCTGTTCTGCATCAAACGTTACAATGCATCGGTTTTGCATCATACGTTACACTGCATCTGTTCTGTTCTGCATCATACGTTATACTGCATCTGTTCTTTTCATATGTTATACTACATCTGTTCTGCATCATACGTAATATTGCATCCGTTCTGTTCTGCATCACACGTTATACTGCATCTGTTCAATTCTGCATTATGCATTATAATGCATTTGTTTTGCATCATATGTTATGTTCTGCGTCATACGTTGTACTGCATCTCTTTTGTTCTACATCATACATTGTACTGCATATGTCCTGTTCTGTATCATTCGTTTTATTTCATCAGTTATGTTCGTATGTTATACTGGATCTGTTCCGCATTATACATTATACTACATTTGTTCTGTCCTACATCATATGTATACTACATATGTTCTGCATCATAAGTTATACTACAACTGTTTTTTCTACTTCATACGTTATACTGCATATGTTCTATTCTTCATCATACGCTATATAGCATCTGGTCTATTCACATATTATACTACATCTGTTCTGCATCATACGTTATGTTGCATCTATTCTGTTCTGCATCTTATGTTATACTGCATCTGTTATGCGTCATACGTTATACTTGATCTGTTATGTTCTGCATCACAAGTTCTACTGCATTTGTTCTGTTCATGTTATACTGCATCTACTTTGTTATGCATCATACATTATACTGCATCTGTTCTGTTATGCATCATATGTTACAACGCATCAGTTCAGCTTCATACGTTATACTGCATCTGTTATGTTATGCATCATGCGTTATACTCCATCTGTTTAGTTCTGCATCAAACGTTTTACTACATATGTTTTGTTTTCCATCACACATTATACTGCATTTGTTCTATTCTTACGTTATACTACATATGTTATGTTCATATGTTATACTGCATCTGTTCTGCTTCACACGTTATGTTCCATTCGTCCTGTTCTGCATCATACGTTATACTTCATGTGTTCTGCATCATACGTTATACTAGATATGTTATGTTCTGCATCATAAGTTATATCTTGCATCATTCGTTTGTTCATACGTTACACTGCATCTGTTTTGTTATGCATCATATGTTATACTACATCTGTTCTGTTCTGCATCATACGTTACACTGTATCTGTTCTGTTCTGCATCATAAGTTATGCTGCATCTGTTCTGTTCATATGTTACACTGCATCTATTCTGTTCTGCATCATACGTTATACTGCATCTGTTCTGTTCTGCATCATACGTTACAATGCATCGGTTCAGCTTCATACGTTAAACTGCATCTGTTCTTTTCATATGTTATACTACATCTGTTCTGCATCATACGTAATATTGCATTTGTTCTGTTCTGCATCACACATTATCGCATCGTTCATTCATTCGCATTATGCATTATACCGCATTTGTTTCGCATCATATGTTATGTTTCAAGCGTCATACGTTAGGATTGCGATCTCTTTTGTTCTGCATCATACATTGTACTGCATATGTTTTGTTCTGTATCATACGTTTTATTTCATCAGTTATGTTCGTATGTTATACTGCATCTGTTCTTCATTATACATTATACTACATTTATTCTGTCC
The DNA here is from genome assembly GCA_026586105.1 of Hylodesmum podocarpum. Classification (NCBI taxonomy): domain Eukaryota; kingdom Viridiplantae; phylum Streptophyta; class Magnoliopsida; order Fabales; family Fabaceae; genus Hylodesmum; species Hylodesmum podocarpum. The sequence continues at coordinate 276,880 of JALJEV010000357.1, forward strand.
TACATCATATGTATACTACATATGATCTGCATCATACGTTATACTACAACTGTTTTTTTCTGCTTCATACGTTATACTGCATATGTTCTGTTCTTCATCATACGCTATATAGCATATGTTCTATTCACACATTATACTACATCTGTTCTGCATCTTATGTTATACTGCATCTGTTATGCCTCATACGTTATACTTGATCTGTTATGTTCTGCATCACAAGTTATACTGTATTTGTTCTGTTCATATGTTATACTGCATCTGTTTTGTTATGCATCATGCGTTATACTTCATCTGTTTAGTTCTGCATCGAACGTTTTACTGCATATGTTTTGTTCTCCATCACACATTATACTGCATTTGTTCTATTCTTACGTTATACTGCATATGTGATGTTCATATGTTATACAACATCTGTTCTGCTTCACACGTTATGTTCCATTCGTTCTTTTCTGCATCATACGTTATACTTCATGTGTTCTGCATCATACGTTATACTAGATATGTTATGTTCTGCATCATAAGTTATGCTGCATCTGTTCTATTCATATGTTACACTGCATCTGTTTTGTTATGCATTATATGTTATACTACATCTGTTCTGTTCTGCATCATATGTTACACTGCATCATACGTTATACTGCATCTATTCTGTTCTGCATCATACGTTACAATGCATCGGTTCAGGTTCATACGTTATACTGCATCTGTTCTTTTCATATGTTATACTACATCTGTTCCGCATCATACGTAATATTGCATCGTTTCGTTTCGCATCACACGTTATCTCGTATCTCATTCAGTCGTATTATGCATTATACTGCATTTGTTCTGCATCATATGTTATGTTCTGCGTCATACGTTGTACTGCATCTCTTTTGTTCTGCATCATACATTGTACTGCATATGTTCTGTTTTGTATCATAAGTTTTATTTCATCAGTAATGTTCGTATGTTATACTGCATCTGTTCTGCATTATACATTATACTACATTTGTTCTGTCCTACATCATATGTATACTACATATGTTCTGCATCATACGTTATACTACAACTGTTTTTTTCTGCTTCATACGTTATACTGCATATGTTAAAATTTCTTCATCATACGCTATATAGAATCTGTTCTATTCACACATTATACTACATCTGTTCTGCATCATACGTTATGTTGCATCTATTCTGTTCTGCATCTTATGTTATACTGCATCTGTTATGCGTCATACGTTATACTACAACTGTTTTTTTCTGCTTCATACGTTATATTGCATATGTTCCGTTCTTCATCATACGCTATATAGCATCTGTTCTATTCACACATTATACTACATCTGTTCTGCATCATACGTTATGTTGCATCTATTCTATTCTGCATCTTATGTTATATTGCATCTGTTATGCGTCATACGTTATACTTGATCTGTTATGTTCTGCATCACAAGTTATACTGCATTTGTTCTTTTCATATGTTAGACTGCATCTGCTTTGTTATGCATCATACTTTATACTGCATCTGTTCTGTTATGCATCATACGTTATACTACATCTGTTCTGTTATGCATCATATGTTATAACGCATCAGTTCAGCTTCATACGTTATACTGCATCTGTTCTGTTATGCATCATACGTTATACTCCATCTGTTTAGTTCTGCATCAAACGTTTTACTGCATATGTTTTGTTCTCCATCACACATTATACTGCATTTGTTCTATTCTTACGTTATACTGCATATGTTATGTTCATATGTTATACTGCATCTATTCTGCTTCATATGTTATGTTCCATGTGTTCTGTTCTGCGTTATATGGTATACTTCATGTGTTCTGCATCATACGTTATACTTGATATGTTATGTTTTGCATCATAAGTTATGCTTGCATCGTTTTGTTCATATGTTACACTACATCTGTTTTGTTATGCATCATATGTTATACTACATCTGTTCTGTTCTGCATCATACGTTACACTGCATATGTTCTCTTCTGCATCATACGTTATACTGCATCTGTTCTGTTCTGAATCATACGTTACAATGCATCGGTTCAGTTTCATACGTTATACTGCATCTGTTCTTTTCATATGTTATAATATTTTTGTTCTGCATCATACGTAATGTTGCATACATTTTTTCGCATCACACGTTATATCGCATCTGTTCAAGTGCATTATACATTATACCGCATTTGCTCGCATCATATGTTATGTTTGCGTCATACGTTTATCTTTGCATCTCTTACGTTTCGCAACATACATTGTATCGCATATGTTCTCATTTCGTATCATACGTTTCTTGCATCGTTATGTTCGTATGTTATCTTCGCATCGTTACGTATTATACATTATACTACATTTGTTCTGTCCCACATAATATCTATACTACATATGTTCTGCATCATACGTTATACTACAACTGTTTTCTTCTGCATCATACGTTATACTGCATATGTTCTGTTCTTCATCATACGGTATATAGCATCTATTCTATTCATACATTATACTACATATGTTCTGCATCATACGTTATGTTGCATCTATTCTGTTCTGCATCTTATGTTATACTGCATCATACGTTATGTTGCATCTATTATGTTCTGCATCACAAGTTATACTGCATTTGTTCTGTTCATATGTTATACTGCATCTGCTTTGTTATGCATCATACATTATACTGCATCTGTACTGTTATGCATCATACGTTATACTACATCTGTTCTGTTATGCATTATATGTTATAACGCATCAGTTCAGCTTCATACGTTATACTGCATCTGTTCTGTTATGCATCATACGTTATACTCCATCTGTTTAGTTCTGCATCAAACGTTTTACTGCATACGTTATATTGCATATGTTCCGTTCTTCATCATACGCTATATAGCATCTGTTCTATTCACACATTATACTACATCTGTTCTGCATCATACGTTATGTTGCATCTATTCTGTTCTGCATCTTATGTTATATTGCATCTGTTATGCGTCATACGTTATACTTGATCTGTTATGTTCTACATCACAAGTTATACTGCATTTGTTCTTTTCATATGTTAGACTGCATCTGCTTTGTTATGCATCATACTTTATACTGCATCTGTTCTGTTATGCATCATACGTTATACTACATCTGTTCTGTTATGCATCATATGTTATAACGCATCAGTTCAGCTTCATACGTTATACTGCATCTGTTCTATTATGCATCATACGTTATACTCCATCTGTTTAGTTCTGCATCAAACGTTTTACTGCATATGTTTTGTTCTCCATCACACATTATACTGCATTTGTTCTATTCTTACGTTATACTGCATATGTTATGTTCATATGTTTTACTGCATCTGTTCTGCTTCATATGTTATGATCCATGTGTTCTGTTCTGCGTTATATGTTATACTTCATGTGTTCTGCATCATACGTTATACTTGATATGTTATGTTCTGCATCATAAGTTATGCTGCATCTGTTCTGTTCATATGTTACACTGCATCTGTTTTGTTATGCATCATATGTTATACTTCATCTGTTCTGTTCTGCATCATACGTTACACTGCATCTGTTCTGTTCTGCTGCATCTGTTCTGTTCATATGTTACACTACATCTGTTTTGTTATGCATCATATGTTATACTACATCTGTTATGTTCTGCATCATACGTTACACTGCATCTGTTCTCTTCTGCATCATACGTTATACTGCATCTGTTCTGTTCTGCATCATACGTTACAATGCATCGGTTCAGCTTCATACGTTATACTGCAACTGTTCTTTTCATATGTTATACGACTTCTGTTCTGTTCTGCATCACACGTTATACTGCATCTGTTCAATTCTACATTATACATTATACTGCATTTGTTCTGCATCATATGTTATGTTCTGCGTCATACGTTGTACTGCATCTCTTCTGTTCTGCATCATACATTGTACTGCATATGTTACATTCGTATCATACGTTTTCGCATCGATTATGTTTGTATGTTATACTGCATCTGTTCTGTATTATACATTATACTACATTTGTTCTGTCCTACATAATATGTATACTACATATGTTCTACATCATACGTTATACTACAACTGTTTTCTTCTGCATCATACGTTATACTGCATATGTTCTGTTCTTCATCATACGGTATATAGCATCTATTCTATTCATACATTATACTACATATGTTCTGCATCTTACGTTATGTTGCATCTATTCTGTTCTGCATCTTATGTTATACTGCATCTGTTCTGCGTGATACGTTATACTTGATCTGTTATGTTCTGCATCACAAGTTATACTTCATTTGTTCTGTTCATATGTTATACTGCATCTGCTTTGTTATGCATCATAAATAATACTGCAATTGTTCTGTTATGCATCATACGTTATACTACATCTGTTCTGTTATGCATCATATGTTATAACACATCAGTTCAGCTTCATACGTTATACTCCATCTGTTCTGTTATGCATCATACGTTATACTCTATCTGTTTAGTTCTACATCAAATGTTTTAGTGCATATGTTTTGTTCTCCATCACACATTACACTGCACTTGTTCTATTCTTACGTTATACTGCATATGTTATGTTCATATGTTATACTGCATCTGATCTGCTTCATATGTTATGTTCCATGTGTTCTATTCTGCGTTATATGTTATACTTCATGTGTTCTGCATCTTACGTTATACTTGATATGTTATGTTCTGCATCATAAGTTATGCTGCATCTTTTCTGTTCATATGTTATACATCATCTGTTTTGTTATGCATCATATGTTATACTACATCTGTTCTGTTCTGCATCATACGTTACATTGCATCTGTTCTGTTCTGCAGCATACGTTATACTGCATCTGTTCTGTTTTGCATCATACGTTAAAATGCATCAGTTCAACTTTTTACGTTATACTGCATCTGTTCTTCTCATATGTTATACTACATCTGTTCTGCATCATACGTAATATTGGATCTGTTCTGTTCTGCATCACACGTTATACTGCATCTGTTCAATTCTGCATTATACATTAAACTGCATTTGTTCTGCATCATATGTTATGTTCTGCGTCATACGTTGTACTGCATCTCTTTTTTTCTGCATCATACATTGTACTGCATATGTTTTGTTTTGTTATGTATCATACGTTTTATTGCATCAGTTATGTTCGTATGTTATACTGCATCTGTTCTGCATTATACATTATACTACATTTGTTCTGTTCTACATCATATGTATACTACATATGTTCTGCATCATACGTTATACTACAACTGTTTTTTTCTGCATCATACGTTATACTACATATGTTCTGTTCTTCATCATACGCTATATAGCATCTGTTCTATTCATACATTATACTACATCTGTTCTGCATCATACGTTATGTTGCATCTATTCTGTTCTGCATCTTATGTTATACTGCATCTGTTTTGCGTCATACGTTATACTTGATCTGTTATGTTCTGCATCACAAGTTATACTGCATTTGTTATGTTCATATGTTATACTGCATCTGCTTTGTTATGCATCATACATTATACTGCATATGTTCTGTTATGCATCATACGTTATACTACATCTGTTCTGTTATGCATCATATGGTATAACGCATCAGTTAGCTTCATACGTTATACTGCATCTGTTCTGTTATGCATCATACGTTATACTCCATCTGTTTAGTTCTGCATCAAACGTTTTACTGCATATGTTTTGTTCTCCATCACACATTATACTGCATTTGTTCTATTATTACGTTATACTGCATAAGTTATGTTCATATGTTATACTGCATCTGTTATGCTTCATATGTTATGTTCCATGTGTTCTGTTCTGCGTCATATGTTATACTTCATGTGTTCTGCATCATACGTTATACTTGATATGTTATGTTCTGCATCATAAGTTATGCTGCATCTTTTCTGTTCATATGTTATACATCATCTGTTTTGTTATGCATCATATGTTATACTACATCTGTTCTGTTCTGCATCATACGTTACACTGCATCTGTTCTGTTCTGCATCATACGTTATATTGCATCTGTTCTGTTCTGCATCATATGTTACAATGCATCAATTCAGCTTCATACGTTATACTGCATCTATTCTTTTCATATGTTATACTACATCTATTCTGCATCATACGTAATATTGCATCTGTTCTGTTCTGCATCACAAGTTATAGTGCATCTGTTCAATTCTGCATTATACATTATACTGCATTTGTTCTGCATCATATGTTATGTTCTGCGTCATACATTGTATCTTGCATCTCTTCATTTCTCGCATCATACATTGTCCGCATATGTTACGCTTCATTACGTATCATACGTTTTATTGCATCAGTTATGTTCGTATGTTATACTGCATTTGTTCTGCATTATACATTATACTACATTTGTTCTGTCCTACATCATATGTATACTACATATGTTCTGCATTATACGTTATACTACAACTGTTTTTTTCTGCATCATACGTTATACTGCATATGTTCTGTTCTTCATCATACGCTATATAGCATCTGTTCTATTCATACATTATACTACATCTATTCTGCATCATACGTAGTTATAGTGCATCTGTTCAATTCTGCATTATACATTATACTGCATTTGTTCTGCATCATATGTTATGTTCTGCGTCATACATTGTACTGCATCTCTTCTGTTCTGCATCATACATTGTACTGCATATGTTCTGTTCTGTTCTGTATCATACGTTTTATTGCATCAGTTATGTTTGTATGTTATACTACATCTGTTCTGCATTATACATTATACTACATTTGTTCTGTCCTACATCATATGTATACTACATATGTTCTGCATCATACATTATACTACAACTATTTTTTTCTGCATCATACGTTATACTGCATATGTTCTGTTCTTCATTATACGCTATATAGCATCTGTTCTATTCATACATTATACTACATCTGATGAGGACATCAAGACCCAAGAGTATGAGGCCCATGATGAGAAGAATCAAAATCAAGACCCAATCCATGAAATGATTGGACCCATAACTAGGAGCATCTTCAGAAAGGCCCAAGAAGCATTCCAACTCAAGGTGGCCCATGTGCTTGAGACTGAATTATTAGCGGCCCAACAAATGCGGAAGCTGATAACATGTATAGCCTGCCTGGTGGACTAGGAGGCCCATTTATTTTGTAATAGACTTTAAAATAAATAATTTCGTACGAGGCCCATTTACTTATAGGCCCATTTTGTATTAGGTAAACCTAATTAGTATAAAACTTATAGGAATTGAGAACGGAGGCAGATCATTATTCAATTTGATATTTTTGTGAGCTTAAGCTCTGCTAGGGTTCTTCCTTGCATCCTCGATCTTATCAGGAATTCTTCAATTCTTGTGTGGCGATCATCCTTCGCTTATCAAACATTCTTGTTTGTGTGACGCCTTCCTTTTCATATCTATCTTTATTTGTTATTTTGCATTTTTATTATATAAAATAGTTCTCAAATTTCAGCCGTCTTCAAACCCTAATTCTCAAACGTCAAATATTCTATTAATTCTGGGTTAGGATCATATCATCTGGTATCAGAGCACGGTTTCATCGGTAGGATTCATCCTGTGTTACTGTTCATCTCGTGTTATTGTTCACTGGTACTATCTATTCATATTATTTTATTTCAAACAAAAAAGAACGAAAAAAAGCTAAAAAAGAAAACAAAAAAAAACAAAAAAAAAATCTGAAAAAAAAGAAAGCTGCCAAAAAAAACGAAAGCTGCCAAAAAAAAAGCGAAAACGAAATTGATCAAACAAAATATATATTCTTAGTTGTTCTTGTTTAAATCCAATGCAAATTATTTGTTTGACAATATTTCTAAGTGGTAATTGTTTGTCTTCCCTTACCATTCTTGCTTACCTTGTTTTTCTATTGGTAGGAAAATTGTTCTTTGCTACTTTCTGTTCAGTTTCCAAAAAAAAAAACATAAATCTTTCTGAGTATTATTTTCGAAGGTGATTCTTGATAATAGATTGTTTGGATTCTTGTAAGAACCTTGAGTCAGAGAATGAGTGGAAAAAGGCAAGAGTGATTATTATAGAAAAAAGCCTAATTGTGTGCAAACACTTGAGTGGGTAAGGTTCAACAAACAGTAATTATATTATTTTCTTGTTACCTTTGATTTGTTTGTTTGTCAATGGCAGCAGAAAATAATAACAACGACCTTCATTGCGCAAATGACGCAATATCTCAACATTTGGAGAGATTGATGATTCAACAACATGATGATTTCCATGAGAGGATAGACCAATTGGAGAATAGTAGACCACCTGGAGGAGGAGGAGTGGGACCGAATAGGAATGAGGCAAGAATAGAAGGAATCAAGTTGAATGTACCACCTTTCAAGGGTAGGAGTGATCCAGAGGCATATCTGGAGTGGGAGCTCAAAATTGAACATGTGTTCTCTTGTAATAATTATAGTGAGGACCAAAAGGTAAGACTTGCTGCTGCTGAATTTTCTAACTATGCACTCATATGGTGGAATAAGTTACAGAGGGAGAGAATAAGAAACGAAGAGCCTATGGTGGACACTTGGGCTGAAATGAAGGGAATCATGAGGAAGCGATATGTACCATCTAGCTTTCATAGAGACTTGAAACTCAAACTGCAGAAATTGTATCAAGGAAGCAAGGGGGTGGAAGAGTATTACAAGGAGATGGAAGTGTTAATCATCCAAGCCAAAATTGAAGAAGATGCTGAGGTAACTATGGCTCGTTTTCTTAATGGTTTAAATAATAACATTAGAGATGTAGTAGAGTTGCAGGAATTTGTAGAGATGGAAGATCTTTTGCACAAGGCAATTCAAGTAGAACAACAACTAAAAAGAAGAAGTACAGTGAGGAAGAGTTCTACTAGCTATAACCCTCCAAATTGGAAGGATAGAATCAACAAAGAAGAGGATACCTCCTCTAGCAATGCTTCATTTACTAACCGGAGAAAAACACCTCAAAAACAAGTTGATCATCCATCAAAGAGAACTAGGGAAGTGAAGTGTTTCAAGTGTTTGGGTATGGGTCATTATGCCTATGAATGTCCTACAAAGAAGACAATTCTTCTCAAAGATAATGGGGAGTACACAAGTCAATCTGAAGCTAGTGAGGGAGAGGAAGAATTTGAAAGTGGAGAAGAGTTGGAGGCTACGGAGGGAGACTTGTTAATGATTAGGAGGTTGCTGGGTAGTCAATTAAAGCCTTTGGATGAGAGTCAAAGAGAGAACATTTTCCACACTAGATGTTCTATCGACGGGAAGGTATGCATGGTGATTATTGATGGAGGGAGTTGCACCAATGTGGCTAGTGCTAGGTTAGTGTCAAAGCTAAATTTAGCCACTAAAACACATCCTAGACCATACAAACTTCAATGGCTTACTGAAGATGGTGAGGTACAAGTAAGGCAGTAAGTAGAAGTGGATATTGCAATTGGGAAATACAAGGATAAGGTGTTATGTGATGTAGTTACAATGGAGGCCAGCCACATACTTTTGGGGAGGCCTTGGCAATTTGATACTAGAGCCATTCATGATGGCTATTCCAACAAGATCTCTTTTATGCACCAAGATAAAAAAATTATACTCAAACCATTGAGCCCTAAAGAGGTGTGTGAGGATCAAGTGAGAATGAGAGAAAAAATAGCAATAGAGAGGAAGAGTGAAACACTTAAGAGAAGAAAGAGTGAAATAAGAAAGAGTGAAACAGAAAAGAGTGAAACACTTGAGGGCAAACACCTTTGTTTAGTAAGAGAAAAGGAGGTAAAGAGGGTGCTTTGCGCAAGGCAACCCCTCTATTTAATGTTTTGTCAAAGTCAAATTTTGTATGCTAACCAATTTGATAAGTCTGAATTGCCTTCTTGTATTAAGTCTCTTTTGCAGGATTATCAAGATATTTTTCCAGCAAGTGTACAAGATGGCTTGCCACCATTGAGGGGGATTGAGCATCACATTGATCTCATTCTAGGAGCTTCTTTACCCAATAGGCCCGCATATAGAAGCAACCCACAAGAGACTAAGGAGATTGAAAGACAGGTGGCTGAACTCATGAGTAAAGGTTGGGTGAGAAATAGCATGAGTCAATGTGTTGTACCAGTCATCCTAGTACCCAAGAAGGATGGCTCATGGAGAATGTGTTCGGGTTGTAGGGCTATAAACAACATCACCATCAAGTATAGGCATCCAATTCCCAGGTTAGATGATCTTCTTGATGAACTGTATGGTTCATGTGTGTTCTCTAAAATTGATTTGAAAAGTGGATATAACCAAATTAGAATTAGAGAAGGAGATGAATGGAAGACTGCATTTAAAACAAAGTATGGTTTGTATGAGTGGTTAGTTATGCCCTTTGGTTTGACTAATGCACCTAGTACCTTCATGAGATTGATGAACCATGTTATTAGGGAGTTTATTGGCAAGTTTGTTGTGGTATACTTTGATGATATTCTTATATATAGCACTAGTCTTGATTTACATGTTGAGCATTTGCAATCTGTTTTGAATGTGCTTAGAAAAGAGCAATTGTATGCCAATCTAGAAAAATGCATCTTTTATTCTGATCATGTGGTATTCCTTGGATATGTTATTAGCGCTAAAGGGGTACAAGTAGATGTGGAAAAGGTTAAGGCCATCCAAGAATGGCCAACACCTAAGACTGTGAGTGAGGTGAGGGGATTTCATGGGCTAGCAAGTTTCTATAGGAGATTTGTTAAAGATTTTAGTACCTTGGCTGCACCTTTAAATGAAGTTACTAAGAAAAACGTAGGATTCAAGTGTGGTGAAAAACAAGAAGAGGCATTTGTTGCTCTTAAGCATGAATTAACTAATGCACCCATTCTTGCTATGCCTAATTTTTCAAAATCATTTGAGGTTGAGTGTGATGCATCCAATGTGGGTATTGGGGCTGTTTCATTGCAAGAAGGACATCCAATTGCATATTTTAGTGAAAAACTAAGTGGGGCTGCCCTTAGCTATTCAACCTATGATAAAGAATTATATTCTTTGGTTAGAGCTTTAAAGACTTGGCAACATTACCTTTTACCCAAAGAGTTTGTCATTCATAGTGATCATGAGTCCTTAAAGTACTTAAAAGGACAGGGTAAGCTTAATAAAAGACATGCTAAGTGGGTAGAATTTCTAGAGCAATTTCCATATGTCATCAAACATAAAAAGGGGAAGGGAATGTAGTGGCTGATGCACTTTCTAGGAGGCATACATTACTTTCTGTACTTGAAACTAAATTGTTTGGTCTTGAATCTTTGAGGGATATGTATGAGACAGATGTGGACTTTGCTAAAAAATTTTCTGCATGTGAAAAATTATCTGAAAATGGTTACAATATGTAACATCCCAAAAATTTAAATATAGTTCAAGAGAGGTTTTTTTGTAACAATCAAGAAATTTAAAAATAATTAAAAAATTATGAATTTTCGAAATTACTGTAGCAAATCACTGTAGCTGCCGACAGTACTGTAGCAACCGCCATTACTGTAGCAAACCGCTATATCGTAGCCGCCGACGCATCTTGTAGCGACCGACATTCTTGTAGCTGCCCGAAATTTCAGAATCGCCGAAAATACTGTAGCAAATCACTGTAGCTGCCGACAGTACTGTAGCAACCGCCATTACTGTAGCAAACCGCCATACTGTAGCTGCCGACAGTACTGTAGCTGACCGACATTACTATAGCTGCCCGAAATTACTGTAGCTGCCCGAAATTACTGTAGCACCGCCTTAGAAAGGTTATAAATAGGGCTTAGAGGTTTCAAATGAAGATACAAACCAAAGAATACTCCTACATCCTCTCAAACTATCTTCTCTACAAAAAAACCTTTCTATACTTTCTCCACCTTAGGAAGAAATTTCTCTAACCAAGGAAGAAGCACGTAAGAAGATAGGAAGCTAGAAGAAACCAGTAAGGGGGAGCTGTCCTTATCCTACTCTTCTATTCTTTGTTTTGTTGTTACTTTCATTATATTTCTTTAGTTTTTCGGATACTAAGGTGCGAAGATAATTCTTAGTATGCTCTGTGGTTGCGGTTTTGTCCGATCTTCCACATCAGAACAGAATTATTCTTGTTACGAGGAAAAGTGTGGTACTGTTTATTGGTTCTTGATGTTTCCTTGATAATTCTTGGTGTTTCTTGTTTCTTGGTTTCTTGATTTATTGGTGTTTATTGGTGTTTCTTGGTGTTGATTTCATATCGAAATATGTCTGGTTTTGAGTTGGATATGAATAAGTGGTGACATGCATGGTTGCATGAAATTGGTGATGGACTTGAATTGCTTAATGACCGATTTGAAATGCCTAGTGGAGAGGCAATATTCTAAGATTGCTTGGTGAATAGGCAATGCTTAGAAGGTTTTGAAATGAATATGACCTAGTAAAGAGGTCAAGATTTAAAATGTGATAAAGGTCATTATACAATTCAAGGTCCTAGAGCATGTTGCATGATGATTTGGATAGTAGTAGACCAAGTCCGTAAGATTTACAGTTCCCGTCCGTGTGAGTGGAATACCGTGGACTAGAGGGGGTTCTCTTGGTGGGGAAATTGCCCTGCTCATGATGATCACATGTTGCGGGGGAGGTCCTGCCGGACACTGAGGGAACTCGATAATTACGGAGTGTCTACCACTGGTGGGTCTGGAGGATGTGAGGACCAGATGCCCCAGGCTATTTTCAGTGGATGGCGCCACATTGCATGTTGAGTAAATAGGGAAAGTACATCGTGAGGATACATGCATCATATAGGAATAAGAGCATGCAATAGTGATTATGTGTTTTGATTGAATACATGATTATTGTGATAAATTACTGATTCGTTTTATGGTTGATTGGTGGTTTTACCTTGTGAATTGAATTAATGGTTTGGACACGGTTTTATATCAATAAATTACTATTTTTAAAGAAATTGAAGAATATTATATATGGTTTAAAGAATATTGGTTTTATGAATATTTTCACTTAATTTCAAAAGTTTTGCTATAGTTAAAATTATTGTTTATGATTATTGTTTAAGGAAAGCTCACCCTTGCACTTTGTGTTTTTAACACCTGTGATGATCTCGAACAACGTTCGGGGGAGCAGATTTGCAGGATTGAGAAGTTGTCACTGTTTCGCAATGGTTGTTGCTACTATCTTGTTGTGAAGATGCTTGCTATGTTTTGCATGTAGAAGTGTTGAGTAAATGTTCTAAGGTAGTAGAAAGGTAGTTATGTAAAATAATAATAGGACAAAGTTATGTAATCTGGTTGTAATGAACTTTAAAACCTATGTAATAAAAGTGTTGTTTTCTAAATCTTTCTTTTATCTACTATATCATTAACCACTTTAAATTACAAAATATAAGTAAATAAGAGGGGGGTGTTACATTAGTGGTATCAGAGCAGGTCGAACCAGTTCGACTTGTGAGTTATGTGTCTGCTATGTTTTTGCTGTGTGTGAATGATTGTTTGCTTGTGTGCTTTGTGTGCTTGTTTGATTATTTGGTGTGCTTTTAATGAGTGAATTGATTAGTTAGTGTTTACTTGATTGCTTATTGGTTCAATCAATGAAAAATTAGTTTTAGGGATAGTGACACGGCCTAGGATTAGATGTAGTTTAATCTATTAGGAATAGAAAGTAGTGGTTGAAAGAAGTTATAGAATTGTAGTTAAAGCCCTATAAATTTTTACCTAAGTTTTGATAAGCGTAGGCTAAGAAGAAAAACGAAGAATTTAGGGAAGGGTGTTGTTGTTGAACTTATAAAGGATTTTCCTACCAACTAAGACTAAAGATTTAAGGAGAAAATTACCCTTTTAAGAGTATTTTCCATAAAAGAGAACTCCCTTAGAAGAGAAAAAGATAGAAATAATAAAATCCTTAAGAATCTAATAAGAGCCATAAGGAAAAAGAGTAAGAGTATGAACTTATATACCAACCAAGAAAAGTTGATTTTAAGAATTAAGAAAAGAGAAATCTTAGTGAAAACAAATGAGGAGTATTTATAAGTGGGAAAAGAGGAAATCATAGTTCCGCATATAAGGATAGTAAGGTTGAGGGTAACAGATAGATTTCAAAACATAAGGTAAAATTATAAGAGGAAGTAGTTGAAAGTAAAGAAACTTTGGGAGTTGGAAAAATAGAATAGAAGAATAGGATATGTAACAAGAATGGAAGCGCTAAAGGCACTAATAACAATCAACAAGGGAAACCAAAGGCTGTGGGAAGAGTATTCACCCTCAATGGAGCCGAGGCCTCGAATGCCAATGATCTTGTACAAGGTACGTGTTCCATACGTGGAATTCCTTTACTTGTACTATTTGATTCTGGAGCCACTCATTCCTTTATATCTTCAGACGGTGCTAAAAGGTTACAACTTCCACTATCCCTTTTAAACATTGATTTAATAATAACTACCCCTACCAATGAGTCAGTTACAACTACTTACATCTGTTTAGATTGTCCAATAGAACTAAATAACAAAACCTTCCTAGTCAACTTGGTTTGTCTACCACTAAAACAAATTGATATTATTCTTGGAATGGACTGGTTATCTTCCAACCATGTCCTTATAAACTGCTTCGATAAAACCTTAATCTTTTCTGACCCTGAAGCAAGTAGGGATATGGAGATAATCTCTGCCAACCAAGTAAAAAGGGACTTAAAGAAAAATAATGACGTGTACATGATCCTTTCTAACCTAGAAGTGGAACGAAAGGTCACATTCGATAACATACCGGTAGTCTGAGAATTTCTCGAGGTATTTTTGAAGAAGTAAACCAACTACCACGAAAGGAAGTTGAATTTTCTATAGACACGATACCCAGGGATGAACCAATTTCTATTGCACCCTATAGGATGTCACCCTTAGAATTAGTGGAGCTAAAGAAACAAATAGAAGAAGAACTATTGAAGAAACAGTTTATTAGACCTAGTGTATCACCTTGGGAGCACCCGTACTACTCTAGTAAAGAAGAAAGACGGAACTATGAGACTTTGTGTAGATTATAGACAACTAAATAAGGTAACCATTAAGAATAAGTACCCCTTACCAAGGATAGATGATCTTATGGACCAACTAGTAGGAGCTTGTGTATTTAGTAAGATTGATCTAAGATCTGGATATCACCAAATAAGGGTAAAAGCTGAAGATATCCCTAAAACGGCTTTTAGTACCCGATATGGACACTATGAGTACATGGTTATGCCCTTTGGCGTAACTAATGCACCCGCGGTATTTATGGATTACATGAATAGGATATTTCAACCATACTTGGATAAATTTGTGGTAGTATTTATAGATGACATTTTGGTATACTCAAGAACCAAAGAGGAACATGCTAAACATCTTAGAGTGGTATTACAAATCTTGAAAGATCAACAGTTATATGCAAAATGGTCCAAATGTGAATTTTGGTTAGAAGAAGTTAGTTTCCTAGGACATGTAATTGCAGTAGATCCACATAAAGTAGACGCAGTCCTAAAATGGGAAAGACCAAAAAATGTGACAGAAATAAAGAGTTTTCTAGGATTAGCTGGATATTATAGAAGATTTATAAAAGATTTCTCCAAGATAGCTTTGCCTCTCACAACCTTAACTAGAAAAGGCCAAGCTTTTGTATGGAATAACGACTGTGAACAAAGTTTCCAAACCCTTAAGAAAAAACTAACTACTGCTCCTGTTTTGACCCTACCAAACCCAACTGAATCATTTGAAGTCTATTGTGATGCCTCTAAACTAGGTTTAGGAGGAGTGCTAATGCAAGGAGGAAAAGTGGTAGCCTATGCATCAAGACAATTGAAAAACTATGAAAGGAACTACCCAACCCATGACCTAGAACTAGCTGCAGTAGTATTTACGCTTAAAATATGGCGACACTATCTTTTTGGAACAAGATTTGAGGTATTTAGTGATCACAAAAGCCTTAAGTATTTATTTAGCCAAAAGGAGTTAAACATGAGACAAAGAAGGTGGATGGAATTTTTAAAAGATTATGATTTTGATCTTAAGTACCATCCAGGCAAAGCAAATGTAGTAGCTTGATGCATTAAGTAGAAAGACCATAGCAATATCAAGTTTAATGGTCAAAGAGATGGATTTAATAGATCAATTTAGGAACTTCAACCTTGCATGTGAGTTTACTCTGTTAGTATTAAGTTAGGAGCCTTAAGAATAACTAATGAATTTATGAATGAAATAAGGCAGAAACAAGAAATGGATCCTTTTCTTAATAATCAGATTGAAGCCATAAGAAAAGGAGAAAATAGTAACTTCAATATTGGAGTTGATGGAATTTTAAGATTTAAAAATAGAATATGCATACCTAATATATTGGAACGTAAGAAGGTAATCTTAGAGGAAGGACATAAAAGTAAGCTTAGTATTCACCCTGGTGCCACCAAGATGTATAAGGACCGAAGACCCTGTTTGTTTGGTGGCCTAAAATGAAGAAAGAAGTGAACGAATTTGTATATGCATGCTTGGTATGTCAAAAGGCTAAAATCGAACACCAAAAACCTTCGGGAATGCTTTTGCAACCCTTAGAAATACCGCAATGGAAGTGGGATAGTATCTTTATGGATTTCGTAGTAGGATTACCAAGAACTTCAAAAGGAAGCAGATTCTATTTGGGTAATAATAGATAGGTTAACCAAATCGCCCATTTTATCCGAGTTAATGTAAGGTATTCATTAGAAAAACTAGCCAATTTATATATAAGTGAAATAGTACGATTACATGGTGTACCCACAAGCATAGTTTCGGATAGAGATCCTAGATTCACTTCTAGATTTTGGGAAAGTTTGCGGGAAGCATTAGGAACAAGGCTAAAACTAAGTTCGCCTATCATCCTCAAACGGATGGACAACCGAAAGAACTATTCAATCCCTAGAAGATTTATTAAGGGCATGTATTTTGGAATATAAAGGAAATTGGGATAGCCATCTACCCTTAATAGAATTCACATATAATAATAGTTACCACTCTTCAATTGGAATGGCCCCATATGAGGCATTATATGGAAGAAGATGTAGGACACCTTTATCTTTGGGTAGAGCGAGGAAGAGCACATAACCTTAGGACTGAAATAATACAACAAACTACTGAAAAGATTAAACTAATCCAAGAGAAGATGAGAAAGACACAAAATAGGCAAAAATGCTACTATGATAATCGAAGGAAGGACCTTGAGTTCGAAGAGGGGGATCATGTATTCGTAAAAGTAACACCTTGGACTGGAGTTGGCAGGGCTCTCAAATCCCGCAAACTCACACCTCGTTTCATAGGACCTTTCCAAATTCTCAAAAAGGTTGGACCCGTAGCCTATCAAATTGCATTACCACTTACTCTGTCAAATCTTCATAATGTCTTTCATGTATCTCAATTGAAAAAGTATATCCATGATCCTTCACATGTGGTGGAACTTGACGATGTTCAAGTAAAGGAAAACCTCACGTTTGAAACACGACCTTTGAAGATCGAGGATAAGAGGATCAAGTTCCTGAGAGGAAGAGAAATTCCCTTGGTCAAGGTTATTTGGAAAAACGGAGCAAGTGAAGAGGTTACATGGGAATTGGAAGATCAAGTGAAAAGCGACTACCCCTGAATTATTCCAATAAAGGTAAATGTCGAGGACGAAATTTTTTGAAAAGGAGGGGAGTATTGTAACATCCCAAAAATTTAAATATAGTTCAAGAGAGGTTTTTTAGTAACAATCAAGAAATTTAAAAATAATTAAAAAATTATGAATTTTCGAAATTCTTTGTAGCAACCGCCATTATTCGTAGGCTGCCGACAAAGATCTTGTAGCAACCGCCATTTCGTAGCAAACCGCCATATCTCCGCCGTATAAATCTGCCGAAACGATCTTGTAGCTGCCAGAAATTACTTGTAGCACCGCCTTAGAAAGGTTATAAATAAATAGGGCTTAGAGGTTTCAAATGAAGATACAAACCAAAGAATACTCCTACATCCTCTCAAACTATCTTCTCTACAAAAAACCTTTCTATACTTTCTCCACCTTAGGAAGAAATTTCTCTAACCAAGGAAGAAGCACGAAAAAAGATAGGAAGCTAGAAGAAACCAGTAAGGGGGAGCTGTCCTTATCCTACTCTTCTATTCTTTGTTTTGTTGTTACTTTCATTATATTTCTTTAGTTTTTCGGATACTAAGGTGCGAAGATAATTCTTAGTATGCTCTGTGGTTGCGGTTTTGTCCGATCTTCCACATCAGAACAGAATTATTCTTGTTACGAGGAAAAGTGTGGTACTGTTTATTGGTTCTTGATGTTTCCTTAATAATTCTTGGTGTTTCTTGTTTCTTGGTTTCTTGATTTATTGGTGTTTATTGGTGTTTCTTGGTGTTGATTTCATATCGAAATATGTCTGGTTTTGAGTTGGATATGGATAAGTGGTGACATGCATGGTTGCATGAAATTGGTGATGGACTTGAATTGCTTAATGACCGATTTGAAATGCCTAGTGGAGAGGCAATATTCTAAGATTGCTTGGTGAATAGGCAATGCTTAGAAGGTTTTGAAATGAATATGACCTAGTAAAGAGGTCAAGATTTAAAATGTGATAAAGGTCATTATACAATTCAAGGTCCTAGAGCATGTTGCATGATGACTGGATAGTAGTAGACCAAGTCCGTAAGTTACGGATTCCCGTCTGTGTGAGTGGAATACCGTGGACTAGAGGGGGTTCTCTTGGTGGGGAAATTGCCCTGCTCATGATGATCACATGTTGCGGGGGAGGTCCTGCCGGACACTGAGGGAACTCGATAATTACGGAGTGTCTACCACTGGTGGGTCTGGAGGATGTGAGGACCAGATGCCCCAGGCTATTTTCAGTGGATGGCGCCACATTGCATGTTGAGTAAATAGGGAAAGTACATCGTGAGGATACATGCATCATATAGGAATAAGAGCATGCAATAGTGATTATGTGTTTTGATTGAATACATGATTATTGTGATAAATTACTGATTCGTTTTATGGTTGATTGGTGGTTTTACCTTGTGAATTGAATTAATGGTTTGGACACAGGTTTTATATCAATAAATTACTATTTTTAAAGAAATTGAAGAATATTATATATGGTTTAAAGAATATTGGTTTTATGAATATTTTCACTTAATTTCAAAAGTTTTGCTATAGTTAAAATTATTGTTTATGATTATTGTTTAAGGAAAGCTCACCCTTGCACTTTGTGTTTTTAACTTTTTGTGATGATCTCGAACAACGTTCGGGGAGCAGATTTGCGGGATTGAGAAGTTGTCCTTTGTTTCGCAATGGTTGTTGCTACTATCTTGTTGTGAAGATGCTTGCTATGTTTTGCATGTAGAAGTGTTGAGTAAATGTTCTAAGGTAGTAGAAAGGTAGTTATGTAAAATAATAATAGGACAAAGTTATGTAATCTGGTGTAATGAACTTTAAAACCTATGTAATAAAAGTGTTGTTTTCTAAATCTTTCTTTTATCTACTATATCATTAACCACTTTAAATTACAAAATATAAGTAAATAAGAGGGGGTGTTACATTAGTGGTATCGGAGCGGGTCGAACGGTTCGACTTGTGAGTTATGTGTCTGCTATGTTTTTCTTTGTGTGTGAATGATTGTTTGCTTGTGTGCTTTGTGTGCTTGTTTGATTATTTGGTGTGCTTTTAATGAGTGAATTGATTAGTTAGTGTTTACTTGATTGCTTATTGGTTCAATCAATGAAAAATTAGTTTTAGGGATAGTGACACGGCCTAGGATTAGATGTAGTTTAATCTATTAGGAATAGAAAGTAGTGGTTGAAAGAAGTTATAGAATTGTAGTTAAAGCCCTATAAATTTTTACCTAAGTTTTGATAAGCGTAGGCTAAGAAGAAAAACGAAGAATTTAGGGAAGGGTGTTGTTGTTGAACTTATAAAGGATTTTCCTACCAACTAAGACTAAAGATTTAAGGAGAAAATTACCCTTTTAAGAGTATTTTCCATAAAAGAGAACTCCCTTAGAAGAGAAAAAGATAGAAATAATAAAATCCTTAAGAATCTAATAAGAGCCATAAGGAAAAAGAGTAAGAGTATGAACTTATATACCAACCAAGAAAAGTTGATTTTAAGAATTAAGAAAAGAGAAATCTTAGTGAAAACAAATGAGGAGTATTTATAAGTGGGAAAAGAGGAAATCATAGTTCCGCATATAAGGATAGTAAGGTTGAGGGTAACAGATAGATTTCAAAACATAAGGTAAAATTATAAGAGGAAGTAGTTGAAAGTAAAGAAACTTTGGGAGTTGGAAAAATAGAATAGAAGAATAGGATATGTAACAAGAATGGAAGCGCTAAAGGCACTAATAACAATCAACAAGGGAAACCAAAGGCTGTGGGAAGAGTATTCACCCTCAATGGAGCCGAGGCCTCGAATGCCAATGATCTTGTACAAGGTACGTGTTCCATACGTGGAATTCCTTTACTTGTACTATTTGATTCTGGAGCCACTCATTCCTTTATATCTTCGGACGGTGCTAAAAGGTTACAACTTCCACTATCCCTTTTAAACATTGATTTAATAATAACTACCCCTACCAATGAGTCAGTTACAACTACTTACATCTGTTTAGATTGTCCAATAGAACTAAATAACAAAACCTTCCTAGTCAACTTGGTTTGTCTACCACTAAAACAAATTGATATTATTCTTGGAATGGTGGTTATCTTCCAACCATGTCCTTATAAACCGCTTCGATAAAACCTTAATCTTTTCGACCTCGAAGCAAGTAGGGATATGGAGATAATCTCGCCAACCAAGTAAAAAGGGACTTAAAGAAAAATAATGACGTGTACATGATCCTTTCTAACCTAGAAGTGGAACGAAAGGTCACATTCGATAACATACTAAGGTAGTGTTTAATTTCTCTCGAGGTATTTTTGAAGAAGTAAACCAACTACCACCGAAAGGGAAGTTGAATTTTCTATAGACGATACCCGGATGAACCAATTTCTATTGCACCCTATAGGATGTCACCCTTAGAATTAGTGGAGCTAAAGAAACAAATAGAAGAACTATTGAAGAAACAGTTTATTAGACCTAGTGTATCACCTTGGGAGCACCCGTACTCTAGTAAAGAAGAAAGACGGAACTATGAGACTTTGTGTAGATTATAGACAACTAAATAAGGTAACCATTAAGAATAAGTACCCCTTACCAAGGATAGATGATCTTATGGACCAACTAGTAGGAGCTTGTGTATTTAGTAAGATTGATCTAAGATCTGGATATCACCAAATAAGGGTAAAAGTGAAGATATCCCTAAAAACGGCTTTTAGTACCCGATATGGACACTATGAGTACATGGTTATGCCCTTTGGCGTAACTAATGCACCCGCGGTATTTATGGATTACATGAATAGGATATTTCAACCATACTTGGATAAATTTGTGGTAGTATTTATAGATGACATTTTGGTATACTCAAGAACCAAAGAGGAACATGCTAAACATCTTAGAGTGGTATTACAAATCTTGAAAGATCACAGTTATATGCAAAATGGTCCAAATGTGAATTTTGGTTAGAAGAAGTTAGTTTCCTAGGACATGTAATTGCAGTAGATCCACATAAAGTAGACGCAGTCCTAAAATGGGAAAGACCAAAAAATGTGACAGAAATAAAGAGTTTTCTAGGATTAGCTGGATATTATAGAAGATTTATAAAAGATTTCTCCAAGATAGCTTTGCCTCTCACAACCTTAACTAGAAAAGGCCAAGCTTTTGTATGGAATAACGACTGTGAACAAAGTTTCCAAACCCTTAAGAAAAAACTAACTACTGCTCCTGTTTTGACCCTACCAAACCCAACTGAATCATTTGAAGTCTATTGTGATGCCTCTAAACTAGGTTTAGGAGGAGTGCTAATGCAAGGAGGAAAAGTGGTAGCCTATGCATCAAGACAATTGAAAAACTATGAAAGGAACTACCCAACCCATGACCTAGAACTAGCTGCAGTAGTATTTACGCTTAAAATATGGCGACACTATCTTTTTGGAACAAGATTTGAGGTATTTAGTGATCACAAAAGCCTTAAGTATTTATTTAGCCAAAAGGAGTTAAACATGAGACAAAGAAGGTGGATGGAATTTTTAAAAGATTATGATTTTGATCTTAAGTACCACCCAGGCAAAGCAAATGTAGTAGCTGATGCATTAAGTAGAAAGACCATAGCAATATCAAGTTTAATGGTCAAAGAGATGGATTTAATAGATCAATTTAGGAACTTCAACCTTGCATGTGAGTTTACTCCTGTTAGTATTAAGTTAGGAGCCTTAAGAATAACTAATGAATTTATGAATGAAATAAGCGAAACAAGAAATGGATCCTTTTCTTAATAATCAGATTGAAGCCATAAGAAAAGGAGAAAATAGTAACTTCAATATTGGAGTTGATGGAATTTTAAGATTTAAAAATAGAATATGCATACCTAATATATTGGAACGTAAGAAGGTAATCTTAGAGGAAGGACATAAAAGTAAGCTTAGTATTCACCCTGGTGCCACCAAGATGTATAAGGACCTGAAGACCCTGTTTTGGTGGCCTAAAATGAAGAAAGAAGTGAACGAATTTGTATATGCATGCTTGGTATGTCAAAAGGCTAAAATCGAACACCAAAAACCTTCAGGAATGCTGCAACCCTTAGAAATACCGCAATGGAAGTGGGATAGTATCTTTATGGATTTCGTAGTAGGATTACCAAGAACTTCAAAAGGAACAGATTCTATTTGGGTAATAATAGATAGGTTAACCAAATCCGCCCATTTTATCCCAGTTAATGTAAGGTATTCATTAGAAAAACTAGCCAATTTATATATAAGTGAAATAGTACGATTACATGGTGTACCCACAAGCATAGTTTCAGATAGAGATCCTAGATTCACTTCTAGATTTTGGGAAAGTTTGCAGGAAGCATTAGGAACAAGGCTAAAACTAAGTTCTCGCCTATCATCCTCAAACGGATGGACAAACCTGAAAGAACTATTCAATCCCTAGAAGATTTATTAAGGGCATGTATTTTGGAATATAAAGGAAATTGGGATAGCCATCTACCCTTAATAGAATTCACATATAATAATAGTTACCACTCTTCAATTGGAATGGCCCCATATGAGGCATTATATGGAAGAAGATGTAGGACACCTTTATGCTGGGTAGAGCCAGAAGAGCACATAACCTTAGGACCTGAAATAATACAACAAACTACTGAAAAGATTAAACTAATCCAAGAGAAGATGAGAGCAGCACAAAATAGGCAAAAATGCTACTATGATAATCGAAGGAAGGACCTTGAGTTCGAAGAGGGGGATCATGTATTCGTAAAAGTAACACCTTGGACTGGAGTTGGCAGGGCTCTCAAATCCCGCAAACTCACACCTCGTTTCATAGGACCTTTCCAAATTCTCAAAAAGGTTGGACCCGTAGCCTATCAAATTGCATTACCACTTACTCTGTCAAATCTTCATAATGTCTTTCATGTATCTCAATTGAAAAAGTATATCCATGATCCTTCACATGTGGTGGAACTTGACGATGTTCAAGTAAAGGAAAACCTCACGTTTGAAACACGACCTTTGAAGATCGAGGATAAGAGGATCAAGTTCCTGAGAGGAAGAGAAATTCCCTTGGTCAAGGTTATTTGGAAAAACGGAGCAAGTGAAGAGGTTACATGGGAATTGGAAGATCAAGTGAAAAGCAGCTACCCTGAATTATTCCAATAAAGGTAAATGTCGAGGACGAAATTTTTTGAAAAGGAGGGGAGTATTGTAACATCCCAAAAATTTAAATATAGTTCAAGAGAGGTTTTTTAGTAACAATCAAGAAATTTAAAAATAATTAAAAAATTATGAATTTTCGAAATTACTGTAGCAACCGCCATTCTTATGTATCAGAAGCCGAATGCGATCTTGTAGCAACCGCCATTACTGTAGCAAACCGCCATACTGTAGCTGCCGACAGTACTGTAGCTGCCCGAAATTACTGTAGCACCGCCTTAGAAAGGTTATAAATAGGGCTTAGAGGTTTCAAATGAAGATACAAACCAAAGAATACTCCTACATCCTCTCAAACTATCTTCTCTACAAAAAACCTTTCTATACTTTCTCCACCTTAGGAAGAAATTTCTCTAACCAAGGAAGAAGCACGAAAAAAGATAGGAAGCTAGAAGAAACCAGTAAGGGGGAGCTGTCCTTATCCTACTCTTCTATTCTTTGTTTTGTTGTTACTTTCATTATATTTCTTTAGTTTTTCGGATACTAAGGTGCGAAGATAATTCTTAGTATGCTCTGTGGTTGCGGTTTTGTCCGATCTTCCACATCAGAACAGAATTATTCTTGTTACGAGGAAAAGTGTGGTACTGTTTATTGGTTCTTGATGTTTCCTTAATAATTCTTGGTGTTTCTTGTTTCTTGGTTTCTTGATTTATTGGTGTTTATTGGTGTTTCTTGGTGTTGATTTCATATCGAAATATGTCTGGTTTTGAGTTGGATATGGATAAGTGGTGACATGCATGGTTGCATGAAATTGGTGATGGACTTGAATTGCTTAATGACCGATTTGAAATGCCTAGTGGAGAGGCAATATTCTAAGATTGCTTGGTGAATAGGCAATGCTTAGAAGGTTTTGAAATGAATATGACCTAGTAAAGAGGTCAAGATTTAAAATGTGATAAAGGTCATTATACAATTCAAGGTCCTAGAGCATGTTGCATGATGACCGGATAGTAGTAGACCAAGTCCAGTAAATTACGGATTCCGTCCGTGTGAGTGGAATACCGTGGACTAGAGGGGGTTCTCTTGGTGGGGAAATTGCCCCGCTCATGATGATCACATGTTGCGGGGGAGGTCTGCCGGACATCGAGGGAACTCGATAATTACGGAGTGTCTACCACCGGTGGGTCCGGGAGGATGTGAGGACCGGATGCCCTGGGCTATTTTCGGTGGATGGCGCCACATTGCATGTTGAGTAAATAGGGAAAGTACATCGTGAGGATACATGCATCATATAGGAATAAGAGCATGCAATAGTGATTATGTGTTTTGATTGAATACATGATTATTGTGATAAATTACTGATTCGTTTTATGGTTGATTGGTGGTTTTACCTTGTGAATTGAATTAATGGTTTGGACACAGGTTTTATATCAATAAATTACTATTTTTAAAGAAATTGAAGAATATTATATATGGTTTAAAGAATATTGGTTTTATGAATATTTTCACTTAATTTCAAAAGTTTTGCTATAGTTAAAATTATTGTTTATGATTATTGTTTAAGGAAAGCTCACCCTTGCACTTTGTGTTTTTAACTTTTTGTGATGATCTCGAACAACGTTCGGGGGAGCAGATTTGCAGGATTGAGAAGTTGTCACTGTTTCGCAATGGTTGTTGCTACTATCTTGTTGTGAAGATGCTTGCTATGTTTTGCATGTAGAAGTGTTGAGTAAATGTTCTAAGGTAGTAGAAAGGTAGTTATGTAAAATAATAATAGGACAAAGTTATGTAATCTGGTTGTAATGAACTTTAAAACCTATGTAATAAAAGTGTTGTTTTCTAAATCTTTCTTTTATCTACTATATCATTAACCACTTTAAATTACAAAATATAAGTAAATAAGAGGGGGGTGTTACATTAGTGGTATCAGAGCAGGTCGAACCAGTTCGACTTGTGAGTTATGTGTCTGCTATGTTTTTGCTGTGTGTGAATGATTGTTTGCTTGTGTGCTTTGTGTGCTTGTTTGATTATTTGGTGTGCTTTTAATGAGTGAATTGATTAGTTAGTGTTTACTTGATTGCTTATTGGTTCAATCAATGAAAAATTAGTTTTAGGGATAGTGACACGGCCTAGGATTAGATGTAGTTTAATCTATTAGGAATAGAAAGTAGTGGTTGAAAGAAGTTATAGAATTGTAGTTAAAGCCCTATAAATTTTTACCTAAGTTTTGATAAGCGTAGGCTAAGAAGAAAAACGAAGAATTTAGGGAAGGGTGTTGTTGTTGAACTTATAAAGGATTTTCCTACCAACTAAGACTAAAGATTTAAGGAGAAAATTACCCTTTTAAGAGTATTTTCCATAAAAGAGAACTCCCTTAGAAGAGAAAAAGATAGAAATAATAAAATCCTTAAGAATCTAATAAGAGCCATAAGGAAAAAGAGTAAGAGTATGAACTTATATACCAACCAAGAAAAGTTGATTTTAAGAATTAAGAAAAGAGAAATCTTAGTGAAAACAAATGAGGAGTATTTATAAGTGGGAAAAGAGGAAATCATAGTTCCGCATATAAGGATAGTAAGGTTGAGGGTAACAGATAGATTTCAAAACATAAGGTAAAATTAAGAGGAAGTAGTTGAAAGTAAAGAAACTTTGGGAGTTGGAAAAATAGAATAGAAGAATAGGATATGTAACAAGAATGGAAGCGCTAAAGGCACTAATAACAATCAACAAGGGAAACCAAATTTGTGGGAAGAGTATTCACCCTCAATGGAGCCGAGGCCTCGAATGCCAATGATCTTGTACAAGGTACGTGTTCCATACGTGGAATTCCTTTACTTGTACTATTTGATTCTGGAGCCACTCATTCCTTTATATCTTCAGACGGTGCTAAAAGGTTACAACTTCCACTATCCCTTTTAAACATTGATTTAATAATAACTACCCCTACCAATGAGTCAGTTACAACTACTTACATCTGTTTAGATTGTCAAATAGAACTAAATAACAAAACCTTCCTAGTCAACTTGGTTTGTCTACCACTAAAACAAATTGATATTATTCTTGGAATGGTGGTTATCTTCCAACCATGTCCTTATAAACTGCTTCGATAAAACCTTAATCTTTTCTGACCCTGAAGCAAGTAGGGATATGGAGATAATCTCTGCCAACCAAGTAAAAAGGGACTTAAAGAAAAATAATGACGTGTACATGATCCTTTCTAACCTAGAAGTGGAACGAAAGGTCACATTCGATAACATACCGGTGTCTGTAAATTTCTCGAGGTATTTTGAAGAAGTAAACCAACTACCACCGAAAGGGAAGTTGAATTTTCTATAGACGATACTCCGGATGAACCAATTTCTATTGCACCCTATAGGATGTCACCCTTAGAATTAGTGGAGCTAAAGAAACAAATAGAAGAACTATTGAAGAAACAGTTTATTAGACCTAGTGTATCACCTTGGGGAGCACCCGTACTCCTAGTAAAGAAGAAAGACGGAACTATGAGACTTTGTGTAGATTATAGACAACTAAATAAGGTAACCATTAAGAATAAGTACCCCTTACCAAGGATAGATGATCTTATGGACCAACTAGTAGGAGCTTGTGTATTTAGTAAGATTGATCTAAGATCTGGATATCACCAAATAAGGGTAAAAGCTGAAGATATCCCTAAAACGGCTTTTAGTACCCGATATGGACACTATGAGTACATGGTTATGCCCTTTGGCGTAACTAATGCACCCATGTATTTATGGATTACATGAATAGGATATTTCAACCATACTTGGATAAATTTGTGGTAGTATTTATAGATGACATTTTGGTATACTCAAGAACCAAAGAGGAACATGCTAAACATCTTAGAGTGGTATTACAAATCTTGAAAGATCAACAGTTATATGCAAAATGGTCCAAATGTGAATTTTGGTTAGAAGAAGTTAGTTTCCTAGGACATGTAATTGCAGTAGATCCACATAAAGTAGACGCAGTCCTAAAATGGGAAAGACCAAAAAATGTGACAGAAATAAAGAGTTTTCTAGGATTAGCTGGATATTATAGAAGATTTATAAAAGATTTCTCCAAGATAGCTTTGCCTCTCACAACCTTAACTAGAAAAGGCCAAGCTTTTGTATGGAATAACGACTGTGAACAAAGTTTCCAAACCCTTAAGAAAAAACTAACTACTGCTCCTGTTTTGACCCTACCAAACCCAACTGAATCATTTGAAGTCTATTGTGATGCCTCTAAACTAGGTTTAGGAGGAGTGCTAATGCAAGGAGGAAAAGTGGTAGCCTATGCATCAAGACAATTGAAAAACTATGAAAGGAACTACCCAACCCATGACCTAGAACTAGGCTGTTTTGCAGTAGTATTTACGCTTAAAATATGGCGACACTATCTTTTTGGAACAAGATTTGAGGTATTTAGTGATCACAAAAGCCTTAAGTATTTATTTAGCCAAAAGGAGTTAAACATGAGACAAAGAAGGTGGATGGAATTTTTAAAAGATTATGATTTTGATCTTAAGTACCACCCAGGCAAAGCAAATGTAGTAGCTGATGCATTAAGTAGAAAGACCATAGCAATATCAAGTTTAATGGTCAAAGAGATGGATTTAATAGATCAATTTAGGAACTTCAACCTTGCATGTGAGTTTACTCCTGTTAGTATTAAGTTAGGAGCCTTAAGAATAACTAATGAATTTATGAATGAAATAAGACAGAAACAAGAAATGGATCCTTTTCTTAATAATCAGATTGAAGCCATAAGAAAAGGAGAAAATAGTAACTTCAATATTGGAGTTGATGGAATTTTAAGATTTAAAAATAGAATATGCATACCTAATATATTGGAACGTAAGAAGGTAATCTTAGAGGAAGGACATAAAAGTAAGCTTAGTATTCACCCTGGTGCCACCAAGATGTATAAGGACACGAAGACCCTTTGTTTTGGTGGCCTAAAATGAAGAAAGAAGTGAACGAATTTGTATATGCATGCTTGGTATGTCAAAAGGCTAAAATCGAACACCAAAAACCTTGGGAATCCGCAACCCTTAGAAATACCGCAATGGAAGTGGGATAGTATCTTTATGGATTTCGTAGTAGGATTACCAAGAACTTCAAAAGGAACAGATTCTATTTGGGTAATAATAGATAGGTTAACCAAATCCGCCCATTTTATCCCAGTTAATGTAAGGTATTCATTAGAAAAACTAGCCAATTTATATATAAGTGAAATAAGACGATTACATGGTGTACCCACAAGCATAGTTTCAGGATAGAGATCCTAGATTCACTTCTAGATTTTGGGAAAGTTTGCAGGAAGCATTAGGAACAAGGCTAAAACTAAGTTCTGCCTATCATCCTCAAACAGATGGACAAACTGAAAGAACTATTCAATCCCTAGAAGATTTATTAAGGGCATGTATTTTGGAATATAAAGGAAATTGGGATAGCCATCTACCCTTAATAGAATTCACATATAATAATAGTTACCACTCTTCAATTGGAATGGCCCCATATGAGGCATTATATGGAAGAAGATGTAGGACACCTTTATCTTTGGGTAGAGCGTAAGAGCACATAACCTTAGGACTGAAATAATACAACAAACTACTGAAAAAGATTAAACTAATCCAAGAGAAGATGAGAGCGGACACAAAATAGGCAAAAATGCTACTATGATAATCGAAGGAAGGACCTTGAGTTCGAAGAGGGGGATCATGTATTCGTAAAAGTAACACCTTGATTTGGAGTTGGCGGGGCTCTCAAATCCCGCAAACTCACACCTCGTTTCATAGGACCTTTCCAAATTCTCAAAAAGGTTGGACCCGTAGCCTATCAAATTGCATTACCACTTACTCTGTCAAATCTTCATAATGTCTTTCATGTATCTCAATTGAAAAAGTATATCCATGATCCTTCACATGTGGTGGAACTTGACGATGTTCAAGTAAAGGAAAACCTCACGTTTGAAACACGACCTTTGAAGATCGAGGATAAGAGGATCAAGTTCCTGAGAGGAAGAGAAATTCCCTTGGTCAAGGTTATTTGGAAAAACGGAGCAAGTGAAGAGGTTACATGGGAATTGGAAGATCAAGTGAAAAGCAGCTACCCTGAATTATTCCAATAAAGGTAAATGTCGAGGACGAAATTTTTTGAAAAGGAGGGGAGTATTGTAACATCCCAAAAATTTAAATATAGTTCAAGAGAGGTTTTTTTGTAACAATCAAGAAATTTAAAAATAATTAAAAAATTATGAATTTTCGAAATTACTGTAGCAACCGCCATTACTGTAGCTGCCGACAGTACTGTAGCAACCGCCATTACTGTAGCAAACCGCCATACTGTAGCTGCCGACGATCTTGTCATTGCCGAAATTTGTAGCACCGCCTTAGAAAGGTTATAAATAGGGCTTAGAGGTTTCAAATGAAGATACAAACCAAAGAATACTCCTACATCCTCTCAAACTATCTTCTCTACAAAAAACCTTTCTATACTTTCTCCACCTTAGGAAGAAATTTCTCTAACCAAGGAAGAAGCACGAAAAAAGATAGGAAGCTAGAAGAAAAAGAAGGGGAGCCGTCCTTATCCTACTCTTCTATTCTTTGTTTTGTTGTTACTTTCATTATATTTCTTTAGTTTTTCGGATACTAAGGTGCGAAGATAATTCTTAGTATGCTCTCGTGGTTGCGGTTTTGTCAGATCTTCCACATCGTAATTTAATTATTCTTGTTACGAGGAAAAGTGTGGTACTGTTTATTGGTTCTTGATGTTTCCTTAATAATTCTTGGTGTTTCTTGTTTCTTGGTTTCTTGATTTATTGGTGTTTATTGGTGTTTCTTGGTGTTGATTTCATATCGAAATATGTCTGGTTTTGAGTTGGATATGGATAAGTGGTGACATGCATGGTTGCATGAAATTGGTGATGGACTTGAATTGCTTAATGACCGAGTTGAAATGCCTAGTGGAGAGGCAATATTCTAAGATTGCTTGGTGAATAGGCAATGCTTAGAAGGTTTTGAAATGAATATGACCTAGTAAAGAGGTCAAGATTTAAAATGTGATAAAGGTCATTATACAATTCAAGGTCCTAGAGCATGTTGCATGATGGTGGATAGTAGTAGACCAAGTCCGTAAGTTACGGATTCCGTCCTGTGTGAGTGGAATACCGTGGACTAGAGGGGGTTCTCTTGGTGGGGAAAT
Organism: Hylodesmum podocarpum; assembly: GCA_026586105.1. Taxonomy (NCBI): domain Eukaryota; kingdom Viridiplantae; phylum Streptophyta; class Magnoliopsida; order Fabales; family Fabaceae; genus Hylodesmum; species Hylodesmum podocarpum. The sequence continues at coordinate 307,820 of JALJEV010000357.1, forward strand.
TGCCCGCTCATGATGATCACATGTTGGGGGGAGGTCTGCGGACACCGAGGGAACTCGATAATTACGGAGTGTCTACCACCTGGTGGGTCCTGGAGGATGTGAGGACCAGATGCCCCAGGCTATTTTCAGTGGATGGCGCCACATTGCATGTTGAGTAAATAGGGAAAGTACATCGTGAGGATACATGCATCATATAGGAATAAGAGCATGCAATAGTGATTATGTGTTTTGATTGAATACATGATTATTGTGATAAATTACTTGATTCGTTTTATGGTTGATTGGTGGTTTTACCTTGTGAATTGAATTAATGGTTTGGACACAGGTTTTATATCAATAAATTACTATTTTTAAAGAAATTGAAGAATATTATATATGGTTTAAAGAATATTGGTTTTATGAATATTTTCACTTAATTTCAAAAGTTTTGCTATAGTTAAAATTATTGTTTATGATTATTGTTTAAGGAAAGCTCACCCTTGCACTTTGTGTTTTTAACACCTGTGATGATCTCGAACAACGTTCGGGGGAGCAGATTTGCAGGATTGAGAAGTTGTCACTGTTTCGCAATGGTTGTTGCTACTATCTTGTTGTGAAGATGCTTGCTATGTTTTGCATGTAGAAGTGTTGAGTAAATGTTCTAAGGTAGTAGAAAGGTAGTTATGTAAAATAATAATAGGACAAAGTTATGTAATCTGGTTGTAATGAACTTTAAAACCTATGTAATAAAAGTGTTGTTTTCTAAATCTTTCTTTTATCTACTATATCATTAACCACTTTAAATTACAAAATATAAGTAAATAAGAGGGGGGTGTTACATTAGTGGTATCGGAAGCGAGGTCGAACCGATTCGACTTGTGAGTTATGTGTCTGCTATGTTTTTGCTGTGTGTGAATGATTGTTTGCTTGTGTGCTTTGTGTGCTTGTTTGATTATTTGGTGTGCTTTTAATGAGTGAATTGATTAGTTAGTGTTTACTTGATTGCTTATTGGTTCAATCAATGAAAAATTAGTTTTAGGGATAGTGACACGGCCTAGGATTAGATGTAGTTTAATCTATTAGGAATAGAAAGTAGTGGTTGAAAGAAGTTATAGAATTGTAGTTAAAGCCCTATAAATTTTTACCTAAGTTTTGATAAGCGTAGGCTAAGAAGAAAAACGAAGAATTTAGGGAAGGGTGTTGTTGTTGAACTTATAAAGGATTTTCCTACCAACTAAGACTAAAGATTTAAGGAGAAAATTACCCTTTTAAGAGTATTTTCCATAAAAGAGAACTCCCTTAGAAGAGAAAAAGATAGAAATAATAAAATCCTTAAGAATCTAATAAGAGCCATAAGGAAAAAGAGTAAGAGTATGAAATTGTGTATGGATTTAATCCTCTAACTCCTCTTGATTTACTGTCCATGCCTAACATTTCTAAGTTTAAGCACCAAGAAGCACAGGCCAAAGCTAAATATGTGAAGAAGTTGCATGAGCAAGTGAAGGCTCAACTTGAAAAGAAGAATGAGAGCTATGCTAGACAAGCTAACAAAGGAAGAAAAAAGGTGGTATTTGAACCTGGTGATTGGGTTTGGGTACACATGAGGAAGGAAAGGTTCCCAGAACAAAGAAAGTCAAAACTTCAACCGAGGGGAGATGGTCCATTCCAAGTGTTAGAGAAGATCAATTACAATGCATATATAATAGATATACCCGGTGAGTACAATATTAGTACTACTTTTAATGTATCTGACTTGTCCCATTTCAATGCAGATGATGAAGTTCTGGATTTGAGGTCAAATCCTTCTCAAGAAGGAGGGAGTGATGAGGACATCAAGACCCAAGAGTATGAGGCCCATGATGAGAAGAATCAAAATAAAGACCCAATCCATGAAATGATTGGACCCATAACTAGGAGCAGATAAAGAAAGGCCCAAGAAGCATTACAACTCAAGGTGGCCCATGTGCTTGAGACTAAATTATTAGCGGCCCAACAAACGCGGAAGCTGATAACATGTATAACCTGCTTGGTGGACTAGGAGGCCCATTTATTTTGTAATAGACTTTAAAATAAATAATTTTGTACGAGGCCCATTTACTTATAGGCCCATTTCGTATTAGGTAAACCTAATTAGTATTAAACTTATAGGAATTGAGAACGGAGGCAGATCATTATTCAATTTGATATTTTTGTGAGCTTAAGCTCTGCTAGGGTTCTTCCTTGCATCCTCGATCTTATCAGGAATTCTTCAACTCTTGTGTGGCGATCATCCTTGGCTTATCAAACATTCTTGTTTGTGTGACGCCTTCCTTTTCATATCTATCTTTATTTGTTATTTTGCATTTTTATTATATAAAATAGTTCTCAAATTTCAGCCATCTTCAAACACTAATTCTCAAACGTCGAGTATTCTATTAATTCTGGGTTAGGATCATATCAACATCTGTTCTGCATAATACGTTATGTTGCATCTATTTTGTTCTGCATCTTATGTTATACTGCATCTGCTCTGCGTCATACGTTATACTTGATCTGTTATGTTCTGCATCACAAGTTATATTGCATTTGTTCTGTTCATATGTTATACTGCATCTGCTTCGTTATGCATCATACATTATACTGCATCTGTTCTGTTATGCATCACACGTTATACTACATCTGTTCTGTTATGCATCATATGTTACAAAGCATCAGTTCAACTTCATACGTTATACTGCATCTGTTCTGTTATGCATCATACGTTATACTCCATCTGTTTAGTTCTGCATCAAACGTTTTACTGCATATGTTTTGTTCTCCATAACACATTATACTGCATTTGTTCTATTCTTACGTTATACTGCATATGTTATGTTCATATGTTATACTGCATCTGTTCTGCTTCACACGTTATGTCCCATGTGTTCTATTCTGCATCATATGTTATACTTCATGTGTTCTGCATCATACGTTATACCTGATATGTTATGTTCTGCATCTGTTCTGTTCATAAGTTACACTGCATCTGTTTTGTTATGCATCATATGTTATACTACATCTGTTTTGTTCTGCATCATACGTTACACTGCTTCTGTTCTGTTCTGCATCGTACGTTATACTGCATCTGTTCTGTTCTGCATCATACGTTACAATGCATCGGTTCAACTTCATATGTTATACTGCATCTGTTCTTCTCATATGTTATACTACTTCTGTTCTGCATCATACGTAATATTGCATCTGTTCTATTCTGCATCACACGTTATACTGCATCTGTTCAACTCTGCATTATACATTATACTGCATTTGTTCTGCATCATATGTTATGTTCTGCGTCATACGTTGTACTGCATCTCTTCTGTTCCGCATCATACATTATACTGCATATGTTCTGTTCAGTTCTGTTCTGTATCATATGTTTTATTGCATCAGTTATGTTCGTATGTTATACTGCATTTGTTCTGCATTATACATTATGCTACATTTGTTCTGTCCTACATCATATGTATACTACATATGTTCTGCATCATACGTTATACTACAAATGTTCTGTTCTTCATTATACGCTATGTAGCATCTGTTCTATTCATACATTATACTACATCTGTTCTGCATCATACGTTATGTTGCATCTATTCTGTTCTGCATCTTATGTTATACTGCATCTGTTCTACGTCATATGTTATACTTGATCTGTTATGTTCTGCATCACAAGTTATACTGCATTTGTTCTGTTCATATGTTATACTGCATCTGCTTTGTTATGCATCATACATTTATACTGCATCTGTTCTGTTATGCATCATACGTTATACTACATCTGTTCTGTTATGCATCATATCTTATAACTCATTAGTTCAGCTTCATAAGTTATACTGCATATGTTCTGTTCTGTTCTGTTCTGTATCATACGTTTTATTGCATCAGTTATGTTCGTATGTTATACTGCATCTGTTCTGCATTATACATTATGCTACATTTGTTCTGTCCTACATCATATGTATACTACATATGTTCTGCATCATACATTATACTACAAATGTTCTGTTCTTCATTATACGCTATGTAACATCTGTTCTATTCATACATTATACTACATCTGTTCTGCATCATACGTTATGTTGCATCTATTCTGTTCTGCATCTTATGTTATCTTATCGTTTCGTCATATGTTATACTTGATCTGTTATGTTCTGCGTCACAAGTTATACTGCATTTGTTCTGTTCATATGTTATACTGCATCTGCTTTGTTATGTATCATACATTTATACTACATCTGTTCTGTTATGCATCATACGTTATACTACATCTGTTCTGTTATGCATCATATGTTATAACTCATTAGTTCAGCTTCATAAGTTATACTGCATCTGTTCTGTTATGCATCATACGTTATACTCCATCTGTTTAGTTCTGCATCAATTACTGCATATGTTTTGTTCTCCATAACACATTATACTGCATTTGTTCTATTCTTACGTTATACTGCATATGTTATGTTCATATGTTATCGCATCATTACGCTTCACACGTTATGTCCCATGTGTTCTGTTCTGCATCATATGTTATACTTCATGTTTTCTGCATCATACGTTATACCTGATATGTTATGTTCTGCATCATAAGTTCTACTGCATATGTTCTGTTCATATGTTACACTGCATCTGTTTTGTTATGCATCATATGTTATACTACATCTGTTTTGTTCTGCATCATACGTTACATTGCATCTGTTCTGTTCTGCATCATACGTTATACTGCATCTGTTCTGTTCTGCATCATACGTTATACTGCATCTGTTCTGTTCTGCATCATACGTTACAATGCATCGGTTCAGCCTCATACATTATACTGCATCTGTTCTTTTCATATGTTATACTACATCTGTTCTGCATCATACGTAATATTGCATCCGTTCTGTTCTGCATCACACGTTATACTGCATCTGTTCAACTCTGCATTATACATTATACTGCATTTGTTCTGCATCATATGTTATGTTCTGCGTCATACTTTGTACTGCATCTCTTCTGTTCCGCATCATACATTATAATGCATATGTTCTGTTCTGTATCATAGGTTTTATTGCATCAGTTATGTTCGTATGTTATACTGCATCTGTTATGCATTATACATTATACTACATTTGTTCTGTCCTACATCATATGTATACTACATATGTTCTGCATCATACGTTATACTAGATTTGTTTTTCTCGCTTCATCGTTATCTTGCATATGTTACGTTTCTTCATCATACGCTATATAGCACCTGTTCTATTCACACATTATACTACATCTGTTCTGCATCATACGTTATGTTGCATCTATTTTGTTCTGCATCTTATGTTATACTACATCTGTTATGCGTCATACGTTATACTTGATCTGTTATGTTCTGTATCACAAGTTATACTGCATTTGTTCTGTTCATATGTTATACTGCATCTGCTTTGTTATGCATCATACATTATACAGCATCTGTTCTGTTATGCATCATACGTTATACTACATCTGTTCTGTTATGCATCACATGTTATAAAGCATCAGTTCAACTTCATACGTTATACTGCATCTGTTCTGTTATGCATCATACATTATACTCCATCTGTTTAGTTGTGCATCAAACGTTTTACTGCATATGTTTTGTTCTCCATCACACATTATACTACATTTGTTCTATTCTTACGTTATACTGCATATGTTATGTTCATATGTTATACTGCATCTGTTCTGCTTCACACGTTATGTTCCATTCATTCTATTCTGCATCATACGTTATACTAGATATGTTATGTTCTGCATCATAAGTTATGTTGTATCTGTTCTATTCATATGTTAGACTACATCTGTTTTGTTATGTATCATATGTTATACTACATCTGTTCTGTTCTGCATCATACGTTACCTTGCATCTCATTACGTTGCATCATTCGTTATCTTGCATCTGCTGCATTACATGCATCATACGTTTCAATGCATCGGTTCAGCTTCATACGTTATACTGCATCTTTTCATATGTTATACTATATCTATTATGCATCATACGTAATATTGCATACATTGCATTTACTGCATCACACGTTATTTGCATCATTCAATTATGCATTATACATTATCTTGCATTTTGTTCTGCATCATATGTTATGTTGCGTCATACGTTTATCTTGCATCTCTTACATTTCGCATCATACATTGTCTTGCATATGTTACATTCGTATCATCGTTTTATTGCATCGGTTATGTTCGTATGTTATCTTTTGCATCAATTACGCAATATACATTATACTACATTTGTTAAATCTACATCATATGTATACTACATATGTTACGCATCATACGTTATACTACAACTGGTTTTTTCTCGCTTCATCGTTATCTTTTGCATATGTTACATTATTAAGTCATATTTATATAGCATACATGTTCTATTCACACAATATACTACATCTGTTCTGCATCATACGTTATACTGCATCTGCTTTGTTATGCATCATACATTATACTGCATCAGTTCTGTTATGCATTATATGTTATAACACATCAATTCAGCTTCATACGTTATACTGCATCTGTTCTGTTATGCATCATACGTTATACTCCATCTGTTTAGTTCTGCATCAAACGTTTTACTGCATATGTTTTGTTCTCCATCACACATTATACTGCATTTGTTCTATTCTTACGTTATCTTGTATATGTTATGTTCATATGTTATACTGCATCTGTTCTGCTTCACATGTTATGTTCCATTTGTTCTGTTCTGCATCAAACGTTATACTTCATGTGTTCTGCATCATACGTTATACTAGATATGTTATGTTCTCGCATCATAAGTTATCTTTGCATCATTCATTCATATGTTACACTGCATCTGTTTTGTTATGCATCATATGTTATACTACATATGTTCGGTTCTGCATCATACGTTACACTGTATACGTTACATTACACATCATATGTTATCTTTTGCATGTTCATTACGCATCATACGTTACAATGCATCGGTTCATGTTCATATGTTATACTGCATCTGTTTTTTTCATATGTTATACTACATCTGTTCTGCATCATACGTAATATTGCATCTGTTCTGTTCGCATCACACGTTATACTGCATCTGTTCAATTCTGCATTATACATTATACTGCATTTGTTCTGCATCATATGTTATGTTCTGTGTCATATGTTGTACTGCATCTCTTTTGTTCTGCATCATACATTGTACTGCATATGTTCTGTTCTGTATCATACGTTTTATTGCATCAGTTATGTTTGTATGTTATCGCATACGTTACGCATTATACATTATACTACATTTGTTCTGTCCTACATCATATGTATACTACATATGTTCTGCATCATACGTTATACTACAACTATTTTTTTCTGCTTCATACGTTATACTGCATATGTTCTGTTCTTCGTCATACACTATATAGCATCTGTTCTATTCACACATTATACTACATCTGTTCTGCATCATACGTTATGTTGCATCTATTCTGTTCTGCATCTTATGTTATACTGCATCTGTTCTGCATCATACGTTATACTTGATATTTTAGGTTCTTCATCACAAGCTATACTGCATTTGTTCTGTTCATATGTTATACTGCATCTGCTTTGTTATGCATCATACATTATACTGCATCAGTTCTGTTATGCATCATATGTTACAACGCATCAGTTCAGCTTCATACATTATACTGCATCTGTTCTGTTATGCATCATACATTATACTCCATCTGTTTAGTTCTACATCAAACGTTTTACTGCATATGTTTTGTTCTCCATCACGCATTATACTGCATTTGTTCTATTCTTATGTTATACTGCATATGTTATGTATCATATGTTATACTGCATATGTGTTCTGCATCATACGTTATACTAGATAGGTTATGTTCTGTATCATAAGTTATGCTGCATCTGTTCTGTTCATATGTTACACTGCATCTGTTTTGTTATGCATCATATGTTATACTACATCTGTTTTGTTTTGCATCATACGACGTTACACTGCATCTGTTCTGTTCTGCATCATACGTTATACTGCATCTGTTCTGTTCTGCATCATACGTTACAATGCATCGGTTCAGCTTCATACGTTTATACTGCATCTGTTCTTTTCATATGTTATACTACATATGTTCTGCATCATACGTAATATTGCATCTGTTCTGTTCTGCATCACACGTTATACTGCATCTGTTCAATTCTGCATTATACGTTATACTGCATTTGTTCTGCATCATCTGTTCAATTCTGCATTACACGTTATACTGCATTATACGTTTTACTGCATATGTTTTGTTCTCCATCACGCATTATACTGCATTTGTTCTATTCTTACGTTATCTTGTATATGTTATGTTCATATGTTATACTGCATCTGTTCTGCTTCACATGTTATGTTCCATTTGTTCTGTTCTGCATCAAACGTTATACTTCATGTGTTCTGCATCATACGTTATACTAGATATGTTATGTTCAGCATCATAAGTTATCTTTTGCATCAATTCATTCATATGTTACCTTTGCATCGGTTTTGTTATGCATCATATGTTATACTACATCTGTTACGTTACGCATCATACGTTAATCGCATCTATTCCATTCACGCATCATCGTTATCTTTGCATCTGCTCATTGCATCATACGTTTCAATGCATCGGTTCAGCTTCATACGTTATACTGCATCTGTTCTTTTCATATGTTATACTACATCTGATCTGCATCATACATAATATTGCATCTGTTCTGTTCTGCATCACACGTTATACTGCATCTGTTCAATTCTGCATTATACATTATACTGCATTTGTTCTGCATCATATGTTATGTTCTGCGTCATACGTTGTACTGCATCGCTTTTTGTTACGCATCATCATACATTATCTTGCATATATTAATTACGTATCATATGTTTTATTGCATCGATTATGTTCGTATGTTATTATTATGCGTTTGCATTATACATTATACTACATTTGTTAACGTCCTACATCATATGTATACTACATATGTTCTGCATCATACGTTATACTACAACTGTTTTTTCCTGCTTCATACTGACACGATGTCGTACTCGTGCAAATTAATACAATTTAAATGCAGTATACTAGGAAGTGACTCCTAGGTCGTCTCTCAAGGACCATCAATTTATTTCTGTCAAAGACATGACACGAAGTGGGGGTGTTTTTGGGCTTAGGACGAATTAATAACAGCAATTGCAAGAGAATTAAAAATGCAGTTTAATATATGAATAAAAGGCACCAATCCGATCTCATGTTGGATCCAAACTTCCCTCATTGGTTCAACAAGTTAAAGCACACATCTATGCGGTGTATTGGGGCAGAGATCTCTGCATTCCAATACTTGAACTATCACTCTAAGATCTTAGAGTATTTTCATCGAACTCTCGGTGGCCTTTAAACTCACACAATCGCATGAGAGCACACAACTTGGTTTGAATCTAAAATCAGTTCATGCATTTCGTTGTTTATCAACAACGCGAGAAATCAACAATCTCAATTCAAAACATCGATCGACATATTGAAATTGAAATTATGGAATCCAAGATGAGTACTAATTCAATTAGAAACCAAGAACCTAAGGAAATTTGGGATCCTTTTGAGATCGAATTGGTTTATAAAATTAGTTACACATAATTGAATTTAAACTTAACACAAATCGAATTGCATGATAGAAATCAAAATAAAGCAGAAAAGAACAACAACAAAATTAAAATGCTAAACTTAATGAAGAACAATTATATTCTTTGAAATTAAAGGTGTTGGAATTTAAATTGTTGGAAATTAAGTTATGGATCTTTATAACATTAAGGTGAAGGTGGCATAGCCATCCATATTTATCTTTATAACATTAAGGTGAAGGTGGCATAGCCATCCATATAGATCTTTATAATGCAAGAATTGAAAGAAAATAAAAAGGGGCCAATGGCAAACCTAGCGAGCAAGAAGAGATGAATGGAGCAAGAACTAGAAAATGTAGAAATTTCACTACGAATCAAGAATGAAATTCAAATTGAAAGTATAGAAGAATGGAAGTATATTAATGGACGAATTCAAACACAACAATAGCTAGAAAAACTGAAATGGAAATAGCTAAAAACGAAACCTAGCGAGAGAAGGGAAGAAAGAAAAGAAAATGGAGCCAAAAGGAAATGAAAATCTTTGTAATGTGTGTAATGTGTGAAGTGCAGAATGTAGTGTGTGTAGAGAGCTCCCCCAACATCTGAATTTATAGCCAATACATCAAGAGAAGTGGGGAGAAAAAGTCAAAGAAAGTGGGGAGAAAAATCATCAAAATCTGTCAAAATTTCTCCCAAATCTGGTATGTCCCCTACTAAATCCAATGTGCATGTGATTGGGAATCCATTTTTACCCATTTTTCTTCACTTGACAGTCCCCTTGCACATGTCAAATTGGGTGAGAGGTCCAGGGCTCAATTCCTAAGCAAAACATTACAAAGTGGATCAATTAAATGCAACTAAAAATTGGTCCAACTCGCATAGAATTCTGTCCTTTGGAACATGGTCTACTTTCAAGGCTAAATTCACCCCTGATTCAATCCGAATTGGATCTTCATGTCTTCATGACTTTTTGTATCTCTATCTCTCTTGTTTAAGAGGAATTTAATCGCTCATCAATTGGACATCTGTGGAGGGAGTTATGCCTATTTTCTTGAGACATGTCAAATCGTTAAATGCTGGAATTTTCAGAACAGTTCGTGTGCTGCATTCAAAGACATTTTCACACTAGATGCACTCCGACTGGGAATTTTATGTCTTCATAGTAGTTGTAGATCTTTGAGTCCTCTTTAATTTGACATAAAATTCAGCTCAATCAGAGGTCTGTAGTGAAAGTTATGCTCAGTTTTGTAAACCTTGTCAAATCTGGATAAAAATAACGAATTAGACCAAATTTATCATTTAAAGCCAAAATGAGTCTAAACTCATAAATACATTAAATCATACTAATTGACCACTAATAATGATATTTTAGGATACAAATGATGCAGAGAAAGTAATCAAAATATTGACTTATCAAATTCCCCCACACTTATTCTTTTGCACTCGGGCAAAACTAAGTCCTAAGAAAACATGAACTTGGATAAAAGATCATCTGGTCTAAGCTATTTCATATTTTTCAAAACAGGTATGAACACAACAATCAGAGCATAATTAATCTTGAGATTACATGTCACAGTATTGAACAATTCCTATTTCATATAGGATTAATCAGATATTGAATTAATCATGCATGTCAATCATAAGCATTGGTCTCACCAGAAGTGTATCTCTCAAACTCTCAAGTGTATCAGGCAAGTGTTTACTCTCAGACCATTAAAATGAAAATTATTTTATCATAGGCTTGCAATTATTCTAATTCTCTACCACTAACAATCACAGTCATGCATGATTCAAGAGGACTTGCAAAGGTTGTAGTGGGGCTAAGGATGAGGTTTTGATAAGTATGGTTCAGTGACTACTATTTCACAGATATTGAACAGAGCATCAACAGATTGCAAAAGATATAAGAACTACACAATAAACCTGTAAATTCTCCAATTCAACTAATGCTGAAGTATTCAACTTATTTTCACACTTATTCAGATTTTTTTTTTTTTTTTTTTTTTTTTTTTTTTTTTTTGAAATACATTTATACAAGTGTGATGATTAAAATTTCACCAAATTGTATCATCTCCACAACTCTGGACCCAAATCGTATAAATCATTTAATCAAGTATTCTACCCCCCCACACTTAATTTTCTGCACGTCCCGAGCAGAGACCCCCACACTTATTTGCTTACTATACCAAAAGATAAACAATTCAATTAATATCTCAGTAAAATCGGGGATAACATTGTTTTACTCTTAAGGCTTGTAATACAAAGGTAATGAAAGAAAATGTTTCAGCTCAAAGGGGCTAGCAAGGGATACAAATGCAAGGTAGGCTATCTCGGTCAAGTGGGGAAAATAGAAATGAATGCCTCAATCATAATCATGCATTATGTGATAAAATGCAGCTTTGAAAAGAACAAAAGCAAGTTCTGAAAAACAACATTCACCAATGGCATATATCACACTGAAAGAAAGAGAATGGCATAAAGATGAATCCATTCAAAACAGGCTCAAATAACTCACAGGTTCAAATCGCCAAGTACTTATCAGAGATAATACAAAACCAATCCATACTAAGAATAATCCACTGATCTATCGAGAGGAATATATCAACACCACAAAATAATCTAAAAATTAACTCACTCGATTTCGGTTGATTCATATAATGCGAGATATACTAATAGTTAGACGAGAATCACAAAATATCCAAGTAAATAAAGCATGGAAATCCTAATTACTTTTATTTCTTCCTAATTACGAGAAGGTGGATAGATAAGAAATGGATAAATAAAATGGAAAAGAGTGAAGGGAGAAAAAAAAACTCCCTCGGCCGCTTAAAAAGCGTAAAGCGTCTAAAGAGTAACTATCTCCGCTCTCCGGCCGTTCCATGGAATTCTCATGATAGTGCTTTAAGCGCCGCCGTTGACCATGAATGTATTCCCCTGTTCGATCATCTTTCGGTCAACCGCACCATAGGTAAAAACATTAGCAATCACAAATGGACCATCCCACCTAGATTTAAGTTTGCCGTGCATAAGCTTAAGGCGAGAATTAAAGAGAAGAACTTTCTCATTCAACAGAAAACTCCCGTGAAGAATTTGCCGATCATGGAAAGCTTTGGTTTTCTCTTTATAAATGCGCGAATTTTCATAAGCTTCCAATCTCAACTCCTCAGCTCTTGGAGTTGCGGCTTCCTCTCTACTCCGATTGGTCCAAATCCATATTGCACCGCTTAATCGCCCGTAATGCACGGTGCTCGAGTTCCTGAGGAGGTGGCATGCCTTACCATATACCGATCTATAGGGTGTCATCCCAATTGGGGTCTTGTAAGCAGTCCGGTAGGCCCACAAAGCGTCATCTAAACGCTTGCTCCAGTCCTTTCTGTTGGAACTGACAGTCTTTTGCAAAATTAGCTTGATTTCCCTATTAGAAATCTCAGCTTGCCCGTTAGTCTGGGGATGGTAAGCGGTAGCAACCTTATGGAGCACTCCATATTTTCTTAATAAAAGGTTCATGCTCGGTTACAAAAATGTGTGCCCCGGTCATGATGATGGCCCCGGGGAATACCAAACCTGCAAAATATATGGGAGCGAACAAAATCTACTACAACAATGAGAATCGTCAGTCTAGTGGCTTTCGCCTCAACCCATTTAGAAACATAGTCAACAAGAGCGAGGATATAAGTAAACCCAAATGAAACAGAAACGGTCCCATAAAATCAATGCCCCAAACATCAAAAACATCACGAATAAAATGGGTTGCTGAGGCATCTCATACCTACGAGAAATATTTCCTATTTTCTGACACTTATCACAGGATTTGCAATAATCATAAGCATCATGAAATAAAGAAGGCCAAAATAATCCAGAGTCTAATACTTTCCTAGCAGTTCTTCTAGGTCCAAAATGACCACCACAAGCAAAAACATGACAAAATGCAAGAACAGATGCAAACTCATGCTCAGGCACACACATCTCCTAATAATCGATCACTACAAAATTTCCAGATAGATAGGGGTCATCCCATACATAATGCTTAGAATCACTTTTAAGTTTCAATGCATGAGCCCTAGTGAAATCTTCAGAATTAAACCAGCAACTGATAATTTACAATGTCGCATACAAAGGGATGAGAATTTACCTTTATTGTAGAAAGCGCTCATCCGGAAAGTCATCCGCAATGGGAAGAGTGTGGGGTAGATGGATGCGGCGAGGTGATCACCACCAAGTTCGAGCTCCACTTCTATCCTTGATTTCAATATCAAACTCTTGGAGCGAGAAGCATCCATCGATGAGTCTGGGTTTAGCATCTGCCTTTTTCAGAAGGAACTTCAAAGCTGCATGATCAGTGAAAATAACAATCTTTGCATTTAACAAATAAGACCGAAATTTATCCAATGCAAATACAATAGCTAAAAGCTCCTTTTCTGTAGTGGTATAGTTGGACTGTGCTGAGTCCAAGGTCTTAGAGGCATAGGAAATAACATGGGACGCTCTGTCTACCTCCGAGCTAGACCGCACCAAGCTGCATAATTGGATCGTCACACATCAATTCAAAGGGAAGAGTCCAATCGGTGGTTGGATGATTGGAGCGATGAGTCAAGCACTTCTTCAATTGATCAAAAGCCGCCTTACAAGAGTCGAAATCAAACTCCACATCATCTTTGGAGTAGGTTGGTGAGTGGTTGGGCAATGCGTGAAATCTTGAATGAATCGTCGATAGAAACCTGCATGACCAAGAAAAGAGCGAACTTCCCGCACGAGTAGGCGGGGTAAGGCAAACGAGAAATAACCTCTATCTTAAAGGGGTCTACCTCAATTCCTTTCTTAGATATAACATGCCCAAGTACAATGCCGACTCAACCATAAAATGACATTTTTCATAATTTAAAACAAGGTTGCTTTCAATACATCTCGTTTAAGACCTTTGCTAAACTACTCGGGCAATCATCAAAACAAGAGCCATAAACAGAGAAATCATCCATAAAAACTTCCATGCATTCCTCTAAAAAGTCGAAAGATGCTTACCATGCACCTCGAAGGTGCAGGTGCATAGTAGTCCAAATGGCATCCTTCTATATGCATATGTTCGAAGGGGCATGTGAAGGTGGTCTTCTCTTGATCCTCGGGTGCTATGTGAATCCGGAAATAACTGAAAAACCATCTAGAAAACTTAGTGAGATTTCAGGCTAACCGCTCAAGCATTTGATCAATAAAAGGTAAAGGATAGCGATCCTGCGGGTACTGGTTGAGTCTTCCGTAATCAATGCACTCTCCAACTGCTGTTCGGATTGGTGGGTATCACTCATTCTTCTCATTTTCCATCACGGTTACTCAGATTTCTTTGGAACAACTTGAACCGGACTTACCCACTTCGCCGAGATCGGATATATAATACCGGCTTGAAGAAGCTTTGTGACCTCTTTCTTCACAACATCCAAAATGAGTGGGTTAAGTCTCCTCTCGAGGTTGCCTCACCGGTTTGGCCCCATCTTCTAATAATATTCAATGCATGCAAGTGGTGGGACTAATACCAGGGATGTCATGAGTGTCCATCCAATAGCTTTCTTATGATTTGTGAACATCGAGCAACTTGGCTTCCCGATCGGATGAGAGGTTTTGGGCTATGATTCGGTAGTTTATTATCGTCTTCTAAGTATGCGTATATCGAGATGCTCGGGAGTGTTTTGAGCTCTAGCTCGGGTGGTTGCTCAATAGAAGGTCTAGCGATGGCGGAGTTGAGCAACTCAAGTGAGGCCGTGGTACCTACAAAATGATTAGGTATGTGAGAAACAGGTTCAGACAGTCTTTCAGAATCACCAACAAGACTGACTTTACTACTCCCATCAACCAGACTTTCAGATATAGGGTTATCAGTACCAGAAGAACTCAATGCAGATGCAGTATCAATGGCATACTCATGCATGGGCATATCAGGATAATCGGTACAAACATAGCACCAAGAATGAGTATCACAGTCACAACTCACAACAAATGCATCAGATAATTTGAAATCAATTCCAGAAGATGAATCATCAACCTTACATGTATTATGCATGCATTCTAGAAACTCATCTATCATGTCATCAATGACATCTATCTTCAAAACAGAATGCTCCTCTCTAGGTTGTCTCATGGCATCAAAGATATTAAATTTCACAATGCTATCACCAAATTCCATGGACATGGTACCAGAATGCACATCAATTTTAGTCCTAGCTGTTTTCAGGAAAGGTCTACCAAGAATAATAGGTGAACTACTGCAACCAAGTTCACTCTCCATCTCAAGAATATAGAAATCAGCAGGAAAAATCAATTCATTAACCCTAACTAAAACATCCTCAACTAAACCAAGCAGGTGTGCATTACTCCTATTAGCTAAGCGTATCCGACACAGGTAGCTTTCAAAGGTCCTAAACCTAGAGAATTAAAAACAGATGTAGGCATGACATTAATAGAAGCTCCTAAATCTAACATGCAATCATCAAATTTACAATTTCCAATAATACAAGGAATAGAAAACGTCCCTGGATCCTTGCATTTTGGTGGCATGGGTTGAATGAGTGCGAGATACATTTTTTTTGAGACTAACTCTCTCATGGCCCACTAGTCTCCTCTTATTGGTACATAGTTCCTTCAGAAACTTGGCATATTTTGGGATTTGGCGGATGGCGTCTAAAAGCGGAATGTTGACCTCGACTTTGCGGAAGGTATCAAGGATCTCCTTCTCCAAAGCTAATTCGGCCAATTTCTTTGAATGCGAAAGTCTGCGAGGGAAAGGAATTGTAGGGGGGAGGAATGGGTTCGGATGCATTTGTAGGTGAAGTACCCCCATCTGGTGGTGGTGCTTCAATGGCTAGTCTTTGTGGTGGGTCAACTTCCTTCCAGATCTTAAGGTGATTGCACTCACATTCTTCCCTTGTGAGTTTGGATTTGGCACGGTCTGAGAAGGCAAAGGAGAGGATGAAGGAGCGGGTTCGGTTAATAGCATTAGCTAGTTGGCCAATCTGTGTCACGCAGCTCGAATGGTAGCCTCGGTCCTCTGAAACCGCAATTGGTTAGTGGTCATCCGTTTCATCAATTCCTCAAGGAAGAACCACCGGTTGAAAGTTTGTGGTGGCTCCCTTTCTTCTTGAAAGGAAGGTCTGTGTTGATTATTGGAGGATTGCCAATTATGCTGAGGTTGACTGTTCTGTTGATGTTGCCAATGTTGTTGTTGGTTACTTGGGGCATGAAATTGTTGGTTATTATTCTGGTTTCCCCATCTCAGATTAGGATGATCCTTCCAGCCAGGGGTTGTATGTATTGGAGTATGGGTTGTTTGCGGTCTTCCAGGGAATACTCCAGCGGCGGCCTACAGTATGATCCTGGTTGGTTCCCTCCCGCAATGTTGGACAATTATCGATTGGAATGAGAAGGGTCAGAACATATACCACAATTTATATGTTGAGATGTTGCGGTTGCTGCTACATTGGCTGTTTGTGTCACTGCCAATTGTCTGACCAGTGAAGTAAGCTCATCCAATCGTTGGTCGAATCTGTCCGGCAATGGGAAATTTGATACCGCAGGTGTGGAAGTAGGTCGGATGATGTGGACGCACATGATACACACTATTAGTCCTGGTGCCAAACCGCCGAGCATTTGCTGACCATGTTAGAAATAAGATCTCTCGTCGCATCCGGAGTCTTATCAACTAATGCACCACCGCTAGTAATGCCTACCATATCATGCGGTCCATGGGTATCAAAAGTCCTCATAGAAATATACAATGAGAGCCGATCGAGATCGATCGATGTTGAGGCAAGTTTGGATACGAGTCTCTTGAACCTCTCCCAAGTATTCATGTGGGTTCTCCATTGGCTTGTCGATCCCGCAAATTTCTTTTCTCGATAGATGCGAGCTCTAGAGGCCGGAAAATATTTTTCCAAGAACATCCGTTTCATGTCATTCCAACTTCTAATTGCTGCGGGCCGCAAGTAATATAACCAATCCTTGGCATTTCCGTCTAAGGAGAATGGGAACGCCCTCAATTTGATGTGATCTTCATCAATGCCGTGCGGTTTCATGGTGCTGCAGACCACATGGAACTCCTTAAGATGCTTGTGGGGATCCTCACCTGTAAGGCCATGAAACTTAGGCAACAAATGTATTAATCCAGATTTCAGTTCAAAATTAGCATCAAGTTCGGGGTATTCAATGCACAAGGGTTGATAATTCACATCGAGATGAGACAATTGTTTAAGAGTCCTGTTATCCCTACATGCCATATTATCAGTATGCTCAATATGCTCAATATGTTGATGCTCTTTAGGACTAGGACTAAGACTAGGATGCCTAGAATGTGTACTTTCAGTATGATCACTATCAGAATTACTATCAGTATGCACAGAGAATGTATCAGACTCAGGTGTAGGTGAATGCTCAAGATGATTATTATGTGCACGCCTACTATTGTGAATGAGTCTCTCTGGTTCGGGGTTTAATTCGGTCAAATCAGCACTAGTGCTTCTAGTGTTAGGCATATACCAAATGACAATATCACAACATGTACCAAATGACCAAATCGCTATTTCTCAATTGTTGTCAGCATGCAACAAATGACCCAAATTAGTTGTGAAACAGTATCAAATGATTTTTTTTTTTTTTTTTTTTTTTTTTTTTTTTTTTTTAGGAGTGAAAGGTTTGCTCGAGAATGCTAAATTACCTTGGGAAAGGCGTTACGATGACCAAACGAACCTAAACAAAAATTTTACGCAAGCATCGACAAATCAAAGACTAAAATGGAATTAAAATCAAACAAGTGGTGGTAATTGACACACACTAACACATGCAGCAGAAAAATATATGTAGTATGCAGAAAATGATGCAGAAATAGAGTGCAGAAAACAGCAACTAACAACTAGTATGCAGATATGCTAACATATGCAGTAACAACAGAACAAAATGACACAGATGCAATGTAGCAACTAGATGCAGAAGTGTGAAGTGCAGAAAATAGCTAAACCGAAAGTGCAGTGACAACAATTAGTATGTGCAACAAAATGCAAACAACATGCAGCAAGGAAAACAGGAAATATCTCACAGCTCTCCGCACCACACTATCATTATTAACACACACGCTAATACCACAAGAAAACACACAAAAGACAGATTGATGTACTCACACAACTCAAAACACAGAAAATTAACATACACAAAACAACACAAGACACAAAAACAGAACAACACAAAAACACAACACAACATCATACAACACAACACAACACAGACTCTTTGACAAAAACCGATGGTCCCCGGCAACGGCGCCAAATTTGACACGATGTCGTACTCGTGCAAATTAATACAATTTAAATGCAGTATACTAGGAAGTGACTCCTAGGTCGTCTCTCAAGGACCATCAATTTATTTCTGTCAAAGACATGACACGAAGTGGGGGGGTTTTTAAAGGCTTAGGACGAATTAATAACAAAGAATTGCAAGAGAATTAAAAATGCAGTTTAATATATGAATAAAAGGCACCAATCCGATCTCATGTTGGATCCAAACTTCCTCATTGGTTCAACAAGTTAAAGCACACATCTATGCAAGTGTATTGGAACCGAGATCTCTCGCATTCCAATCTTTGAACTATCACTCTAAGATCTTAGAGTATTTTCATCGAACTCTCGGTGGCCTTTAAACTCACACAATCGCATGAGAGCACACAACTTGGTTTCGAATCCTAAAATCAGTTCACTGCATTCGTTGTTTATCAACAACGCCAGAAATCAACAATCTCAATTCAAAACATCGATCGACATATTGAAATTGAAATTATGGAATCCAAGATGAGTACTAATTCAATTAGAAACCAAGAACCTAAGGAAATTTGGGATCCTTTTGAGATCGAATTGGTTTATAAAATTAGTTACACATAATTGAATTTAAACTTAACACAAATCGGAATTGCATGATAGAAATCAAAATAAAACAGAAAAGAACAACAACAAAATTAAAATGCTAAACTTAATGAAGAACAATTATATTGCTGGAAATTAAAGGTGCTGGAATTTAAATTGTTGGAAATTAAGTTATGGATCTTTATAACATTAAGGTGAAGGTGGCATAGCCATCCATATTTATCTTTATAACATTAAGGTGAAGGTGGCATAGCCATCCATATAGATCTTTATAATGCAAGAATTGAAAGAAAATAAAAAGGGGCCAATGGCAAACCCTAGCAGAGCAAGAAGAGATGAATGGAGCAAGAACTAGAAAATGTAGAAATTTCACTACGAATCAAGAATGAAATTCAAATTGAAAGTATAGAAGAATGGAAGTATATTAATGGACGAATTCAAACACAACAATAGCTAGAAAAACTGAAATGGAAATAGCTAAAACGAAACCCTAGCAGAGAAGGGAAGAAGAAAAGAAAATGAAGCCAAAAGGAAATGAAAATGCTGTAATGTGTGTAATGTGTGAAGTGCAGAATGTAGTGTGTGTAGAGAGCTCCCCCAACATCTGAATTTATAGCCAATACATCAAGAGAAGTGGGGAGAAAAAGTCAAAGAAAGTGGGAAGAAAAATCATCAAAATCTGTCCAAAATTTCTCCCAAATCTGGTATGTCCCCTACTAAATCCAATGTGCATGTGATTGGGAATCCATTTTTACCCATTTTTTCTTCACTTGACAGTCCCCTTGCACATGTCAAATTGGGTGAGAGGTCCAGGGCTCAATTCCTAAGCAAAACATTACAAAGTGGATCAATTAAATGCAACTAAAAATTGGTCCAACTCGCATAGAATTCTGTCACTGGAACATGGTCTACTTTCAAGGCTAAATTCACCCCTGATTCAATCCGAATTGGATCTTCATGTCTTCATGACTTTTGTAGCTCTATCTCTCTTGTTTAAGAGGAATTTAATCGCTCATCAATTGGACATCTGTGGAGGGAGTTATGCCTATTTTACTGAGACATGTCAAATCGTTAAATGCTGGAATTTTCAGAACAGTTCGTGTGCTGCATTCAAAGACATTTTCACACTAGATGCACTCCGACTGGGAATTTTATGTCTTCATAGAAGTTGTAGATCTTTGAGTCCTCTTTAATTTGACATAAAATTCAGCTCAATCAGAGGTCTGTAGTGAAAGTTATGCTCAGTTTTGTAAACCTTGTCAAATCTGGATAAAAATAACGAATTAGACCAAATTTATCATTTAAAGCCAAAATGAGTCTAAACTCATAAATACATTAAATCATACTAATTGACCACTAATAATGATATTTTAGGATACAAATGATGCAGAGAAAGTAATCAAAATATTGACTTATCACATACGTTATACTTCATATGTTCTGTTCTTCGTCATACGCTATATAGCATCTGTTCTATTCACACATTATACTACATCTGTTCTACATCATACGTTATGTTGCATCTATTCTATTCTGCATCTTATGTTATAATGCATCTGTTCTGCGTCATACGTTATACTTGATATGTTATGTTCTGCATCACAAGTTATACTGCATTTGTTCTGTTCATATGTTATACTGCATCTGCTTTGTTATGCATCATACATTATACTCCATCTGTTTTGTTCTGCATCAAACGTTTTACTGCATATGTTCTGTTATGCATCATATGTTACAACGCATCAGTTCAGCTTCATACGTTATACTGCATCTGTTCTGTTATGCATCATACGTTATACTCCATCTGTTTAGTTCTGCATCAAACGTTTTACTGCATATGTTTTGTTCTCCATCACACGTTATACTGCATTTGTTCTGCATCATATGTTATGTTCTGCGTCATACGTTGTACTGCATCGCTTTTGTTCTGCATTATACATTGTACTGCATATATTCTGTTCTGTATCATATGTTTTATTGCATCAGTTATGTTCGTATGTTATACTGCATCTGTTCTGCATTATACATTATACTACATTTGTTCTGTCCTACATCATATGTATACTACATATGTTCTGCATCATACGTTATACTACAACTGTTTTTTCCTGCTTCATACGTTATACTTCATATGTTCTGTTCTTCGTCATACGCTATATAGCATCTGTTCTATTCACACATTATACTACATCTGTTCTCCATCATACGTTATGTTGCATCTATTCTATTCTGCATCTTATGTTATAATGCATCTGTTCTGCGTCATACGTTATACTTGATATGTTATGTTCTGCATCACAAGTTATACTGCATTTGTTCTGTTCATATCTTATACTGCATCTGCTTTGTTATGCATCATACATTATACTCCATCTGTTTAGTTCTGCATCAAACGTTTTACTGCATATGTTCTGTTATGCATCATATGTTACAACGCATCAGTTCAGCTTCATACGTTATACTGCATCTGTTCTGTTATGCATCATACGTTATACTCCATCTGTTTAGTTCTGCATCAAACGTTTTACTGCATATGTTTTGTTCTCCATCACACGTTATACTGCATTTGTTCTGCATCATATAACATGTTCTGCGTCATACGTTGTACTGCATCTTTTTTGTTCTGCATCATACATTGTACTGCATATGTTCTATTCTGTATCATACGTTTTATTGCATCAGTTATGTTTGTATATTATACTGCATCTGTTCTGCATTATACATTATACTACATTTGTTATGTCCTATATCATATGTATACTACATATGTTCTGCATCATACGTTATACTACAACTGTTTTTTTCTGCTTCATACGTTATACTGCATATGTTCTGTTCTTCGTCATACGCTATATAGCATCTGTTCTGTTCACACATTATACTACATCTGTTCTACATCATACGTTATGTTGCATCTATTCTATTCTGCATCTTATGTTATAATGCATCTGTTCTGCGTCATACGTTATACTTGATATGTTATATTCTGCATCAAAAGTTATACTGCATTTGTTCTTTTCATATGTTATACTGCATCTGTTCTGTTATGCATCATATGTTACAACGCATCAGTTCAGCTTCATACGTTATACTGCATCTGTTCTGTTATGCATCATACGTTATACTCCATCTGTTTAGTTCTGCATCAAACGTTTTACTGCATATGTTTTGTTCTCCATCACACATTATACTACATTTGTTCTATTCTTACGTTATACTGCATATGTTATGTTCATATGTTATACTGCATCTGTTCTGCTTAACACGTTATGTTCCATTCGTTTTGTTCTGCATCATACGTTATACTTCATGTGTTCTGCATCATACGTTATACTAGATATGTTATGTTCTGCATCATAAGTTATGCTGCATCTGTTCTGTTCATATGTTACACTGCATCTGTTTTGTTATGCATCATATGTTATACTACATCTGTTCTGTTCTGCATCATAAGTTACACTGCATCTGATCTGTTCTGCATCATACGTTACAATGCATCGGTTCAGCTTCATGCGTTATACTGCATCTGTTCTTTTCATATGCTCTGCATCATACGTAATATTGCATCTGTTCTGTTCTGCATCACACGTTATACTGCATATGTTTAATTCTGCATTATACATTATACTGCATTTGTTCTACATCATATGTTATGTTCTGCGTCATACTTTGTACTGAATCTCTTTTGTTCTGCATCATACATTGTACTGCATATGTTCTGTTCTGTATCATACGTTTTATTGCATCAGTTATGTTCGTATGTTATACTGCATCTGTTCTGCATTATACATTATACTACATTTGTTCTGTCCTACATCATATGTATACTACATATGTTCTGCATCATACGTTATACTACAACTGTTTTTTTCTGCTTCATATGTTATACTGCATATGTTTTGTTCTTCATCATACGTTATATAACATCTGTTCTATTCACACATTATACTACATCTGTTCTGCATCATACGTTATGTTGCATCTATTCTGTTCTGCATCTTATATCATACTGCATCTGTTATGCGTCATACGTTATACTTGATCTGTTATGTTCTGCATCACAAGTTATACTGCATTTGTTCTGTTCATATGTTATACTGCATCTGCTTTGTTATGCATCATACATTATACTGCATCTGTTCTGTTATGCATCATACGTTATACTACATCTGTTCTGTTATGCATCATATGTTATAACGCATCGGTCACTTCATACGTTATCTTTGCATACGTTTCATTATGCATCATACGTTATACTCCATCTGTTTAGTTCTGCATCAAACATTTTACGGCTTATGTTTTGTTCTCCATCACACATTATACTGCATTTGTTCTATTCTTACGTTATACTGCATATGTTATGTTCATATGTTATAATGCATCTGTTCTGCTTCACACGTTATGTTCCATTCGTTTTGTTCTGCATCATACGTTATACTTCTTGTGTTCTTCATCATACATTATACTAGATATGTTATGTTCTGCATCATAAGTTATGCTGCATCTGTTCTGTTCATATGTTACACTGCATCTGTTTTGTTATGCATCATATGTTATACTACATCTGTTCTGTTCTGCATCATAAGTTACACTGCATCTGTTCTATTCTGCATCATATGTTATACTGCATCTGTTCTGTCTGCATCATACATTACAATGCATCGGTTCAGCTTCATACGTTATACTGCATCGAATCTTTTCATATGTTATAGTACATCGGTTCTGCATCATACATAATATTGCATCTGTTCTGTTCTGCATCACACGTTATACTGCATCTATTCAATTCTGCATTATACATTATACTGCATTTGTTCTGCATCATATCTTATGTTCTGCGTCATACGTTGTACTGCATCGCTTTTGTTCTGCATGATACATTGTACTGCATATATTCTGTTCTGTATCATATATTTATTGTATCAGTTATGTTTGTATGTTATACTGCATCTGTTCTGCATTATACATTATACTACATTTGTTCTGTCCTACATCATAAGTATACTTCATATGTTCTGCATCATACGTTATACTACAACTGTTTTTTCCTGCTTCATATGTTATACTGCATATGTTCTGTTCTTCATCATACGCTATATAGCATCTGTTCTATTCACACATTATACTACATCTGTTCTGCATCATACGTTATGTTCCATCTATTCTGTTCTGCATCTTATGTTATAATGCATCTGTTCTGCGTCATACGTTATACTTGATATGTTATATTCTGCATCAAAAGTTATACTGCATCTGTTCTGTTATGCATCATATGTTACAACGCATCAGTTCAGCTTCATAAGTTATACTGCATCTGTTCTGTTATGCATAATACGTTATACTCCATCTGTTTAGTTCTGCATCAAACGTTTTACTGCATATGTTTTGTTCTCCATCACACATTATACTGCATTTGTTCTATTCTTACGTTATACTGCATATGTTATGTTCATATGTTATACTGCATCTGTTCTGCTTCGCACGTTATGTTCCATTCGTTCTGTTCTGCATCATACGTTATACTTCATGTGTTCTGCATCATACGTTATACTTGATATGTTATGTTCTGCATCATAAGTTATGCTGCATCTGTTCTGTTCATATGTTACACTGCATTTGTTTTGTTATGCATCATATGTTATATTACATCTGTTCTGTTCTGCATCATACGTTAATCGACTGTTTCATTTTTTGCATCATAAGTTATCTTGATCCGTTTCCATTCATATATTACATCAGCATCGTTTTTGTTATGCATCATATGTTATACTACATCGTTTCGTTTCGATCATAATGCGTTAATCGCAGATCTGTTTTCGTTTGCATCATACGTTATCTGATTGCTCGTTTCGCATCATAACGTTACAATGCATCGGTTGCCTTCATACGTTATCTCACGACTGTTCTTTTCATATGTTATACTACATCCTGCATTCGCATCATAATAATATTGCATCGACATTTTGTTCTACATCGGCGTTATCTTTTGCAGACATTCGTTCATATATTACCGCAGATCTGTTTTGTTATGCATGATATGTTATACTACATCTGTTCTGTTCTGCATCATACGTTACACTGCATCTATTCTGTTCTGCATAATACGTAATATTGCATATATTCTGTTCTGCTTCACACGTTATACTGCATCTGTTCAATTCTGCATTATACATTATATCGCATTTTGTTCTCGCATCATATGTTATGTTCTCGCGTGATCGTTGTATGCATCTCTTCTCGTTACGCAACATACATTGTACCGCATATGTTCTCATTACGTATCATACGTTTTTCGCATCGATTATGTTCGTATGTTATACAGCATCTGTTCTGTATTATACATTATACTACATTTGTTCTGTCCTACATAATATGTATACTACATATGTTCTGCATCATACGTTATACTACACTTGTTTTCTTCTGCATCATACGTGACACGGCATATGTTCTGTTCTTCATCATACGGTATACAGTATCTATTCTATTCATACATTATACTACATATGTTCTGCATCATACGTTATGTTGCATCTATTCTGTTCTGCATCTTATGTTATACTGCATCTGTTCTGCGTCATACGTTATACTTGATCTGTTATGTTCTGCATCACAAGTTATACTGCATTTGTTCTGTTCATATGTTATACTGCATCTGCTTTGTTATGCATCATACATTATACTGCATCTGTTCTATTATGCATCATACGTTATACTACATCTGTTCTATTATGCATCATATGTTATAACACATCAGTTCAGCTTCATACGTTATACTGCATCGGTTCTGTTATGCATCATACGATATAGTCCATCTGTTTAGTTCTGCATCAAAAGTTTTACTGCATATGCTTTGTTCTCCATCACACATTATATTGCATTTGTTCTTTTCTTAAGTTATGTTCATATGTTATACTGCATCTGTTCTGCTTCATATGTTATGTTCCATGTGTTCTGTTCTGCGTTATATGTTATACTTCATGTGTTCTGCATCATACGTTATACTTGATATGTTATGTTCTGCATCATAAGTTATCTTTTGCATCTGTTTCGTTCATATGTTCTTGCATCTGTTTTGTTATGCATCATATGTTATACTACATCTATTACGTTTCGCATCATCGTTACCTTTCGCATCATTTCATTCGCATCATAAGTTATGTTGCATCATTCGCGATTCAAATGTTACACTGCATCTGTTTTGTTATGCATCATATGTTATACTACATGCATTGCGTTTCGCATCATGCGTTACACCCGCAGACTGTTCATTTCTACATAATATGTTATCGCATCTGTTACATTACTGCATCATACGTTACAATGCATCGGTTCAGCTTCATACGTTATACTGCATCTATTCTTTTCATATGTAATACTACTTCTGTTCTGCATCATACGTAATATTGCATCTGTTCTGTTCTGCATCACATGTTATACTGCATCTGTTCAATTCTGCATTATACATTATACGACATTTGTTCTGCATCATATGTTATGTTCTGCGTCATACGTTGTACTGCATATCTTCTGTTCTGCATCATACATTGTACTGCATATGTATCATTTCAGTATCATGCGTTTTCTTTTGCATCGATTATGTTCGTATGTTATCTTGCATACATTACGTATTATACATTAGACTACATTTGTTCTGTCCTACATAATATGTATACTACATATGTTCTGCATCATACGTTATACTACAATTGTTTTCTTCTGCATCATATGTTATACTGCATATGTTCTGTTCTTCATCATACGGTATATAGCATCTATTCTATTCATACATTATACTACACCTGTTCTGCATCATACATTATGTTACATCTATTCTGTTCTGCATCTTATGTTATTATCGCAGACGTTTCTACGTCATACGTTATACTTGATCTGTTATGTTCTGCATCACAAGTTATACTGCATTTGTTCTGTTCATATGTTATACTGCATCTGCTTTGTTATGCATCATACATTATACTGCATCTGTTCTGTTATGCATCATACGTTATACTACATCTGTTCTGTTATGCATCATATGGTATAACACATCAGTTTAGCTTCATACGTTATACTGCATCTGTTCTGTTATGCCTCTAACATTATACTCCATCTGTTTAGTTCTGCATCAAACGTTTTACTGCATATGTTTTGTTCTCCATCACACATTATACTGCATTTGTTCTATTCTTACGTTATGCTGCATATGTTATGTTCATATGTTATACTGCATCTGTTCTGCTTCATATGTTATGTTCCATGTGTTTTGTTCTGCGTTATATGTTATACTTCATGTGTTCTGCATCATACGTTATACTTGATATGTTATGTTCTGCATCATAAGTTATGCTGCATCTGTTCTGTTCATATGTTACACTGCATCTGTTTTGTTATGCATCATATGTTATACTACATCTGTTCTGTTCTGCATCATACGTTACACTGCATCTGTTCTATTCTGCATCATAAGTTATCCAGATCTCGTTTCGTTCATATGTTACACAAGACTGCATTCGCTTTCGCATCATACGTTATATCGACTGTTCTATTCTGCATCATACGTTACAATGCATCGGTTCAGCTTCATACGTTATACTGCATCTGTTCTTTTCATATGTTATACTACTTCTGTTCTGCATCATACGTAATATTGCATCGTTTGTTTCGCATCGCACGTTATACTGCATTTGTTCAATTCTGCATTATACATTATACTGCATTTGTTCTGTATCATATGTTATGTTCTGCGTCATACGTTGTACAACATCTCTTCTGTTTTGCATCATACATTGTACTGCATATGTTTTGTTCTGTATCATACGTTTTACTGCATCAGTTATGTTTGTATGTTATACTGCATCTGTTCTGTATTATACATTATACTACATTTGTTCTGTCATACATAATATGTATACTACATATGTTCTACATCATACGTTATACTACAACTGTTTTCTTCTGCATCGTACGTTATACTACATATGTTCTGTTCTTCATCATACGGTATATAGCATCTATTCTATTCAAACATTATACTACATATGTTCTGCATGTTACGTTATGTTGCATCTATTCTTTTCTGCATCTGTTCTGCGTCATACGTTATACTTGATCTGTTATGTTCTGCATCACAAGTTATACTGCATTTGTTCTGTTCATATGTTATACTGCATCTGCTTTGTTATGCATCATACATTATACTGCATCTGTTCTATTATGCATCATATGTTATACTACATTTGTTCTATTATGCATCATATGTTATAACGCATCAGTTCAGCTTCATACGTTATACTGCATCTGTTCTGTTATGCATCATACGATATAGTCCATCTGTTTAGTTCTGCATCAAACGTTTTACTGCATATGCTTTGTTCTCCATCACACATTATATTGCATTTGTTCTATTCTTATGTTATATTGGATATGTTATGTTCATATGTTATACTGCATCAGTTCTGCTTCATATGTTATGTTCCATGTGTTCTGTTCTGCGTTATATGTTATACTTCATGTGTTCTGCATCATACGTTATACTTGATATGTTATGTTCTGCATCATAAGTTATGCTGCATCTGTTCTGTTCAAATGTTACACTACATCTGTTTTGTTATGCATCATATGTTATACTACATCTGTTCTGTTCTGCATCATACGTTACACTGCATCTGTTCTGTTCTGCATCATAAGTTATGCTGCATCTGTTCTGTTCATATGTTACACTGCATCTGTTTTGTTATGCATCATATGTTATACTACATCTGTTCTGTTCTGCATCATACGTTACACTGCATCTGTTCTCTTCTGCATAATACGTTATACTGCATCTGTTTTGTTCTGCATCATACGTTACAATGCATCGGTTCAGTTTCATACGTTATACTGCATCTGTTCTTTTCATATGTTACAGTACTTCTGTTCTGCATCATACGTAATATTGCATCTATTCTGTTCTGCATCACACGTTATACTGCATCTGTTCAATTCTGCATTATACATTATACGGCATTTGTTCTGCATCATATGTTATGTTCTGCGTCATACGTTGTACCGCATATCTTCTGTTCTGCATCATACATTGTACTGCATATGTTCTGTTCTATATCATACGTTTTACTGCATCAGTTATGTTCATATGTTATACTGCAACTGTGATGTATTATACATTATACTACATTTGTTCTGTCCTACATAATATGTATACTACATATGTTCTGCATCATACGTTATACTGCATATGTTCTATTCTTCATCATACGGTATATAGTATCTATTCTATTCATACATTATACTACATATGTTCTCCATCATACGTTATGTTGCATCTATTCTGTTCTGCATCTAATGTTATACTGCATCTGTTCTGCGTCATACGTTATACTTGATCTGTTATGTTCTGCATCACAAGTTATACTGCATTTGTTCTGTTCATATGTTATACTGCATCTGCTTTGTTATGCATCATACATTATACTGCATCTGTTCTGTTATGCATCATACGTTATACTACATCTGTTCTATTATGCATCATATGCTATAACGCATCAGTTCAGCTTCATACGTTATACTGCATCTGTTTTGTTATGCATCATACGTTATACTCCATCTGTTTAGTTCTGTATCAAACGTTTTACTGCATATGCTTTGTTCTCCATCACACATTATACTGCATTTGTTCTATTCTTACGTTATATTGCATATGTTATGTTCATATGTTATACTGCATCTGTTCTGCTTCATATGTTATGTTCCATGTGTTCTGCTCAACTTCATACGTTATACTGCATCTGTTCTGTTATGCATCATACGTTATACTCCATCTGTTTAGTTCTGTATCAAACGTTTTACTGCATATGCTTTGTTCTCCATCACACATTATACTGCATTTGTTCTATTCTTACGTTATATTGCATATGTTATGTTCATATGTTATACTGCATCTGTTCTGCTTCATATGTTATGTTCCATGTGTTCAGTTCTGCGTTATATGTTATACTTCATGTGTTCTGCATCATACGTTATACTTGATATGTTATGTTCTGCATCATAAGTTATGCTGCATTTGTTCTGTTCATATGTTACACTGCATCTGTTTTGTTATGCATGATATGTTATACTACATCTGTTCTGTTCTGCATCATATGTTACACTGCATCTGTTCTGTTCTGCATAATACGTAATATTGCATATATTCTGTTCTTCTTCACACGTTATACTGCATCTGTTCAATTCTGCATTATACATTATACTGCATTTGTTCTGCATCATATGTTATGTTCTGCATCATACGTTGTTCAACATCTCTTCTGTTCTGCAACATACATTGTACTGAATATGTTCTGTTTCGTATCATACGTTTTCTTGCATCGATTATGTTCATATGTTATACCGCGAACCGTTTCGTATTATACATTATACTACATTTGTTTCATCTACATAATATGTATACTACATATGTTCGCATCATACGTTATACTACAATCGTTTTCTTCGCATCATACGTTATACCGCATATGTTTCATTCTTCATCATACGGTATATAGTATCTATTCTATTCATACATTATACTACATATGTTTCGCATCATACGTTATGTTGCATACTTACTCGTTTCGCATCTTATGTTATACCGCATCTGTTTCAAGGTCATACGTTATACTTGATCTGTTATGTTCTCGCATCACAAGTTATACGCATTTGTTTACGTTCATATGTTATATCGCATCTGCTTTGTTATGCATCATACATTATACTGCATCTGTTCTATTATGCATCATATGTTATACTACATCTGTTCTATTATGCATCATATGTTATAACGCATCAGTTCAGTTTCATACGTTATACTGCATCTGTTCTGTTATGCATCATACGATATAGTCCATCTGTTTAGTTCTGCATCAAACGTTTACTGCATATGTTTTGTTCTCCATCACACATTATATTGCATTTGTTCTATTCTTATGTTATATTGGATATGTTATGTTCATATGTTATACTGCATCTGTTCTGCTTCATATGTTATGTTCCATGTGTTCTGTTTTGCGTTATATGTTATACTTCATGTGTTCTGCATCATACGTTATACTTGATATGTTATGTTCTGCATCATAAGTTATGTTGCATCTGTTCTGTTCATATGTTACACTGCATCTGTTTCGTTATGCATGATATGTTATACTACATCTGTTCTGTTCTGCATCATACGTTACACTGCATCTGTTCTGTTCTGCATAATACGTAATATTTCATATATTCTGTTCTGCTTCACACGTTATACTGCATCTGTTCAATTCTGCATTATACATTATACTACATTTGTTCTGCATCATATGTTATGTTCTGCGTCATACGTTGTACTGCATCTCTTACGTTCGCAACATACATACATTATCGCATATGTTGTTCAAGATATCATACGTTTTTCTTGCATCGATTATGTTCGTATGTTATCTTTTGCAGACTGTTTCATTATGCATCATACGATATAGTCCATCTGTTTAGTTCTGCATCAAACGTTTTACAGCATGTGCTTTGTTCTCCATCACACATTATATTGCATTTGTTCTATTCTTACGTTATATTGCATATGTTATGTTCATATGTTGTACTGCATCTGTTCTGCTTCATATGTTATGTTCCATGTGTTCTGTTCTGCGTTATATGTTATACTTCATGTGTTCTGCATCATACGTTATGCTGCATATGTTCTGTTCATATGTTACACTGCATTTGTTTTGTTATGCATCATATGTTATACTACATCTGTTCTGTTCTGCATCATACGTTACACTGCATCTGTTCTGTTCTGCATCATAAGTTATGTTGCATCTGTTCTGTTCATATGTTACACTGCATCTGTTTTGTTATGCATCATATGTTATACTACATCTCGTTTCGTTTCGCATCATACGTTAATCGCATCCGTTGCTCGTTTCTACATAATACGTTATCTCGCATCTACGTTACGTTCGCATCATACGTTACAATGCATCGGTTCAGCTTCATACGTTATACTGCATCTATTCTTTTCATATGTTATACTACTTCTGTTCTGCATCATACGTAATATTGCATCTGTTCTGTTCAGCATCACACGTTATACTGCATCTGTTCAATTCTGCATTATACATTATACGACATTTGTTCTGCACCATATGTTATGTTCTGCGTCATACGTTTGTAATCGCATATCTTTCGTTTACGCATCATACATTGTACCGCATATGTTACGTTTCAGATCATGCGTTTTTTCTTGATCGATTATGTTCGTATGTTATCGCATCTGCATTCGTATTATACATTATACTACATTTGTTCTGTCCTACATAATATGTATACTACATATGTTCTACATCATACGTTATACTACAACTGTTTTCTTGTGCATCATATGTTATACTACATATGTTCTGTTCTTCATCATACGATTTATAACATCTATTCTATTCATACATTGTACTACACCTGTTCTGCATCATACATTATGTTGCATCTATTCTGTTCTGCATCTTATGTTATACTGAATCTGTTCTACGTCATACGTTATACTTGATCTGTTATGTTCTGCATCACAAGTTATCTTGCATTTGTTCTGTTCATATGTTATCTCAGCATCGCTTTGTTATGCATCATACATTATATCTTGCATACTTGCGTTATGCATCATACGTTATACTACATCATTCGTTATGCATCATATGGTATAACACATCGTTAACCATACGTTATCGACGTTGCTTCGTTATGCCTCTAACGTTATACTCCATCTGTTTAGTTCTGCATCAAACGTTTTTGCATATGTTTTGTTCTCCATCACACATTATATCGCATTTGTTCTATTCTTTACGTTATATCGCATATGTTATATTCATATGTTATATGCATCATTCGCTTAGGTTATGTTCCATGTGTTCTGTTCTGCGTTATATGTTATACTTCATGTGTTCTGCATCATACGTTATACTTGATATGTTATGTTCTGCATCATAAGTTATGCTGCATCTGTTCTGTTCATATGTTACACTACATCTGTTTTGTTATGCATCATATGTTATACTACATCCTGATTGATTCGCATCATACGTTACATCGATCGATTACATTGCATTTGTGCATCATAAGTTATCTTTGCATCTGTTTCATCCCATATGTTACACAACATCTGTTTTGTTATGCATCATATGTTATACTACATCGTTTGCGTTTCGCATCATACGTTACTTTGCAGACGTTACGTTTCGCATCATACGTTATACTGCATCTGTTCTATTCTGCATCATACGTTACAATGCATCGGTTCAGCTTCATACGTTATACTGCATCTGTTATTTTCATATGTTATACTACTTCGTTCGCATCATACGTAATATTGCATTTGTTACATTACGCATCACACGTTATACTGCATTTGTTCAATTCTGCATTATACATTATACTGCATTTGTTCTGCATCATATGTTATGTTCTGCGTCATACGTTGTACAACATCTCTTCTGTTCTGCATCATACATTGTACTGCATATGTTCTGTTCTGTATCATACGTTTTACTGCATCAGTTATGTTTGTATGTTATACTGCATCTGTTCTGTATTATACATTATACTACATTTGTTCTGTCATACATAATATGTATACTACATATGTTCTGCATCATACGTTATACTACAACTGTTTTTTTCTGCATCGTACGTTATACTGCATATGTTCTGTTCTTCATCATACGGTATATAGCATCTATTCTATTCATACATTATACTACATACGTTCTGCATCTTACGTTATCTTGCATCTATTCTTTTCTGCATCTGTTCTGCGTCATACGTTATACTTGATCTGTTATGTTCTGCATCACAAGTTATCGCATTTGTTCGTTCATATGTTATACTGCACCGCTTTGTTATGCATCATACATTATAATGCACTTCGTTATGCATCATACGTTATACTACATCGTTACGTTATGCATCATACGTTATACTACATCTGTTCTGTTATGCATCATATGTTATAACGCATCTGTTCACTTCATCGTTATTTCGCATCTGTTTCATTTATGCATCATACGTTATACTCCATCTGTTTAGTTCTGCATCAAACGTTTTACTGCATATGTTTTGTTCTCCATCACACATTATACTTCATTTGTTCTATTCTTACGTTATACAGCATATGTTATGATCATATGTTATACTGCATCTGTTCTGCTTCATATGTTATGTTCCATGTGTTTTGTTCTGCGTTATATGTTATACTTCATGTGTTACGCAGATCATACGTTATACTTGATATGTTATGTTTCGCATCATAAGTTATCTTTATCATCGTTCATATTTTACACTCGCATCTGTTTTGTTATGCATCATATGTTATACTACATCGTTTCGTTTGCATCATACGTTAATCTTGACATGTTTCGTTTCGCATCATAAGTTATCTTTCGCTTTTATTCATATGTTGATTGCATCTGTTTTGTTATGCATCATATGTTATACAACATCGTTGCATTCGCATCATACGTTTTTGCATCGTTACGTTTCGCATCATAAGTTATCTTGCATCAGATCTGCTGCTTCATTCATATGTTACATCGCACTGCTGTTTTGTTATGCATCATATGTTATACTACATCTCGTTTCGTTTCATCATACGTTAATCGATCTGTTTTCTTCTCGCATAATACGTTATCTTCAGATCTGTTTCGTTTCGCATCATACGTTACAATGCATCGGTTCGATTTCATACGTTATCTTGCATACATTCTTTTCATATGTTATACTACTTCTATTCTGCATCATATGTAATATTGCATCTGTTCTGTTCTGCATCACACGTTATACTGCATCTGTTCAATTCTACATTATACATTATACGGCATTTGTTCTGCATCATATGTTATGTTCTCGCGTCATACGTTGTACCGCATATCTTCCGTCCGCATCATACATTGTATCGCATATGTTCGTTTCTATATCATACGTTTTATCGATCGATTATGTTCGTATGTTATATGCAACGATTCAGTATTATACATTATACTACATTTGTTAAATATTCTACATAATATGTATACTACATATGTTCTGCATCATACGTTATACTACAACTGTTTTCTTCTGCATCATACGTTATACTGCATATGTGCTGTTCTTCATCATACGGTATATAGCATCTATTCTATTCATACATTATACTACACCTGTTCTACATCATACATTATGTTGCATCTATTCTGTTCTGCATCTTATGTTATACTGCATCTGTTCTACGTCATACGTTATACTTGATCTGTTATGTTCTGCATCACAAGTTATACTGCATTTGTTCTGTTCATATGTTATACTGCATCTGCTTTGTTATGCATCATACATTATACTGCATCTGTTCTGTTATGCATCATACGTTATACTACATCTGTTCTGTTATGCATCATATGGTATAACACATCAGTTCAGCTTCATACGTTATACTGCATCTGTTCTGTTATGCATCATGCGTTATACATCATCTGTTTAGTTCTGCATCGAACATTTTACTGCATATGTTTTGTTCTCCATCACACATTATACTGCATTTGTTCTATTCTTACGTTTTATTGCATATGTTATGTTCATATGTTATACTGCATCTGTTCTGCTTCACACGTTATGTTCCATTCGTTCTATTCTACATCATACGTTATACTTCATGTGTTCTGCATCATACGTTATACTTGATATGTTATGTTCTGCATCATAAGTTATGTTGCATCTGTTCTGTTCATATGTTACAATGCATCTGTTTTGTTATGCATCATATGTTATACTACATCTGTTCTGTTCTACATCATACGTTACACTACATCTGTTCTGTTCTGCATCATAAGTTATGCTGCATCTGTTCTGTTCATATGTTACACTGCATCTGTTTTGTTATTGACACGATGTCGTACTCGTGCAAATTAATACAATTTAAATGCAGTATACTAGGAAGTGACTCCTAGGTCGTCTCTCAAGGACCATCAATTTATTTCTGTCAAAGACATGACACGAAGTGGGGGTGTTTTCGGGCTTAGGACGAATTAATAACAGCAATTGCAAGAGAATTAAAAATGCAGTTTAATATATGAATAAAAGACACCAATCCGATCTCATGTTGGATCCAAACTTCCCTCATTGGTTCAACAAGTTAAAGCACACATCTATGCAGTGTATTGGAACCGAGATCTCTGCATTCCAATACTGAACTATCACTCTAAGATCTTAGAGTATTTTCATCGAACTCTCGGTGGCCTTTAAACTCACACAATCGCATGAGAGCACACAACTTGGTTTCGAATCCTAAAATCAGTTCACTGCATTCGTTGTTTATTAACAACGCCAGAAATCAACAATCTCAATTCAAAACATCGATCGACATATTGAAATTGAAATTATGGAATCCAAGATGAGTACTAATTCAATTAGAAACCAAGAACCTAAGGAAATTTGGGATCCTTTTTGAGATCGAATTGGTTAATAAAATTAGTTACACATAATTGAATTTAAACTTAACACAAATTGGAATTGCATGATAGAAATCAAAACAAAACAGAAAAGAACAACAACAAAATTAAGATGCTAAACTTAATGAAGAACAATTAAATTGTTGGAAATTAAAGGTGCTGGAATTTAAATTGCTGGAAATTAAGTTATGGATCTTTATAACATTAAGGTGAAGGTGGCATAGCCATCCATATTTATCTTTATAACATTAAGGTGAAGGTGGCATAGCCATCCATATAGATCTTTATAATGCAAGAATTGAAAGAAAATAAAAAGGGGCCAATGGTAAACCTTAGTATAGCAAGAAGAGATGAATGGAGCAAGAACTAGAAAATGCAGAAATTTCACTACGAATCAAGAATGAAATTCAAATTGAAAGTATAGAAGAATGAAAGTGCATTAATGGACGAATTCAAACACAACAATAGCTAGAAAAACTGAAATGGAAATGGCTAAGACGAAACCCTAAAGAGAAGGGAAGAAGAAAAGAAAATGGAGCCAAAAGGAAATGGAAATGCTGTAATGTGTGTAATGTGTGAAGTGCAGATGTAGTGTGTCTAGAGAGCTCCCCAACATCTGAATTTATAGCCAATACATCAAGAGAAGTGGGAGAAAAAGTCAAAGAAAGTGGGGAGAAAAATCATCAAAATCTGTCCAAAATTTCTCCCAAATCTGGGTATGTCCCCTACTAAATCCAATGTGCATGTGATTGGGAATCCATTTTTACCCATTTTTTCTTCACTTGACAGTCCCCTTGCACATGTCAAATTGGGTAAGAGGTCCAGGGCTCAATTCCTAAGCAAAACATTACAAAGTGGATCAATTAAATGCAACTAAAAATTGGCCCAACTCGCATAGAATTCTGTCACCGGAACATGGTCTACTTTCAAGGCTAAATTCACCCCCGATTCAATCCGAATTGGATCTTCATGTCTTCATGACTTTTGTAGCTCTATCTCTCTTGTTTAAGAGGAATTTAATCGCTCATCAATTGGACATCTGTGGAGGGAGTTATGCCTATTTTACTGAGACATGTCAAATCGTTAAATGCTGGAATTTCGAGAACAGTTCGTGTGCTGCATTCAAAGACATTTTCACACTAGATGCACTCCGACTAGGAATTTTATGTCTTCATAGAAGTTGTAGATCTTTGAGTCCTCTTTAATTTGACATAAAATTCAGCTCAATCAGAGGTCTGTAGTGAAAGTTATGCTCAGTTTTGTAAACCTTGTCAAATCTGGATAAAAATAACGAATTAGACCAAATTTATTATTTAAAGCCAAAATGAGTCTAAACTCATAAATACATTAAATCATACTAATTGACCACTAATAATGCTTTTTTAGGATACAAATGATGCAGAGAAAGTAATCAAAATATTGACTTATCAAATTCCCCCACACTTATTCTTTTGCACTCGGGCAAAACTAAGTCCTAAGAAAACATGAACTTGGATAAAAGATCATCTCGTCTAAGCTATTTCATATTTTTCAAAACAGGTATGAACACAACAATCGAGCATAATTAATCTTGAGATTACATGTCACAGTGTTGAACAATTCCTATTTCAGATAGGATTAATCGGATATTGAATTAATCATGCATGTCAATCATCAAGATTGGTCTCACCGAGAAGTGTGTGTATCTCTCAAACTCCCAAGTGTATCAGGCAAGTGTTTAGTCTCAGACCATTAAAATGAAAATTATTTTATCATAGGCTTGCAATTATTCTAATTCTTTACCACTAATAATCATAGTCATGCATGATTCAAGAGGACTTGCAAAGGTTGTAGTGGGGCTAAGGATGAGGTTTTGATAAGTATGGTTCAGTGACTACTATTTCACAGATATTGAACAGAGCATCAACAGATTGCAAAAGATATAAGAACTACACAATAAACCTGTAAATTTTCCAATTCAACTACTGCTAAAGTATTCAACTTATTTTCACACTTATTCAGAAATTTTTTTTTTTTTTTTTTTTTTTTTTTTAGAAATACATTTATACAAGTGTGATGATTAAAATTTCACCAAATTGTATCATCTCCACAACTCTGGACCCAAATCGTATAAATCATTAATCAAGTATTCTACCCCCCACACTTAATTTTCTGTACGTCCCGAGCAGAGACCCCCACACTTATCTGCTTACTATACCAAAAGATAAACAATTCAATTAATATCTGTAAAATCAGGGATAACATTGTTTTACTCTTAAGGCTTGTAATAATGAGGTAATGAAAGAAAAATGTTTCAGGCTCAAAGGGGCTAGCAAGGGATACAAATGCAAGGTAGGCTATCTAGTCAAGTGGGGAAAATAGAAATGAATGCCTCAATCATAATCATGCATTATGTGATAAAATGCAGCTTTGAAAAGAACAAAAGCAAGTTCTGAAAAACAACATTCACCAATGGCATATATCACATTGAAAGAAAGAGAATGGCATAAAGATGAATCCATTCAAAACAGGCTCAAATAACTCACAGGTTCAAATCGCCAAGTACTTATCAGAGATAATACAAAACCAATCCATACAGAATAATCCACAATCTATCAGAGGAATATATCAACACCACAAAATAATCTAAAAATTAACTCAGCTCTGATTTCAGTTCAGATTCATATAATGCAGATATACTAATAGTTAGACCAGAATCACAAAATATCCAAGTAAATAAAGCATGGAAATCCTAATTACTTTTATTTCTTCCTAATTACGAAGGTGGATAGATAAGAAATGGATAAATAAAATGGAAAAGAGTGAAAGGAGAAAAGAAAACTCCTCGGCCGCTTAAAGCGAGTGCGTCTAAGAGTAACTATCTCCCGCTCGCGGCTGTACATTCCATGGAATTCTCATGATAGTGCTTTAAGCGCGCTCGTTGACCATGAATGTATTCCCCGTTCGATCATCTTTCGGTTCAACCGCACCATAGGGAAAAACATTAGCAATCACAAATGGACCATCCCACCTAGATTTAAGTTTGCCAGGCATAAGCTTAAGGCGAGAATTAAAGAGAAGAACTTTCTGTCCAACAGAAAACTCCCTATGAAGAATTTGCCGATCATGGAAAGCTTTGGTTTTCTCTTTATAAATGCGCGAATTTTCATAAGCTTCCAATCTCAACTCCTCTAGCTCTTGGAGTTGCAGCTTCCTCTCTACTCCAGATTGGTCCAAATCCATATTGCACCGCTTAACTGCCCAGAATGCACGGTGCTCGAGTTCCACAGGGAGGTGGCATGCCTTACCATATACCAGTCTATAGGGTGTCATCCCAATTGGGGTCTTGTAAGCAGTCCGGTAGGCCCACAAAGCGTCATCTAAACGCTTGCTCCAGTCCTTTCTGTTGGAGCTGACAGTCTTTTGCAGAATTAGCTTGATTTCCCTGTTAGAGATCTCATCTTGCCCATTAGTCTGGGGGTGGTAAGCAGTGGCAACCTTATGGAGCACTCCATATTTTCTCAGTAAAAGATCCATGCTCCGGTTACAAAAATGTGTGCCCTGGTCACTGATGATGGCCCTGGGAATACCAAACCTGCAAAATATATGGGAACGAACAAAATCTACTACAACAGCAGAATCGTCAGTCCTAGTGGCTTTCGCCTCAACCCATTTAGAAACATAGTCAACAGCAAGCAGGATATAAGTAAACCCAAATGAAACAGGAAACGGTCCCATAAAATCAATACCCCAAACATCAAAAACATCACAGAATAAAATGGGTTGTTGAGGCATCTCATATCTACGAGAAATATTTCCTATTTTCTGACACTTATCACAGGATTTGCAATAATCATAAGCATCATGAAATAAAGAAGGCCAAAATAATCCAGTCTAATACTTTCCTAGCGAGTCCTTCTAGGTCCAAAATGACCACCACAAGCAAAAACATGACAAAATGCAAGAACAGATGCAAACTCATGCTCGGCACACATCTCCTAATAACGGGTCACTACAAAATTTCCACAGATAGGGGTCATCCCATACATAATGCTTAGAATCACTTTTAAGTTTCAATGCATGAGCCCTAGTGAAATCTTCAGGAATTAAACCAGCAACCAGATAATTTACAATGTCAGCATACCAAGGGGATGAGAATTTACCTTTTTGTAAAAAGTCGCTCATCCGGAAAGTCATCCGCAATAGGGAGAGTGTGGCAGGTAGATGGATGCGACTGAGGTGATCAGCCACCAAGTTCTGAGCTCCGCTTCTATCCTTGATCTCAATATCAAACTCTTGGAGCAGAAGCATCCATCTGATGAGTCTGGGTTTTGCATCTGCCTTCTTCAGAAGGAACTTTAAAGCTGCATGATCAGTGAAAACAACAATCTTTGCATTTAACAAATAAGACCGAAATTTATCCAATGCAAATACAATAGCTAAAAGCTCCTTTTCTGTAGTGGTATAGTTGGATTGTGCTGAGTCCAAGGTCTTAGAGGCATAAGAAATAACATGGGACGCTCTATCGCGCCTCTGAGCTAGGACTGCACCAACTGCATAATTGGACGCGTCACACATCAATTCAAAAGGAAGGGTCCAATCCGGTGGTTGGATGATTGGAGCAGTAGTCAAGCACTTCTTCAATTGATCAAAAGCTGCCTTGCAAGAGTCATCGAAATCAAACTCCACATCATCTTGGAGTAGGTTGGTGAGTGGTTGGGCGATGCGATGAAATCTTGAATGAATCGTCGATAGAAACCGCATGACCAAGAAAAAAGCGAACTTCCCGCACAGAGGGGGTAAGGCAAAGCGAAATAACCTCTATCTTAGCAGGTCTACCTCAATTCCTTTCTTAGATATAACATGCCCAAGTACAATGCCAGACTCAACCATAAAATGACATTTTTCATAATTTAAAACAAGGTTGCTTTCAATACATCTGTTTAAGACCTTTGCTAAACTACTCAGGCAATCATCAAAACAAGAGCCATAAACAGAGAAATCATCCATAAAAACTTCCATGCATTCCTCTAAAAAGTCAGAAAAGATGCTTACCATGCACCTCTGAAAGGTGCCAGGTGCGTTGCAGAGTCCAAATGGCATCCTTCTGTATGCATATGTTCCGAAGGGGCATGTGAAGGTGGTCTTCTCTTGATCCTCAGGTGCTATGTGAATCTGGAAATAACCTGAAAAACTATCTAGAAAACAAATTTGAAACGGCGCCAAATTTGACACGATGTCGTACTCGTGCA
Source organism: Hylodesmum podocarpum (assembly GCA_026586105.1). Taxonomy (NCBI): domain Eukaryota; kingdom Viridiplantae; phylum Streptophyta; class Magnoliopsida; order Fabales; family Fabaceae; genus Hylodesmum; species Hylodesmum podocarpum. The sequence goes on from JALJEV010000357.1 coordinate 350,040, forward strand.
AATTAATACAATTTAAATGCAGTATACTAGGAAGTGACTCCTAGGTCGTCTCTCAAGGACCATCAATTTATTTCTGTCAAAGACATGACACGAAGTGGGGGTGTTTTCGGGCTTAGGACGAATTAATAACAGCAATTGCAAGAGAATTAAAAATGCAGTTTAATATATGAATAAAAGACACCAATCCGATCTCATGTTGGATCCAAACTTCCCTCATTGGTTCAACAAGTTAAAGCACACATCTATGCAGTGTATTGGAACCGAGATCTCTGCATTCCAATACTGAACTATCACTCTAAGATCTTAGAGTATTTTCATCGAACTCTCGGTGGCCTTTAAACTCACACAATCGCATGAGAGCACACAACTTGGTTTCGAATCCTAAAATCAGTTCACTGCATTCGTTGTTTATTAACAACGCCAGAAATCAACAATCTCAATTCAAAACATCGATCGACATATTGAAATTGAAATTATGGAATCCAAGATGAGTACTAATTCAATTAGAAACCAAGAACCTAAGGAAATTTGGGATCCTTTTTGAGATCGAATTGGTTAATAAAATTAGTTACACATAATTGAATTTAAACTTAACACAAATTGGAATTGCATGATAGAAATCAAAACAAAACAGAAAAGAACAACAACAAAATTAAGATGCTAAACTTAATGAAGAACAATTAAATTGCTGGAAATTAAAGGTTTGGAATTTAAATTGCTGGAAATTAAGTTATGGATCTTTATAACATTAAGGTGAAGGTGGCATAGCCATCCATATTTATCTTTATAACATTAAGGTGAAGGTGGCATAGCCATCCATATAGATCTTTATAATGCAAGAATTGAAAGAAAATAAAAAGGGGCCAATGGCAAACCCTAGCATAGCAAGAAGAGATGAATGGAGCAAGAACTAGAAAATGCAGAAATTTCACTACGAATCAAGAATGAAATTCAAATTGAAAGTATAGAAGAATGAAAGTGCATTAATGGACGAATTCAAACACAACAATAGCTAGAAAAACTGAAATGGAAATGGCTAAGACGAAACCCTAGCAGAGAAGGGAAGAAGAAAAGAAAATGGAGCCAAAAGGAAATGGAAATGCTGTAATGTGTGTAATGTGTGAAGTGCAGATGTAGTGTGTCTAGAGAGCTCCCCCAACATCTGAATTTATAGCCAATACATCAAGAGAAGTGGGGAGAAAAAGTCAAAGAAAGTGGGGAGAAAAATCATCAAAATCATGTCCCAAAATTTCTCCCAAACTGTATGTCCCCTACTAAATCCAATGTGCATGTGATTGGGAATCCATTTTTACCCATTTTTTCTTCACTTGACAGTCCCCTTGCACATGTCAAATTGGGTAAGAGGTCCAGGGCTCAATTCCTAAGCAAAACATTACAAAGTGGATCAATTAAATGCAACTAAAAATTGGCCCAACTCGCATAGAATTCTGTCACTGGAACATGGTCTACTTTCAAGGCTAAATTCACCCCCGATTCAATCCGAATTGGATCTTCATGTCTTCATGACTTTTGTAGCTCTATCTCTCTTGTTTAAGAGGAATTTAATCGCTCATCAATTGGACATCTTTGGAGGGAGTTATGCCTATTTTACTGAGACATGTCAAATCGTTAAATGCTGGAATTTCCAGAACAGTTCGTGTGCTGCATTCAAAGACATTTTCACACTAGATGCACTCCGACTAGGAATTTTATGTCTTCATAGAAGTTGTAGATCTTTGAGTCCTCTTTAATATGACATAAAATTCAGCTCAATCAGAGGTCTGTAGTGAAAGTTATGCTCAGTTTTGTAAACCTTGTCAAATCTGGATAAAAATAACGAATTAGACCAAATTTATTATTTAAAGCCAAAATGAGTCTAAACTCATAAATACATTAAATCATACTAATTGACCACTAATAATGCTTTTTTAGGATACAAATGATGCAGAGAAAGTAATCAAAATATTGACTTATCAGTTATGCATCATATGTTATACTACATCTGTTCTGTTCTGCATCATACGTTACACTACATCTGTTCTGTTCTGCATCATACGTTATACTGCATCTGTTCTATTCTGCATCATACGTTACAATTTATCGATTCAGCTTCATACGTTATACTGCATCTGTTCTTTTCATATGTTATACTACTTCTGTTCTGCATCATACGTAATATTGCATTTGTTCTGTTCTGCATCGCACGTTATACTGCATCTGTTCAATTCTGCATTATACATTATACTGCATTTGTTCTGCATCATATGTTATGTTCTGCGTCATACGTTGTACTGCATCTCTTCTGTTCTGCATCATACATTGTACTGCATATGTTCTGTTCTGTATCATACATTTTACTGCATCAGTTATGTTTGTATGTTATACTGCATCTGTTTTGTATTATACATTATACTACATTTGTTCTGTCCTACATTATATGTATACTACAACTGTTTTCTTCTGCATCATACGTTATACTGCATATGTTCTGTTCTTCATCATACGGTATATAGCATCTATTCTATTCATACATTATACTACATATGTTCTGCATCTTACGTTATGTTGCATCTATTCTGTTCTGCATCTTATGTTATACTGCATCTGTTCTGCGTCATACGTTATACTTGATCTGTTATGTTCTGCATCACAAGTTATACTTCATTTGTTCTGTTCATATGTTATACTGCATCTGCTTTGTTATGCATCATAAATTATACTGCAACTGTTCTATTATGCATCATACGTTATACTACATCTGTTCTGTTATGCATCATATGTTATAACACATCAGTTCATCTTCATACGTTATACTCCATCTGTTCTGTTATGCATCATACATTATACTGCATTTGTTCTGCATCATATGTTATGTTCTGCATCATACGTTTCAATGCATCGGCTCAGCTTCATACGTTATACTGCATCTGTTCTTTTCATATGTTATACTACATCTGTTCTGCATCATACGTAATATTGCATCTGTTTTGTTCTGCATCACACGTTATACTGCATCTGTTCAATTCTGCATTATACATTATACTGCATTTGTTCTGCATCATATGGTATGTTCTGTGTCATACGTTGTACTGCATCTCTTCTGTTCTGCATCATACTTTGTACTGCATATGTTCTGTTTTGTATTATACGTTTTATTGCATCAGTTATGTTCGTATGTTATACTGCATCTGTTCTGCATTATACATTATACTACATTTGTTCTGTCCTACATCATATGTATACTATATATGTTCTGCATCATACGTTATACTACAACTGTTTTTTCCTGCTTCATACGTTATACTGCATATGTTCTGTTCTTCGTCATACGCTATATAGCATCTGTTCTATTCACACATTATACTATATCTGTTCTGCATCATACGTTATGTTGCATCTATTCTGTTATGCATCTTATGTTATACTCCATATGTTCTGCTTCATACGTTATACTTGATATGTTATATTCTGCATCAAAAGTTATACTGCATTTGTTCTGTTCATTTGTTATACTACATCTGTTCTGTTATGCATCATACGTTATACTCCATCTGTTTAGTTCTGCATCAAACGTTTTACTGCATATGTTTTGTTCTCCATCACACATTATACTGCATTTGTTCTATTCTTACGTTATACTGCATATGTTATGTACATATATTATACTGCATCTGTTCTGCTTCAAACGTTATGTTTCATTCGTTCTGTTCTGTATAATACGTTATACTTCATGTGTTCTGCATCATACGTTATACTAGATAGGTTATGTTCTGTATCATAAGTTATGCTGCATCTGTTCTATTCATATGTTACACTGCATCTGTTTTGTTATGTATCATATGTTATACTACATCTGTTTTGTTTTGCATCATACGACGTTACACTCGATTGCGTTTCGTTTCGATCATACGTTGCATCGCATATGTTGCTTTCGCATCATACGTTACAATGCATCGGTTCAGGTTCATACGTTTATACTGCATCTGTTCTTTTCATATGTTATACTACATATGTTCTGCATCATACGTAATATTGCATCTGTTCTGTTCTGCATCACACGTTATACTGCATCTGTTCAATTCTGCATTATACATTATACTGCATTTGTTCTGCATCATATGTTATGTTCTGTGTCATACGTTGTACTGCATCTCTTCTGTTCTGCATCATACTTTGTACTGCATATGTTCTGTTTTGTATTATACGTTTTATTGCATCAGTTATGTTCGTATGTTATACTGCATCTGTTCTGCATTATAAATTATACTACATTTGTTCTGTCCTACATCATATGTATACTACATATGTTATGCATCATACGTTATACTACAACTGTTTTTTCCTGCTTCATACGTTATACTGCATATGTTCTGTTCTTCGTCATACGCTATATAGCATCTGTTCTATTCACACATTATACTATATCTGTTCTGCATCATACGTTATGTTGCATCTATTCTGTTATGCATCTTATGTTATACTCCATATGTTCTGCTTCATACGTTATACTTGATATGTTATATTCTGCATCAAAAGTTATACTGCATTTGTTCTGTTCATTTGTTATACTGCATCTGTTCTGTTATGCATCATACGTTATACTCCATCTGTTTAGTTCTGCATCAAACGTTTTACTGCATATGTTTTGTTCTCCATCACACATTATACTGCATTTGTTCTATTCTTACGTTATACTGCATATGTTATGTACATATGTTATACTGCATCTGTTCTGCTTCAAACGTTATGTTCCATTCGTTGTGTTCTGTATAATACGTTATACTTCATGTGTTCTGCATCATACGTTATACTAGATAGGTTATGTTCTGTATCATAAGTTATGCTGCATCTGTTCTGTTCATATGTTACACTGCATCTGTTTTGCTATGCATCATATGTTATACTACATCTGTTTTGTTTTGCATCATACGACGTTACACTGCATCTGTTCTGTTCTGCATCATACGTTATACTGCATCTGTTCTGTTCTGCATCATACGTTACAATACATCGGTTCAGCTTCATACGTTTATACTGCATCTGTTCTTTTCATATGTTATACTACATATGTTCTGCATCATACGTAATATTGCATCTGTTCTGTTCTGCATCACACGTTATACTGCATCTGTTCAATTCTGCATTATACGTTATACTACATTTGTTCTGCATCATATGTTATGTTTTGTGTCATACGTTGTACTGCATCTCTTCTGTTCTGCATCATACTTTGTACTGCATATGTTCTGTTTTGTATTATACGTTTTATTGCATCAGTTATGTTCGTATGTTATACGCATCTGCTTTCCGCATTATAAATTATACTACATTTGTTTAAATCTACATCATATGTATACTACATATGTTATGCATCATACGTTATACTACAACTGTTTTTTCCTGCTTCATACGTTATACTGCATATGTTCTGTTCTTCGTCATACGCTATATACCATCTGTTCTATTCACACATTATACTATATCTGTTCTGCATCATACGTTATGTTGCATCTATTCTGTTATGCATCTTATGTTATACTCCATATGTTCTGCTTCATACGTTATACTTGATATGTTATATTCTCGCATCAAAAGTTATATCGCACTGTTTCGTTTCATTTGTTATACTGCATCTGTTCTGTTATGCATCATACGTTATACTCCATCTGTTTAGTTCTGCATCAAACATTTTACTGCATATGTTTTGTTCTCCATCACACATTATACTGCATTTGTTCTATTCTTACGTTATACTGCATATGTTATGTACATATGTTATACTGCATCTGTTCTACTTCAAACGTTATGTTCCATTCGTTCTGTTCTGTATAATACGTTATACTTCATGTGTTCTGCATCATACGTTATACTAGATAGGTTATGTTCTGTATCATAAGTTATGCTGCATCTGTTCTGTTCATATGTTACACTGCACTGTTTTGTTATGCATGATATGTTATACTACATCCGCTTTGTTTCAGATCATACGCTTACAGATCGATCTGTCTGTTTCGCATCATACGTTATAACAGACTGTTCTATTTCGATCATACGTTACAATGCATCGGTTCAGCTTCATACGTTCATACTGCATCTGTTTTTTTCATATGTTATACTAAATATGTTCTGCATCATACGTAATATTGCATCATCTGTTTCGTTTCGATCGCACGTTATATCGCAGATCTGTTCAATTTCGCATTATACATTATCTCGCATTTGTTTTTGATCATATGTTATGTTTCAAGGTCATACGTTGTACGTGCAGATCTCTTCTCGTTTCGCATCATACATTGTACCGTATATGTTCGCTTCAGTATCATACGTTTTATTGCATCGCTTATGTTCGTATGTTATACTACATCCTCTCGCATTATACATTATACTACATTTGTTCGTTCTACATCATATGTATACTACATATGTTCTCGTGATCATACGTTATACTACAACCGTTTTTTTTCTCATTTCATCGTTATATCGCATATGTTTGTTTCTTCATCATACGCTATATAGCATCTGCTATATTCACACATTATACTACATCTGTTCTGCATCATACGTTATGTTGCACCTATTCTGTTCTGCATCTTACGTTATACGCATCTCGGCATAAGGGTCATACGTTATACTTGATCTGTTATGTTCGCAGATCACAAGTTATATCGATTCGCTTTGTTATGCATCATACATTATATCGCATACGTTTTCGTTATGCATCATATGTTATACTACATCGTTTCGTTATGCATCATATGTTATAACGCATCGCTTCACTTCATACGTTATAATCGCAGACTGTTCGTTATGCATCATACGTTATACTCCATCCGTTTAGTTCTCCATCAAACGTTTTACTGTATTTGTTTTGTTCTCCATCACACATTATACTGCATTTGTTCTATTCTTACGTTATACTGCATATGATATGTTCATATGTTATACTGCATCTATTCTGCTACACACGTTATGTTCCATTCGTTCTGTTCTGCATCATACGTTATACTTCATGTGTTCTGCATCATACGTTATACTAGATATGTTATGTTCTGCATCATAAGTTATTCTGCATCTGTTCTGTTCATATGTTACACTGCATCTGTTTTGTTATGCATCATATGTTATACTACATCTGTTCTGTTCTGCATCATACGTTACACTGCATCTGTTCTATTCTGTTCAAACGTTACAATGCATCGGTTCAGCTTCATACGTTATACTGCATCTGTTCTGCATCATACGTAATATTGCATATGTTCTGTTCTACGTCACACGTTATACTGCATCTGTTCAATTCTGCATTATACATTATACTGCATTTGTTCGGCATCATATGTTATGTTCTGCCTCATACGTTGTACTGCATCTCTTCTGTTCTGCATCATACATTGTACTGCATATGTTCTGTTCTGTATCATACGTTTTATTGCATTAGTTATGTTCGTATGTTATACTGCATCATTTCTGCATTATACATTATACTACATTTGTTTTGTCCTACATCATATGTATACTACATATGTTCTGTGTAACATCCCAAAAACTTAAATATAGTTTAAGAGAGGTTTTTATAACAGAGAGAAATATAAAAATAATTAAAAATTATGAATTTTTGAAATTACTGTAGTAAATAGTAAATTACTGTGCAAATAGTTAATTACTGTGGTAAATAATAAAATTACTGTGGTAAATAGTAAAATTACTATGGTAAATAGTAAATTTACTGTGATAAAATTACTGTGGTAAAAAGTAAAATTACTGTAGTAAATAATAAAATCACTGAGGTAAATAGTAAAATCACTGAGGTAAATAGTAAAATTACTGTAGTAGAATATTCTGTGGAATATTCTATGGAATATTTTGTGGAATATTCTGTAGAATATTCTATATTCTGTAGAATATTCTGTAGCAAATAGTACCTTGGGAATTCTATAAATAGGGCCTAGGGATTTCAGTTGAGAAAACAAACCAAAGAACATTTCTATATTCTCTCAAGCTCTCTCTTAGGAAGAAATATCTCTAAAAGAGGAGCAAGTAAGTAGAGGAAGAGTATAGGAAGCTGAGAGAAACCTATAAGGGGAGCTGTCCTTATCCTACTCTTCTATTCTTTGTTTTGTTGTTACTTTCATTATATTTCTTTAGTTTTTCGGATACTAAGGTGCGAAGATAATTCTTAGTATGCTCTGTGGTTGCGGTTTTGTCCGATCTTCCACATCAGAACAAAATTATTCTTGTTACGAGGAAAAGTGTGGTACTGTTTATTGGTTCTTGATGTTTCCTTGATAATTCTTGGTGTTTCTTGTTTCTTGGTTTCTTGATTTATTGGTGTTTATTGGTGTTGATTTCATATCGAAATATGTGTGGTTTTGAGTTGGATATGAATAAGTGGTGACATGCATGGTTGCATGAAATTGGTGATGGACTTGAATTGCTTAATGACCGATTTGAATTGCCTAGTGGAGAGGCAATATTCTAAGATTGCTTGGTGAATAGGCAATGCTTAGAAGGTTTTGAAATGAATATGACCTAGTAAAGAGGTCAAGATTTAAAATGTGATAAAGGTCATTATACAATTCAAGGTCTAGAGCATGTTGCATGATGATGGATAGTAGTAGACCAAGTCCGTAAGTTTACGGATTTCGTCCGTGTGTGAGTGGAATACCGTGGACTAGAGGGGTTCTCTTGGTGGGGAAATTGCCCCCGCTCATGATGATCACATGTTGGGGAGGTCTGCCGGACACCGAGGGAACTCGACAATTACGGAGTGTCTACCACTGGTGGGTCTGGAGGATGTGAGGACCAGATGCCCCAGGCTATTTTCAGTGGATGGCGCCACATTGCATGTTGAGTGAATAGGGAAAGTACATCGTGAGGATACATGCATCATATAGGAATAAGAGCATGCAATAGTGATTATGTGTTTTGATTGAATACATGATTATTGTGATAAATTACTGATTCGTTTTATGGTTGATTGGTGATTTTACCTTGTGAATTGAATTAATGGTTTGGACACAGGTTTTATATCAATAAATTACTATTTTTAAAGAAATTGAAGAATATTATATATGGATTAAAGAATATTGGTTTTATGAATATTTTTCCTTATTTTCAAAAGTTTACTATAATTAAAATTATTTGAGAATTAAGGAAAGCTCACCCTTGCAATTCTATTTTTACAGATTTGCAGGGTTAAGAAGTTGTCACTGGTTGTTGCTATTATCTTGTGTGAAGGTGCTTGCTATGTTTTGCGTGTAGAAGTGTTGGGTAGATGTTCTAAGGTAGTAGAAAGGTAGTTATGTAAAATAATAAAAGGACAAAGTTATGAAATCTATTTGTAATGAACTTTAAATCTTATGTAATGAAAGTGTTATTTCCTAAATCTCTCTTTTATTTACTACATCATTAACCACTTTAAATTACTAATTAAAAATAAGTAAGTAAATAAGAGGGGTGTCACAAGGGGTGTTACATTTCTGCATCATACGTTATACTACAACTGTTTTTTTCTACTTCATACGTTATACTGCATATGTTCTGTTCTTCATCATACGCTATATAACATCTGTTCTATTCATACATTATACTACATCTGTTCTGCATCAAACGTTATGTTGCATCTATTCTGTTCTGCATATTATGTTATACTGCATCTGTTAGGCGTCATACGTTATACTTGATCTGTTATGTTCTGCATCACAAGTTATACTACATTTGTTCTGTCCTACATCATATGTATACTACATATGTTCTGCATCATACATTATACTACAACTGTTTTTTTCTGCTTCATACGTTATACTGCATATGTTCTGTTCTTCATCATACGCTATATAGCATCTGTTCTATTCACACATTATACTACATCTGTTCTGCATCTTATGTTATACTGCATCTGTTATGCGTCACACGTTATACTTGATCTGTTATGTTCTGCATCACAAGTTATACTGCATTTGTTCTGTTCATATGTTATACTGCATCTGTTTTGTTATGCATCGTACATTATACTGCATCTGTTCTGTTATGCATCATGCGTTATACATCATCTGTTTAGTTCTGCATCGAACATTTTACTGCATATGTTTTGTTCTCCAACACACATTATACTGCATTTGTTCTATTCTTACGTTTTATTGCATATGTTATGTTCATATGTTATACTGCATCTATTCTGCTTCACACGTTATGTTCCATTCGTTCTATTCTACATCATACGTTATACTTCATGTGTTCTGCATCATACGTTATACTAGATATGTTATGTTCTGCATCATAAGTTATGCTGCATCTGTTCTATTCATATGTTACACTGCATCTGTTTTCTTATGCATCATATGTTATTCTACATCTGTTCTGTTCTGCATCATAAGTTACACTGCATCTGTTCTGTTCTGCATCATACGTTATACTGCATCTGTTCTGTCTGCATCATACGTTACAATGCATCGGTTCAGCTTCATACGTTATACTGCATCTGTTCTTTTCATATGTTATACTACATCTGTTCTGCATCATACGTAATATTGCATCTGTTCTGTTCTGCATCACACGTTATACTGGATCTGTTCAATTCTGCATTATGCATTATACTGCATTTGTTCTGCATCATATGTTATGTTCTGCGTCATACGTTGTACTGCATCTCTTTTGTTCTGCATCATACATTGTACTGCATATGTTCTGTTCTGTATCATAAGTTTTATTTCATCAGTTATGTTCGTATGTTATACTGCATTTGTTCTGCATTATACATTATATTACATTTGTTCTGTCCTACATCATATGTATACTACATATGTTCTGCATCATACGTTATACTACAACTGTTTTTTTCTACTTTATATGTTATACTGCATATGTTCTGTTCTTCATCATACGCTATATAGCATCTGTTCTATTCACACATTGTACTACATCTGTTCTGCATCATACGTTATGTTGCATCTATTCTGTTCTGCATCTTATGTTATACTGCATCTGTTATGCGTCATACGTTATACTCCATCTGTTTAGTTCTCCATCAAACGTTTTACTGTATTTGTTTTGTTTTCCATCACACATTATACTGCATTTGTAACATCCCAAAAATTTAAATATAGTTTAAGAGAAGTTTTTGTAACAGAGAGAAATATAAAAATAATTAAAAAATTAAGAATTTTTGAAATTACTGTAGTAAATAGTAAATTACTGTAGTAAATAGTAAATTACTATGCAAATAGTTAATTACTGTGCAAATAGTAAATTACTGTGCAAATAGTAAAATACTGTGCAAAGAGTAAATTACTGTACAAATAGTAAATTACTGTGGTAAATAATAAAATTACTGTGGTAAATAGTAAAATTACTATGGTAAATAGTAAATTTACTGTGGTAAATAGTAAAATTACTGAGGTAAATAGTAAAATCACTAAGGTAAATAGTAAAATTACTGTAGTGGAATATTCTGTGGAATATTCTGTGGAATATTCTGTGGAATATTCTGTGGAATATTGGAATATTCGAATATTCGTGGAATATTCTCAGAAGCAAATAAGACTTGGGAATTCTATAAATAGGGCCTAGGGGTTTCAGATGAGAAAACAAACCAAAGAACATTTCTATATTCTCTCAAGCTCTCTCTTAGGAAGAAATATCTCTAAGAAAGGAGCAAGTAAGTAGAGGAAGAGTATAGGAAGCTGGGAGAAACCTGTAAGGGGAGCTGTCCTTATCCTACTCTTCTATTCTTTGTTTTGTTGTTACTTTCATTATATTTCTTTAGTTTTTCGGATACTAAGGTGCGAAGATAATTCTTAGTATGCTCTGTGGTTGCGGTTTTGTCCGATCTTCCACATCGAAGAATTATTCTTGTTACGAGGAAAAGTGTGGTCTTGTTTATTGGTTCTTGATGTTTCCTTGATAATTCTTGGTGTTTCTTGTTTCTTGGTTTCTTGATTTATTGGTGTTTATTGGTGTTTCTTGGTGTTGATTTCATATCGAAATATGTCTGGTTTTGAATTGGATATGAATAAGTGGTGACATGCATGGTTGCATGAAATTGGTGATGGACTTGAATTGCTTAATGACCGATTTGAAATGCCTAGTGGAGAGGCAACATTCTAAGATTGCTTGGTGAATGGGCAATGCTTAGAATGAGGTGAGATAAAGATGACCTGGTGGAAAGGTCGATATTTGAGATATGATGAAGGTCATTATACAATTCAAGGTCCTAGAGCATGTTGCATGATGACCGGATAGTAGTAGACCAAGTCCGTAAGTTACGGATTCGCCCGTGTGAGTGGAATACCGTGGACTAGAGGGGGTTCTCTTGGTGGGGAAATTGCCCTGCTCATGATGATCACATGTTATGTTGGGGGAGGTCTGCCGGACACGAGGGAACTCGACAATTACGGAGTGTCTACCACCTTTGGTGGGTCCGGAGGATGTGAGGACGGATGCAGATGCCCCAGGCTATTTTCAGTGGATGGCGCCACATTGCATGTTGAGTAAATAGGGAAAGTACATCGTGAGGATACATGCATCATATAGGAATAAGAGCATGCAATAGTGATTATGTGTTTTGATTGAATACATGATTATCGTGATAAATTACTGATTCGTTTTATGGTTGATTGGTGGTTTTACCTTGTGAATTGAATTAATGGTTTGGACACAGGTTTTATATCAATAAATTACTATTTTTAAAGAAATTGAAGAATATTAAAGAATATTGGTTTTATGAATATTTTTCCCTATTTTCAAAAGTTTTACTATAATTAAAATTATTTGAGGATTAAGGAAAGCTCACCCTTGCAATTCTATTTTTACAGATTTGCAGGATTGAGAAGTTGTCACTGTTTTGCACTGGTTGTTGCTACTATCTTGTTGTGAAGATGCTTGTTATGTTTTGCGTGTAGAAGTGTTGAGTAAATGTTCTAAGGTAGCAGAAAGGTAGTTATGTAAAATAATAATAGGACAAAGTTATGTAATCTGGTTGTAATGAACTTTAAAACTTATGTAATAAAAGTGTTGTTTTCTAAATCTCTCTTTTATCTACTATATCATTAACCACTTTAAATTACAAAATATAAGTAAAATAAGTAAATAAGAGGGGGGTGTTACATTAGTGGTATCAGAGCAGGTCGAACCAGTTCGACTTGTGAGTTATGTGTCTGCTATGTTTTTGTTGTGTGAATGATTGTTTGTTTGCTTGAGTGTTTGTTTGATTATTTAGTGTGCTTTGATTGATTGAATAGTCACCTAGTCTAGAATAGAATGTAAACTAACCCTATGATATTCTATGCCCTACTTTTATTAGAAAAGTTATGGCGGTAAGAAATGATAGAGTTATAGCAGAAGCTTTACAAGCACTGGCTCGAGCTATAGAAAATCAGAATCGAGGAAATAACGGAGGAAGGGCAGAGTACCAAGGGCTGAATCACTTCCTGAAGAACAATCCACCATCTTTTAATGGGGGTTACAACCCAGATAGTGCTCAAAGTTGGATAAGGGAAATAGAAAAGATATTTCGAGTTACGACTTGTCCAGAAGAACAAAAACTAGCATTTGGAACTTATATCTTTTAAGAAGCTGAATATTGGTGGGAAAACACCGTCAAGTATTTAGAAACTAATGGACAAGTCATAACTTGGGAAATCTTCAAAAAAAGTGTTCTGGAGAAATACTTCCACTGAAGACATTAAGAATAAAAAAGAAATGGAGTTCTTGGAACTTAAACAAGGGAATATGATTTGTGGTGAATACGTGATCAAGTTTGAGGAATTGGTACGATATTTCCCGCATTACCAAGGAAGGGAGGGGAAAGCTCCAAATGTGTCAAATTTCTTAATGGACTTCGACTCGAGATCAAGCAAGCTATCAACTACCGGGGTATTAGACAATACCCTATTTTAGTAAATATGTGTAGAATATATGATGAAGACTCTAGAACTAAAGCAGCTTATTATAAAGGCAAGAATAATGGGGGACCCATAAGAAACAAGGAACAAGGACAGAGAGGAAAGCCATATACTCATCCTAAAATGAAAATGGATAACAAAGTAAGAGGAAGTGGCAACTTTCCAGCCCCAACCAAATGTTTCAAATGTGGGAGTCCGGGCATATCTCCCTCAATGCCCCAAATCGAACATTACTCGCTACAAATGCAACCAAAAAGGACATATCCAAAGGAACGCCCACAACTAAAAGAAGAAACTAATGGAAGCGCTAAAGGCACTAATAACAATCAACAAGGGAAACCAAAGGCTGTGGGAAGAGTATTCACCCTCAATGGAGCCGAGGGCCTCGAATGCCAATGATCTTGTACAAGGTACGTGTTCCATACGTGGAATTCCTTTACTTGTACTATTTGACTCTGGAGCCACTCATTCCTTTATATCTTTAGACTGTGCTAAAAGGTTACAACTTCCACTATCCCTTTTAAACATTGATTTAATAATAACTACCCCTACCAATGAGTCAGTTACAACTACTTACATCTGTTCAGATTGTCAAATCGAACTAAATAACAAAACTTTCCTAGTCAACTTGGTTTGTCTACCACTAAAACAAATTGATATTATTCTTGGAATGGACTGGTTATCTTCCAACCATGTCCTTATAAACTACTTCGATAAAACCTTAATCTTTTCTGACCCTGAAGCAAGTAGGGATATGGAGATAATCTCTGCCAACCAAGTAAAAAGGGACTTAAAGAAAAATAATGACGTGTACATGATCCTTTCTAACCTAGAAGTGGAACGAAAGGTCACATTCGATAATATACCGGTAGTACAGAATTTCTCTGAGGTATTTTCTGAAGAAGTAAACCAACTACCACCTGAAAGGGAAGTTGAATTTTCTATAGACCTAATACCCGGGACTGGACCAATTTCTATTGCACCTTATAGGATGTCACCCTTAGAATTAGTGGAGCTAAAGAAACAAATAGAAGAATTATTGAAGAAACAGTTTATTAGACCTAGTGTATCACCTTGGGGAGCACCCGTACTCCTAGTAAAGAAGAAAGACGGAACTATGAGACTTTGTGTAGATTATAGACAACTAAATAAGGTAACCATTAAGAATAAGTACCCCTTACCAAGGATAGATGATCTTATGGACCAACTAGTAGGAGCTTGTGTATTTAGTAAGATTGATCTAAGATCGGATATCACCAAATAAGGGTAAAAGTGAAGATATCCCTAAAACGGCTTTCGGTGCCGATATGGACACTATGAGTACATGGTTATGCCCTTTGGTGTAACTAATGCACCCATGTATTTATGGATTACATGAATAGGATATTTCAACCATACTTGGATAAATTTGTGGTAGTATTTATAGATGACATTTTGGTATACTCAAGAACCAAAGAGGAACATGCTAAACATCTTAGAGTGGTATTACAAATCTTGAAAGATCAACAGTTATATGCGAAATGGTCCAAATGTGAATTTTGGTTAGAAGAAGTTAGTTTCCTAGGACATGTAATATCACAAGGAGGAATTGCAGTAGATCCACATAAAGTAGACGCAGTTCTAAAATGGGAAAGACCAAAAAATGTGACAGAAATAAAGAGTTTTCTAGGATTAGCTGGATATTATAGAAGATTTATAAAAGATTTCTCCAAGATAGCTTTGCCTCTCACAACCTTAACTAGAAAAGGCCAAGCTTTTGTATGGAATAACGACTGTGAACAAAGTTTCCAAACCCTTAAGAAAAAACTAACTACTGCTCCTGTTTTGACCCTACCAAACCCAACTGAATCGTTTGAAGTCTATTGTGATGCCTCTAAACTAGGTTTAGGAGGAGTGCTAATGCAAGGAGGAAAAGTGGTAGCCTATGCATCAAGACAATTAAAAAACCATGAAAGGAACTACCCAACCCATGACCTAGAACTAGCTGCAGTAGTATTTACGCTTAAAATATGGCGACACTATCTTTTTGGAACAAGATTTGAGGTATTTAGTGATCACAAAAGCCTTAAGTATTTATTTAGCCAAAAGGAGTTAAACATGAGACAAAGAAGGTGGATGGAATTTTTAAAAGATTATGATTTTGATCTTAAGTACCATCCAGGCAAAGCAAATGTAGTATTGATGCATTAAGTAGAAAGACCATAGCAATATCAAGTTTAATGGTTAAAGAGATGGATTTAATAGATCAATTTAGGAACTTCAACCTTGCATGTGAGTTTACTCCTGTTAGTATTAAGTTAGGAGCCTTAAGAATAACTAATGAATTTATGAATGAAATAAGACAGAAACAAGAAATGGATCCTTTTCTTAATAATCAGATTGAAGCCATAAGAAAAGGAGAAAATAGTAACTTCAATATTGGAGTTGATGGAATTTTAAGATTTCAAAATAGAATATGCATACCTAATATATTGGAACTTAAGAAGGTAATCTTAGAGGAAGGACATAAAAGTAAGCTTAGTATTCACCCGGTGCCACCAAGATGTATAAGGACCAGAAGACCTGTTTTGGTGGCCTAAAATGAAGAAAGAAGTGAACGAATTTGTATATGCATGCTTGGTATGTCAAAAGGCTAAAATCGAACACCAAAAACCTTCAGGAATGCTGCAACCCTTAGAAATACCGCAATGGAAGTGGGATAGTATCTCTATGGATTTTGTAGTAGGATTACCAAGAACTTCAAAAGGAACAGATTCTATTTGGGTAATAATAGATAGGTTAACCAAATCCGCCCATTTTATCCCAGTTAATGTAAGGTATTCATTAGAAAAACTAGCCAATTTATATATAAGTGAAATAAGTACGATTACATGGTGTACCCACAAGCATAGTTTCGGATAGAGATCCTAGATTCACTTCTAGATTTTGGGAAAGTTTGCAGAAGCGTTAGGAACAAGGCTAAAACTAAGTTCTCGCCTATCACCCTCAAAAGATGGACAACCGAAAGAACTATTCAATCCCTAGAAGATTTATTAAGGGCATGTATTTTGGAATATAAAGGAAATTGGGATAGCCATCTACCCTTAATAGAATTCACATATAATAATAGTTACCACTCTTCAATTGGAATGGCCCCATATGAGGCATTATATGGAAGAAGATGTAGGACACCTCTATGTTGGGTAGAGCGAGGAAGATCACATAACCTTAGGACTGAAATAATACAACAAACTACCGAAAAGATTAAACTAATCCAAGAGAAGATGAGAAAGCACAAAATAGGCAAAAATGCTACTATGATAATCGAAGGAAGGACCTTGAGTTCGAAGAGGGGATCATGTATTCGTAAAAGTAACACCTTGGACCGGAGTTGGCGGTGGCTCTCAAATCCCGCAAACTCACACCTCGTTTCATAGGACCTTTCCAAATTCTCAAAAAGGTTGGACCCGTAGCCTATCAAATTGCATTACCACCTACTACTCACAAATCTTCATAATGTCTTTCATGTATCTCAATTAAAAAAGTATATCCATGATCCTTCACATGTGGTGGAACTTGACGATGTTCAAGTAAAAGAAAATCTCACGTTTGAAACCCGACCTTTAAAGATCGAGGATAAGAGGATCAAGTTCCTGAGAGGAAGAGAAATTCCCTTGGTCAAGGTTATTTGGAAAAACGGAGCAAGTGAAGATGTTACATGGGAATTGGAAGATCAAGTGAAAAGCAGCTACCCTGAATTATTCCAATAAAGGTAAATTTCGAGGACGAAATTTTTTAAAGGAGGGGAGTATTGTAACATCCCAAAAATTTAAATATAGTTTAAGAGAAGTTTTTGTAATAGAGAGAAATATAAAAATAATTAAAAAATTAAGAATTTTTGAAATTACTGTAGTAAATAGTAAATTACTGTAGTAAATAGTAAATTACTATGCAAATAGTTAATTATCGTGCAAATAGTAAATTCTTTGTGCAAATAGTAAATTACTGTGCAAATAGTAAATTACTGTACAAATAGTAAATTACTGTGGTAAATAATAAAATTACTGTGGTAAATAGTAAAATTACTATGGTAAATAGTAAATTTACTGTGGTAAATAGTAAAATTACTGAGGTAAATAGTAAAATCACTAAGGTAAATAGTAAAATTACTGTAGTGGAATATTCTGTGGAATATTCTCATGGAATATTCTGTGGAATATTCTCGTGGAATATTCTCAGAAGCAAATAAGACTTGGGAATTCTATAAATAGGCCTAGGGGTTTTGGATGAGAAAACAAACCAAAGAACATTTCTATATTCTCTCAAGCTCTCTCTTAGGAAGAAATATCTCTAAGAAAGGAGCAAGTAAGTAGAGGAAGAGTATAGGAATTTGGGAGAAAACCGTGTAAGGGAGCCGTCCTTATCCTACTCTTCTATTCTTTTGTTTTGTTGTTACTTTCATTATATTTCTTTAGTTTTTGGATACTAAGGTGCGAAGATAATTCTTAGTATGCTCTGTGGTTGCGGTTTTGTCCGATCTTCCACATCAGAACAGAATTATTCTTGTTACGAGGAAAAGTGTGGTACTGTTTATTGGTTCTTGATGTTTCCTTGATAATTCTTGGTGTTTCTTGTTTCTTGGTTTCTTGATTTATTGGTGTTTATTGGTGTTTCTTGGTGTTGATTTCATATCGAAATATGTCTGGTTTTTGAATTGGATATGAATAAGTGGTGACATGCATGGTTGCATGAAATTGGTGATGGACTTGAATTGCTTAATGACCGATTTGAAATGCCTAGTGGAGAGGCAACATTCTAAGATTGCTTGGTGAATGGGCAATGCTTAGAATGAGGTGAGATAAAGATGACCTGGTGGAAAGGTCGATATTTGAGATATGATGAAGGTCATTATACAATTCAAGGTCCTAGAGCATGTTGCATGATGACTGGATAGTAGTAGACCAAGTCCGTAAGTTACGGATTCCCGTCTGTGTGAGTGGAATACCGTGGACTAGAGGGGGTTCTCTTGGTGGGGAAATTGCCCTGCTCATGATGATCACATGTTGCGGGGAGGTCCTTAGGACCCGACAGGGAACTCGACAATTACGGAGTGTCTACCTTTGGTGGGTCGGAGGATGTGAGGACCGGATGCCCCAGGCTATTTTCGGTGGATGGCGCCACATTGCATGTTGAGTAAATAGGGAAAGTACATCGTGAGGATACATGCATCATATAGGAATAAGAGCATGCAATAGTGATTATGTGTTTTGATTGAATACATGATTATCGTGATAAATTACTGATTCGTTTTATGGTTGATTGGTGGTTTTACCTTGTGAATTGAATTAATGGTTTGGACACAGGTTTTATATCAATAAATTACTATTTTTAAAGAAATTGAAGAATATTAAAGAATATTGGTTTTATGAATATTTTTCCCTATTTTCAAAAGTTTTACTATAATTAAAATTATTTGAGGATTAAGGAAAGCTCACCCTTGCAATTCTATTTTTACAGATTTGCAGGATTGAGAAGTTGTCACTGTTTTGCACTGGTTGTTGCTACTATCTTGTTGTGAAGATGCTTGTTATGTTTTGCGTGTAGAAGTGTTGAGTAAATGTTCTAAGGTAGCAGAAAGGTAGTTATGTAAAATAATAATAGGACAAAGTTATGTAATCTGGTTGTAATGAACTTTAAAACTTATGTAATAAAAGTGTTGTTTTCTAAATCTCTCTTTTATCTACTATATCATTAACCACTTTAAATTACAAAATATAAGTAAAATAAGTAAATAAGAGGGGGGTGTTACAGCATTTGTTCTATT
The DNA here is from genome assembly GCA_026586105.1 of Hylodesmum podocarpum. Lineage (NCBI taxonomy): Eukaryota > Viridiplantae > Streptophyta > Magnoliopsida > Fabales > Fabaceae > Hylodesmum > Hylodesmum podocarpum. Next base: position 369,741 of record JALJEV010000357.1, read on the forward strand.
CTTACGTTATACTGCATATGTTATGTTCATATGTTATACTGTATCTATTCTGCTTCACACGTTATGTTCCATTCGTTCTGTTCTGCATCATACGTTATACTTCATGTGTTCTGCATCATACGTTATACTAGATATGTTATGTTCTACATCATAAATTATGCTGCATCTGTTCTGTTCATATGTTACAATGCATCTGTTTTGTTATGCATCATATGTTATACTACATCTGTTCTGTTCTGCATCATACGTTATTAATCGCATGTGTTACGTTTGCATCATACGTTAACAGACCGCATACTCTCGATTCATCATACGTTACAATGCATCGGTTCAGCTTCATACGTTATACTGCATCTGTTCTTTTCATATGTTATACTACATCTGTTCTGCATCATACGTAATATTGCATCTGTTCTGTTCTGCATTACACGTTATACTGCATCTGTTCAATTCTGCATTATACATTATACTGCATTTGTTCTGCATCATATGTTATGTTCTGCGTCATACGTTGTACTGCATCTCTTCTGTTCTGCATCTTAAATTGTACTGCATATGTTCTGTTCTGTATCATACGTTTTATTGCATCAGTTATGTTCGTATGTTATACTGCATTTGTTCTGCATTATACATTATATTACATTTGTTCTGTCCTACATCATATGTATACTACAACTGTTTTGCATCATACGTTATACTACAACTGTTTTTTTTTTGCTTCATATGTTATACTGCACATGTTCCGTTCTTCGTCATACGCTATATAGCATCTGTTCTATTCACACATTATACTACATCTGTTCTGCATCATACGTTATGTTGCATCTATTCTGTTCTGCATCTTATGTTATATTGCATCTGTTATGCGTCATACGTTATACTACAACTGTTTTTTTCTGCTTCATACGTTATATTGCATATGTTCCGTTCTTCATCATACGCTATATAGCATCTGTTCTATTCACACATTATACTACATCTGTTCTGCATCATACGTTATGTTGCATCTATTCTGTTCTGCATCGTATGTTATATTGCATCTGTTATGCGTCATACGTTATACTTGATCTGTTATGTTCTGCATCACAAGTTATACTGCATTTGTTCTTTTCATATGTTTATCTTTTGATCCGCTTTGTTATGCATCATACTTTATATCGATCTGTTCTCGTTATGCATCATACGTTATACTACATCTGTTCTGTTATGCATCATATGTTATAACGCATCAGTTCAGCTTCATACGTTATATCGCATCTTTCATTATGCATCATACGTTATACTCCATCGTTTAGTTCAAGCATCAAACGTTTTTCTTGCATATGTTTTGTTCTCCATCACACATTATACTGCATTTGTTCTATTCTTACGTTATACTGCATATGTTATGTTCATATGTTATACTGCATCTGTTCTGCTTCACACGTTATGTTCCATTCGTGTTGTTCTGCATCATACGTTATACTAGATATGTTATGTTCTGCATCATAAGTTATGCTGCATCTGTTCTGTTCATATGTTACACTGCATCTGTTTTGTTATGCATCATATGTTATACTACATTTGTTCTGTTCTGCATCATACGTTACACTGCATCTGTTCTATTCTGATTTATACGTTATACTGCATTTGTTCTGTTCTGCATCATAGGTTACAATGCATCTGTTCAATTTTGCATTTTACATTATACTGCATTTGTTCTGCATCATATGTTATGTTCTGCGTCATACGTTGTACATCATCTCTTCTGTTCTGAATCATACATTGTACTGCATATGTTCTGTTCTGCATCATACGTTTCAATGCATCGGTTCAGCTTCATACGTTATACTGCATCTGTTCTTTTCATATGTTTTACTCCATCTGTTCTGCATCACACATAATATTGCATACATTCGTTTCGCATCACACGTTATCGCATCTCATTCAAATCTGCATTATACATTATCTTGCATTTGTTCGCATCATATGTTATGTTTGCGTCATACGTTATCTTGCATCTCTTTTATTCGCATCATACATTGTATCGTATATGTTCATTCGTATCATACGTTTTATGGCATCGATTATGTTCGTATGTTTATCTTTGCATCCTACGCATTATACATTATACTACATTTGTTCTGTCCTACATCATATGTATACTACATATGTTCTGCATCATACGTTATACTACAACTGTTTTTTTATGCTTCATACGTTATACTGCATATGTTATGTTCTTCGTCATACGCTATATAGCATCTATTCTTTTCACACATTATACTACATCTGTTCTGCATCATACGTTATGTTGCATCTATTCTGTTCTGCATCTTATGTTATACTGCATCTGTTCTGCATCATACGTTATACTTGATATGTTATTTTCTTCATCACAAGTTATACTGCATTTGTTCTGTTCATATGTTATACTGCATCTGCTTTGTTATGCATCATACATTATACTGCATCAGTTCTGTTATGCATCATATGTTACAACGCATCTGTTCTGTTATGCATCATATGTTATAACGCATCAGTTCAGTTTCATACGTTATACTGCATCTGTTCTGTTATGCATCATACGTTATACTCCATCTGTTTAGTTCGCATCAAATTGTTTACTGCATATGTTTTGTTCATATGTTATACAACATCTGTTCTATTATGCATCATACATTATACTACATCTGTTCTGTTATGCATCATATGTTATAACGCATCAGTTTAGCTTCATACGTTATACTGCATCTGTTCTGTTATGCATCATACGTTATACTCCATCTGTTTAGTTGTGCATCAAACGTTTTACTGCATATGTTTTGTTCTCCATCACACATTATACTGCATTTGTTCTATTCTTACGTTTTACTGCATATGTTATGTTCATATGTTATACTGCATCTGTTCTGCTTCACACGTTATGTTCCATTCGTTTTGTTCTGCATCATACGTTATACTTCATGTGTTCTGCATCATACGTTATACTAGATATGTTATGTTCTGCATCATAAGTTATGCTGCATCTGTTCTGTTCATATGTTACACTGCATCTGTTTTGTTATGCATCATATGTTATACTACATCTGTTCTGTTCTGCATCATACGTTACACTGAATCTGTTCTGTTCTGCATCATACGTTATACTGCATATGCTCTGTTCTGCATCATACATTACAATGCATCGGTTTTGCATCAGTTATGTTCGTATGTTATACTGCATCTGTTCTGCATTATACATTATACTACATTTGTTCTGTCCTACATCATATGTATACTACATATGTTCTGCATCATATGTTATACTACAACTGTTTTTTTTGCTTCATACGTTATACTGCATATGTTCCGTTCTTCGTCATATGCTATATAGCATCTGTTCTATTCACACATTACACTACATCTGTTCTGCATCATACGTTATGTTGCATCTATTCTGTTCTGCATCTTATGTTATATTGCATCTGTTATGTGTCATACGTTATACTTGATCTGTTATGTTCTGCATCACAAGTTATACTGCATTTGTTCTGTTCATATGTTATACTGCATCTGCTTTGTTATGCATCATACATTATACTGCATCTGTTCTGTTATGCATCATACGTTATACTACATCTGTTCTGTTATGCATCATATGTTATAACGCATCAGTTCAACTTCATACGTTATACTGCATTTGTTCTGCTTCACACGTTATGTTCCATTCGTTCTGTTCTGCATCATACGTTATACTAGATATGTTATGTTTTGCATCATAAGTTATGCTGCATCTGTTCTGTTCATATGTTACACTGCATCTGTTTTGTTATAAATCATATGTTATACTACATCTGTTCTGTTCTACATCATACGTTACATCGCAGACTGCTTGCATCGCATCATACGTTATCTTGCATCGCTTCTCATTTCAGCATCATACGTTACAATGCATCGGTTCAGCTTCATACGTTATACTGCATCTGTTCTTTTCATTTGTTATACTACATCTGTTCTGCATCATACGTAATATTGCATCTGTTTTGTTCTACATCAGAAGTTATACTACATCTGTTCAATTCTGAATTACACATTATATTGCATTTGTTCTGCATCATATGTTATGTTCTGCGTCATTCGTTGTACTGCATCTCTTCTGTTCTGCATCATACATTGTACTGCATATGTTTTGTTCTGTATCATACGTTTCATTGCATCAGTTATGTTCGTATGTTATACTGCATCTGTTCTGCATTATAAATTATACTACATTTGTTCCGTCCTACATCATATGTATACTACACATGTTCTGCATCATACGTTATACTACAACTATTTTTTTTTGCTTCATACGTTATACTGCATTTGTTCTGTTCTTCATCATACGCTATATAACATCTATTCTATTCACACATTATACTACATCTGTTCTGCATCATACGTTATGTTGCATCTATTCTATTCTCCATCTTATGCTATACTGCATCTATTCTGCGTCATACGTTATACTTGATATGTTATGTTCTGCATCACAACTTATACTGCATTTGTTCTGTTCATATGTTATACTGCATCTGCTTTGTTATGCATCATACATTATACTGCATCTGTTCTGTTATGCATCATACGTTATTCTACATTTGTTCTGTTATGCATCATATGTTAGAACTCATCAGTTCAGCTTCATACGTTATACTGCATCTGTTCTGTTATGCATCATACGTTATACTCCATCTGTTTAGTTCTGCATCAAACGTTTTACTGCATATGTTTTATTCTCCATCACACATTATACTGCATTTGTTCTATTGTTACGTTATACTGCATATGTTATGTTCATATGTTATACTGCATCTGTTCTGCTTCACACGTTAGGTTCCATTTGTTCTGTTCTGTATCATACGTTATACTTCATGTGTTCTGCATCATACATTAAACTAGATATGTTATGTTTTGCATCATAAGTTATGGTGCATCTGTTCTGTTCATATGTTACACTGCATCTGTTTTGTTATGAATCATATGTTATACTACATCTGTTCTGTTCTACATCATACGTTACACTGCATCTGTTCTGTTCTGCATCATACGTTATACTGCATCTGCTCTGTTCTGCATCATACGTTACAATGCATCGGTTCAGCTTCATACGTTATACTGCATCTGTTCTTTTCATTTGTTATACTACATCTGTTCTGCATCATACGTAATATTGCATCTATTTTGTTCTACATCAGACGTTATACTACATCTGTTCAATTCTGAATTATACATTATATTGCATTTGTTCTGCATCATATGTTATGTTCTACGTCATCCGTTGTACTGCATCTCTTCTGTTCTGCATCATACATTGTACTGCATATGTTCTGTTCTGTATCATATGTTTTATTGCATCAGTTATGTTCGTATGTTATCTCGCATACATTCGCATTATACATTATACTACATTTGTTCTGTCCTACATCATATGTATACTACATATGTTCTGCATCATACGTTATACTACAACTGTTTTTTTCTGCTTTATATGTTATACTGCATATACTCTGTTCTTCATCATACGCTATATAGCATCTGTTCTATTCACACATTGTACTACATCTGTTCTGCATCATACGTTATGTTGCATCTATTCTGTTCTGCATCTTATGTTATACTGCATCTGTTATGCGTCATACGTTATACTTGATCTGTTATGTTCTGCATCACAAGTTATACTGCATTTGTTCTGTTCATATGTTATACTGCATCTGCTTTGTTATGCATCATACATTATATTGTATCTGTTCTGTTATGCATCATACGTTATACTACATCTGTTCTGTTATGCATCATATGTTATAACGCATCAGTTCAACTTCATACGTTATACTGCATCTGTTCTGTTATACATCATACGTTATACTCCATCTGTTTAGTTCTGCATCAAACGTTTTACTGCATATGTTTTGTTCATATGTTATACTGCATCTGTTCTATTATGCATCATATGTTATAGTACATCTGTTCTGTTATGCATCATATGTTATAACGCATCAGTTTAGCTTCATACGTTATACTGCATCTGTTCTGTTATGCCTCATACGTTATACTCCATCTGTTTAGTTCTGCATCAAACGTTTTAATGCATATGTTTTGTTCTCCATCACACATTATACTGCATTTGTTCTATTCTTACGTTTTACTGCATATGTTATGTTCATATGTTATACTGCATCTGTTCTGCTTCACACGTTATGTTCCATTCATTCTGTTCTGCATCATACATTATATTTCATGTGTTCTGCATCATACGTTATACTAGATATGTTATGTTCTGCATCATAAGTTATGTTGCATCTGTTCTGTTCATATGTTACACTGCATCTGTTTTGTTATGCATCATATGTTATACTACATCTGTTCTGTTCTGCATCATACGTTACACTACATCTGTTCTGTTCATATGTTACACTGCATCTGTTTTGTTATGCATCATATGTTATACTACATCTGTTCTGTTCTGCATCATACGTTACACTACATCTGTTCTGTTCTGCATCATACGTTATACGGCATCTGCTCTGTTCTGCATCATACGTTACAATACATCGGTTCAGCTTCATACGTTATACTGCATCTTTTCTTTTCATATGTTATACTACATCTGTTCTGCATCATACGTAATATTGCATCTGTTCTGTTTTGCATCACACGTTATACTGCATCTGTTCAATTTCGCATTATACATTATCCGCATTTGTTCGCATCATATGTTATGTTTGCGTCATACGTTTATCTTTGCATCTCTTTCATTTTCGCATCATACATTGTACTGCATATGTTCTGTTCTGTATCATACGTTTTATTGCATGAGTTATGTTCGTATGTTATACTACATTTGTTCTGTCCTACATCATATGTATACTACATATGTTCTGCATCATACGTTATGTTGCATCTATTCTGTTCTGCATCTTATGTTATACTGCACCTGTTTTGCGTCATACATTATACTTGATCTGTGATGTTCTGCATCACAAGTTTATCTCGCATTTGTTCGTTCATATGTTTATCTTGCATCGCTTTGTTATGCATCATACATTATACTGCATCTGTTCTGTTATGCATCATACGTTATACTACATCTGTTCTTTTATGCATCATATGTTATAACGCATCAATTCAGCTTCATACCTTATACTGCATCTGTTCTGTTATGCATCATACGTTATACTTCATCTGTTTAGTTCTGCATCAAACGTTTTACTGCATATATTTTGTTCTCCATCACACATTATACTGCATTTGTTCTATTCTTACGTTATACTGCAAATGTTATGTTCATATGTTATACTGCATCTGTTTTGTTATGCACCATATGTTATACTACATCTGTTCTGTTATGCATCATACGTTATACTCCATCTGTTTAGTTCTGCATCAAACGTTTTACTGCATATATTTTGTTCTCCATCACACATTATACTGCATTTGTTCTATTCTTACGTTATACTGCAAATGTTATGTTCATATGTTATACTGCATCTGTTCTGCTTCACACGTTATGTTCCATTCGTTCTGTTCTGCATCATACGTTATACTAGATATGTTATGTTCTGCATCATAAGTTATGCTGCATCTGTTCTGTTCATATGTTACACTGCATCTGTTTTGTTATGCATCATATGTTATACTACATCTGTTCTGTTCTGCATCATACGTTACACTGCATCTGTGCTGTTCTGCATCAAACGTTTTACTGCATATGTTTTGTTCTCCATCACACATTATACTGCATTTGTTCTATTCTTACGATATACTGCATATGTTATGTTCATATGTTATACTGCATCTGTTCTGCTTCACACGTTATGTTCCATTCATGCTGTTCTGCATCATACGTTATACTTCATGTGTTCTGCATCATACGTTATACTAGTTATGTTATGTTCTGCATCATAAGTTATGCTGCATCTGTTCTGTCCATATGTTACACTGCATTTGTTTTGTTATGCATCATATGTTATACTACATCTGTTCTGTTCTGCATCATACGTTACACTGCATCTGTTCTGTTCTACATTATATGTTATACTACATTTGTTCTGTTCTGCATCATACGTTACAATGCATCTGTTCCATTCTGCATTTTACATTATACTGCATTTGTTCTGCATCATATGTTATGTTCTGTTATGCATCATACATTATACTACATATGTTTTGCATCATACGTTATACTACAACTATTTTTTTTGCTTCATACGTTATACTGCATATGTTCCGTTCTTCGTCATACGGTATATAGCATCTGTTCTATTCACACATTATACTACATCTGTTCTGCATCATACGTTATGTTGCATCTATTCTGTTCTGCATCTTATGTTATATTGCATCTATTATGCGTCATACGTTATTTTGCATCTATTCTGTTCTGCATCTTATGTTATATTGCATCTGTTATGCGTCATACGTTATACTTGATCTGCTATGTTCTGCATCACAAGTTATACTGCATTTGTTCTGTTCATATGTTATACTGCATCTGCTTTGTTATGCATCATACATTATACTGCATCTGTTCTGTTATGCATCAAAAGTTATACTACATCTGTTCTGTTATGCATCATATGTTATAACGCATCAGTTCAGCTTCATACGTTATACTGCATCTGTTCTGTTATGCATCATACGTTATACTCCATCTGTTTAGTTCTGCATCAAACGTTTTACTGCATATGTTTTGTTCTCCATCACACATTATACTGCATTTCCTCTATTCTTACGTTATACTGCATATGTTATGTTCATATGTTACACTGCATCTGTTCTGCTTCACACGTTATGTTCCATTCGTTCTGTTCTGCATCATACGTTATACTAGATATGTTATGTTCTGCATCATAAGTTATGCTGCATCTGTTCTGTTTATATGTTACACTGCATCTGTTTTGTTATGCATCATATGTTATACTACATCTGTTCTGTTCTGCATCATACGTTACACTGCATCTGTGCTGTTCTGCATCATACGTTATACTGCATCTGCTCTGTTCTGCATCATACGTTACAATGCATCGGTTCAGCTTTATATGTTATACTGCATCTGTTCTTTTCATATGTTATACTACATCTGTTCTGCATCATACGTAATATTGTGACATTCGTTTCCGCATCACATGTTATACTGCATCTGTTCAATTCTGCATTATACATTATACTGCATTTGTTTACGCATCATATGTTATGTTTGCGTCATACGTTTATCAGCATCTCTTCTATTCTGCATCATACATTGTACTGCATATGTTCTGTTCTGTATCATACGTTTTATTGCATCAGTTATGTTGGTATGTTATACTGCATTTATTCTGCATTATACATTATGCTACATTTGTTCTGTCCTACATCATATGTATATTACATATGTTCTGCATCATACGTTATACTACAACAGTTTTTTTCTGCTCCACACGTTATACTGAATATGTTCTGTTCTTCATCATACGCTATATAGCATCTGTTCTATTCACACATTATAATACATCTGTTCTGCATCATACGTTATGTTGCATCTATTCTGTTCTGCATCTTATGTTATACTGCATCTGTTCTGCGTCATACGTTATACTTGATCTGTTTTGTTCTGCATCACAAGTTATCTTTGCATTTGTTCTGTTCATATGTTATATCTTTGATCTGCTTTGTTATGCATCATACATTTATCAGACTTCGTTTATGCATCATGCATCATACGTTATACTACTTCTGTTCTGTTATGCATCATATGTTACAACGCATCAGTTCAGCTTCATACGTTCTACTGCATCTGTTCTGTTATGCATCATACGTTATACTCCGTCTGTTTAGTTCTGCATCAAACGTTTTATTGCATATGTTTTGTTCTCCATCACACATTATACTGCATTTGTTCTATTCTTACGTTATACTGCATATGTTATGTTCATATGTTATACTGCATCTGTTCTGCTTCACACGTTATGTTCCATGTGTTCTGTTCTGCATCGTATGTTATACTTCATGTGTTCTGCATCATACGTTACACTTGATATGTTATGTTTTGCATCATAAGTTATGTTGCATCTGTTCTGTTCATATGTTACACTGCATCCGTTTTGTTATGCATCATATGTTATACTACATCTCTGTTTCGTTTCGCATCATACGTTACCTTAATCGCATCGTTTCGTTTCGCATCATACGTTATATCAGCATCTGTTCTTTTCATATGTTATACTACATCTGTTCTGCATCATACGTAATATTGCATCTGTTCTGTTCTGCATCACACGTTATACTGCATCTGTTCAATTCTGCATTATACATTATACTGCATTTGTTCTGCATCATATGTTATGTTCTGCGTCATACGTTGTACTACATCTCTTCTGTTCTGCATCATACATTGTACTGCATATGTTCTGTTCTGTACCATACATTATGCTGCATCTGTTCTGTTCATATGTTACACTGCATTTGTTTTGTTGTGCATCATATGTTATACTACATCTGTTCTGTTCTGCATCATACGTTACACTGCATCTGTTCTGTTCTACATTATACGTTATACTGCATTTGTTCTGTTCTGCATCATACGTTACAATGCATCTGTTCAATTCTGCATTTTACATTATACTGCATTTGTTCTGCATCATATGTTATGTTCTGCGTCATATATTGTACTGCATCTGTTCTGTTCTGAATCATACATTACACTGCATATGTTCTGTTCTGTATCATACTTTTTATTGCATCAGTTATGTTCGTATGTTATACTGCATCTGTTCTGCATTATACATTATACTACATTTGTTCTGTCCTACATCATATGTATACTACATATGTTGTGCATCATACGTTATACTACAACTGGTTTTTTTTTGCTTCATACATTATACTGCATATGTTCCGTTCTTCATCATACATTATGCTGCATCTGTTCTTTTCACACATTATACTACATATGTTCTGCATCATACGTTATGTTGCATTAATTCTGTTCTGCATCTTATGTTATACTGCATCTGTTATGCGTCATACGTTATACTTGATCTGTTATGTTCTGCATCACAACTTATACTGCATTTGTTCTGTTCATATGTTATACTGCATCTGCATTGTTATGCATCATACATTATACTGCATCTGTTCTTTTATGCATCATATGTTATACTACATCTGTTCTGTTATGCATCATATGTTATAACGCATCAGTTCAGCTTCATACGTTATACTGCATCTGCTCTGTTCTGCATCATACGTTACAATGCATCGGTTCAGCTTCATACGTTATATTGCATCTGTTCTTTTCATATGTTATACTACATCTGTTCTGCATCATACGTAATATTGCATCTGTTCTGTTTTGCATCACACGTTATACTGCATTATACATTATACTGCATTTGTTCTGCATCATATGTTATATTCTGCGTCATACGTTGTACTACATCTCTTCTGTTCTGAATCATACATTGTACTGCATATGTTCTGTTCTGTATCATACGTTTTATTGCATCAGTTATGTTGGTATGTTATACTGCATTTATTCTGCATTATACATTATGCTACATTTGTTCTGTCCTACATCATATGTATACTACATATGTTCTGCATCATACGTTATACTACAACAGTTTTTTTCTGCTCCACACGTTATACTGAATATGTTCTGTTCTTCATCATACGCTATATAGCATCTGTTCTATTCACACATTATACTACATCTGTTCTGCATCATACGTTATGTTGCATCTATTCTGTTCTGCATCTTATGTTATACTGCATCTGTTCTGCGTCATACGTTATACTTGATCTGTTATGTTCTGCATCACAAGTTATACTGCATTTGTTCTGTTCATATGTTATACTGCATCTGCATTGTTATGCATCATACATTATACTGCATCTGTTCTGTTATGCATCATACGTTATAATACATATGTTCTGTTATGCATCATATGTTATAACGCATCAGTTCAGCTTCATACGTTATACTGCATCTCTTTTGTTATGCATCATACGTTATACTCCATCTGTTTAGTTCTGCATCAAACGTTTTACTGCATATATTTTGTTCTCCATCACACATTATACAGCATTTGTTCTATTCTTACGATATACTGCATATGTTATGTTCATATGTTATACTGCATCTGTTCTGCTTCACACGTTATGTTCCATTCGTGCTGTTCTGCATCATACGTTATACTTCATGTGTTCTGCATCATACGTTATACTAGATATGTTATGTTCTGCATCATAAGTTTATCAGACTGCATTTCGTTCATTCATATGTTACTTTCGCATTTGTTTTGTTATGCATCATATGTTATACTACATCTGTTCTGTTCTGCATCATACATTACACTGCATCTGTTCTGTTCTACATTATACGTTATATGACATTTGTTCTGTTCTGCATCATACGTTACAATGCATCTGTTCAATTCTGCATTTTACATTATACTGCATTTGTTCTGCATCATATGTTATGTTCTGCGTCATATGTTGTACTGCATCTCTTCTGTTCTGAATCATGCATTACACTGCATATGTTCTGTTCTGTATCATACGTTTTATTGCATCAGTTATGTTCGTATGTCATACTGCATTTATTCTGCATTATACATTATGCTACATTTGTTCTGTCCTACATCATATGTATACTACATATGTTTTGCATCATACGTTATACTACAACAGTTTTTTTCTGCTTCATACGTTATACTACAACAGTTTTTTTCTGCTTCATACGTTATACTGAATATGTTCTGTTCTTCATCATACGCTATATAGCATCTGTTCTATTCACACATTATACTACATCTGTTCTGCATCATACGTTATGTTGCATCTATTCTGTTCTGCATCTTATGTTATACTGCATCTGTTCTGCGTCATACGTTATACTTGATCTGTTATGTTCTGCATCACAAGTTATACTGCATCTGCTTTGTTATGCATCATACATTATACTGCATCTGTTCTGTTATGCATCATACGTTATACTACATCTGTTCTGTTATGCATCATATGGTATAACGCATTAGTTCAGCTTCATACGTTATATTGCATCTGCTCTGTTCTGCATCATATGTTACAATGCATCGGTTCAGCTTCATACGTTATATTGCATCTGTTCTTTTCATATGTTATACTACATCTGTTCTGCATCATACGTAATATTGCATCTGTTCTGTTTTGCATCACACGTTATACTGCATCTGTTCAATTCTGCATTATACATTATACTGCATCTGTTCAATTCTGCATTATACATTATACTACATTTGTTCTGCATCGTACGTAATATTGCATCTGTTGTGTTCTGCATCACACGTTATACTGCATCTGTTCAATTCTGCATTATACATTATACTGCATTTGTTCTGCATCATATGTTATGCTCTGCGTCATACGTTGTACTGCATCTCTTCTGTTCTGCATCATACATTGTACTGCATATGTTCTGCTCTGTATCATATGTTTTATTGCATCAGTTATGTTCGTATGTTATACTGCATCTGTTATGCATTATACATTATGCTACATTTGTTCTGTCCTACATCATATGTATACTATATATGTTCTGCATCATACGTTATACTACTACTGTTTTTTTCTGCTTCATACGTTATACTGCATATGTTCTGTTCTTCATCATACGCTATATAGCATCTGTTCTATTCACACATTATACTACATCTGTTCTGCATCATACGTTATGTTGCATCTATTCTGTTCTGCATCTTATGTTATACTGCATCTATTCTGCGTCATACGTTATACTTGATCTGTTATTCTCGCATCACAAGTTATCCGCATTTGTTCTGTTCATATGTTATACTGCATCTGCTTTGTTATGCATCATACATTATACTGCATCTGTTCTGTTATGCATCACACGTTATACTACATCTGTTCTGTTATGCATCATATGTTACAACGCATCAGTTCAGCTTCATACGTTATACTGCATTTGTTCGATTCTTACGTTATACTGCATATGTTATGTTCATATGTTATACTGCATCTGTTCTGCTTCACACGTTATGTTCCATGTGTTCTGTTCTGCATGATATGTTATACTTCATGTGTTCTGCATCATACGTTACACTTGATATGTTATGTTCTGCATCATAAGTTATGCTGCATCTGTTCTGTTCATATGTTACACTGTATCCGTTTTGTTATGCATCATATGTTATATTACATTTGTTCTGTTCTGCATCATACGTTACACTGCATCTGTTCTGTTCTGCATCATACGTTATACTGCATCTGTTCTTTTCATATGTTATACTACATTTGTTCTGCATCATAAGTAATATTGCATCATTGCATTTCGCATCACACGTTATACTGCATCTGTTCAATTCTGCATTATACATTATACTGCATTTGTTCTGCATCATATGTTATGTTCTGCGTCATACGTTGTACTGCATCTCTTCTGTTCTGCATCATACATTGTACTGCATATGTTTTGTTCTGTATCATACGTTTTATTGCATCAGTTATGTTCGTATGTTATACTGCATCTATTCTGCATTATATATTATACTACATTTGTTCTGTCCTACATCATATGTATACTACATATGTTCTGCATCATACGTTATACTACAACTGTTTTTTTCTGCTTCATACGTTATACTGCATATGTTCTGTTCTTCATCATACGCTATATAGCATCTGTTCTATTCACACATTATACTACATCTGTTCTGCATCATACGTTATGTTGCATCTATTCTGTTCTGCATCTTATGTTATACTGCATCTGTTCTGTGTCATACGTTATACTTGATCTGTTATGTTCTGCATCACAAGTTATACTGCATTTGTTCTGTTCATATGTTATATTGCATCTGCTTTGTTATGCATCATACATTATACTGCATCTGTTCTGTTATGCATCACATGTTATACTACATCTGTTCTGTTATGCATCATATGTTACAACGCATCAGTTCAGCTTCATACGTTATACTGCATCTGTTATGTTATGCATCATACGTTATACTCCATCTGTTTAGTTCTGCATCAAACGTTTTACTGCATATGTTTTGTTCTCCATCACACATTATGCTGCATATGTTATGTTCATATGTTATACTGCATCTGTTCTGCTTCACACGTTATGTTCCATGTGTTCTGTTCTACATGATATGTTATACTTCATGCGTTCTGCATCATACGTTACACTTGATATGTTATGTTCTGCATCATAAGTTATGCTGCATCTGTTCTGTTCATATGTTACACCGCATCCGTTTTGTTATGCATCATATGTTATACTACATCTGTTCTGTTTGCATCATACGTTAATCGCATCTGCTTTCGTTTCCGCATCATACGTTATCGCATCTGTTTCGTTTCGCATCACACGTTATCTTGCATCTGTTCATTCTCGCATTATACATTATCGCATTTATTCTCGCATCATATGTTATGTTCTCGGTCATACGTTTAATCGCATCATCTCTTCATTCGCATCATACATTGTATCGCATATGTTTCGTTTCAGTATCATACGTTTTATTGCATCGATTATGTTCGTATGTTATCGATCTGCTTTACGCATTATACATTATACTACATTTGTTCATCCTACATCATATGTATACTACATATGTTCGATCATACGTTATACTACAACTGTTTTTTCTCGCTTCATACGTTATCGCATATGTTCTCGTTTCTTCATCATACGCTATATAGTATCTCGTTCTATTCACACATTATACCACATCCGTTTCGCATCATACGTTATGTTGCATCTATTCTGTTCTGCATCTTATGTTATATCGCATCATTCTTCGCGTCATACATTATCTCGCATCCGTTTCATTATGCATCACACGTTATACTATATACGTTGCGTTATGCATCATATGTTACAACGCATCGGTTGAACTTCATACGTTATATTGCATCGTTGTTTTTGCATCATACGTTATACTCCATCCGTTTAGTTCGCATCAAACGTTTTCTCGCATATGTTTTGTTCTCCATCACACATTATACCGCATTTGTTCTATTCTTACGTTATCGCATATGTTATGTTCATATGGTATATGCATCTGTTTTGCTTCACACGTTATGTTCCATGTGTTCTGTTCTGCATGATATGTTATACTTC
This sequence comes from Hylodesmum podocarpum, assembly GCA_026586105.1. Classification (NCBI taxonomy): domain Eukaryota; kingdom Viridiplantae; phylum Streptophyta; class Magnoliopsida; order Fabales; family Fabaceae; genus Hylodesmum; species Hylodesmum podocarpum. The sequence goes on from JALJEV010000357.1 coordinate 385,858, forward strand.
ATGTGTTTCTGCGTCATACGTTACACTTGATATGTTATGTTCTCGCATCATAAGTTAGGGCCGATCTGTTTTGTTCATATGTTACATCGCATCCGTTTTGTTATGCATCATATGTTATACTACATGTTTTTTTTCTCGCATCATACCTTACATCGCATCATTCGTTTCGCATCATAGGTTATACCGCAGACTGTTCTTTTCATATGTTATACTACATCATTTCTCGCATCATACGTAATATTGCATACTGTTTCCGTTTTACGCATCACACATTATATCGCATCTGTTCAATTCTCGCATTATACATTATCTTTCGCATTTGTTCTCGCATCATATGTTATGTTCTGCGTCATACGTTTCACTGCATCTCTTCAATTCTGCATTATACATTATCCTGCATTTGTTCTGTATCATATGTTATGTTCTGCGTCATACGTTGTACTGCATCTCTTCTGTTCTGCATCATACATTGTACTGCATATGTTCTGTTCTGTATCATACGTTTTATTGCATCAGTTATGTTCGTATGTTATACTGCATCTGTTCTGCATTATACATTATACTACATTTGTTCTGTCCTACATCATATGTATACTACATATGTTCTGCATCATACGTTATACTACAACTGTTTTTTTCTGCTTCATATGTTATACTGCATATGTTCTGTTCTTCATCATACGCTATATAGCATCTGTTCTATTCACACATTATACCACATCTGTTCTGCATCATACGTTATGTTGCATCTATTACGTTTCCGCATCTTATGTTATCGCAGACTGTTTCGCGTCATACGTTATACTTGATCTGTTATGTTCTGCATCACAAGTTATACTGCATTTGTTCTGTTCATATGTTATACTGCATCTGCTTTGTTATGCATCATACATTATACTGCATCTGTTCTGTTATGCATCACACGTTATACCACATCTGTTCTATTATACATCATATGTTACAACGCATCAGTTCAGCTTCATACGTTATACTGCATATGTTCTGTTATGCATCATACGTTATACTCCATCTGTTTAGTTCTGCATCAAACATTTTACTGCATATGTTTTGTTCTCCATCACACATTATACTGCATTTGTTCTATTCTTACGTTATACTGCATATGTTATACTGCATCTGTTCTGCTTCACACGTTATGTTCCATGTGTTCTGTTCTGCATGATACGTTATACTTCATGTGTTCTGCATCATACGTTACACTTGATATGTTATGTTCTGCATTGTAACATCCCAAAAATTTAAATATAGTTTAAGAGAGGTTTTTATAACAGAGAGTGTAACATTCAAGAAATTTGTGGAATGAATTGTGGAGTGTTTTGTGGCTGCCTCCAATAATGCATTTTTCAATTGGGTGTTCCTCATATGCTTTGCAGCTGCCAAAATAAGTCCCAAGGGTCTGCATTTTGAATCTCATATCCCACATTTGTATAAAATGGCAATTACATGATTTAAAATGTTCAATTCGCTGGAATTCACTTCACTGGTTGCATGTGTCCACTTCAAGGAAATATTCACCCCAGATGCGGTCCAAACTGGCTCTTGATGTCCTCATGACATTTCTAGATCTTTCAATCTTCTTTAATTAGAAACAAACTGGAGCTCAATTGGAGGTCTGTGGAGGGAGTTATGCCTATTTTACCGAGAGTGGTCAAATGTATAGTAAATTCACGTCACTGTTTCATGGCCCACTTTCAAGGCTAATTTCACACTAGATGCAGTCCGAATTGACTCTTTGGGCCTTCATGACATTTGTAGCTCTGTCAATCCTCTTTCATTTGCAAGAAACCTGAGCCCAAAACAATATTTGTGGAAGAAGTTATGCCTATTTTACCGAAAGTGATCAAAGTAATGACTTTTCAACCATTCTAGAATTCTCTTTAAGATATTTTCTTACCTTTTAAGATATTTTGATGGAAACTAAGATATTTTCTTGGAAACTAAGATATTTTCTTACCTTTTAAGATATTTTAATGGAATCTAAGATATTTTCATAGAAACTAAGATTTTTTCTTTAGAATCAATCTCCAATTCTCTAGAAATATCTTGGGAAGTCTATAAATAGGGCTAGGGGTGCCAAATGAAGACATAACCCAAAGAATACTCCTACATTCTCTCAAACTATCTTCACTACAAAAAACCTTTCTATACTTTCTCCACCTTAGGAAGAAATCTCTCCAACCAAAGTAGGAGCCAGTAAGTAGAGGAAGAATAGGAAGCTAGGAGAAACCAGTAAGGGGACCTTTCCTTATCCTTCTTTTCTATCCTTTGTTTTGTTGATACTTTCATTATCTTTCTTTAGTTTCTTGCAGTAAGGGGACCTTTCCTTATCCTTCTTTTCTATCCTTTGTTTTGTTGATACTTTCATTATCTTTCTTTAGTTTCTTGCAGTAAGGGGATCTTTCCTTATCCTACTTTTCTATTCTTTGTTTTGTTGGTACTTTCATTATCTTTCTTTGGTTTCTTGGTGTTTCTTTTCTTCATCTTTCTTACACTCCTTTTAATTCTTTAAGTTTGCGCTTTCTTTACCCTTTGAAAGATTATTTTAAAGTTGTTTTCCTCTTTCAACTATTTCTTTGAATACTATGACTACTTTATAACTAAGTAAATGAAATAGAAACCTTTATTATTGATATTAAGCATTTTACTTTTATTTTGAACAACTTCAATCTTTTGTCTTTTGATCAAACCTCTTTTGAAAATTAACATGTATATATATGTCATAAACACAAATTTGTGGTGGTACATGGTTGTTTTATTATACATTCAAGTATGACTTGTGCATGATATGCAATTACTTGGTGAATTGGATGTGAGTAAGTGGTGACATGCATGGTTGCATTGAAATGACGATGGACTTGAATTGTTTAATGACCGATTGGAAATGCCTAGTGGAGAGGCAATATTCTAAGATTACTTGGTGAATGGGCAATACTTAGAATGAGGTGAGATGAAGATGACCTGGTGGAAAGGTCAATACCTAAAATATGATGAAGGTCATTATACAATTCAAGGTCCTAGAACATGTTGCATTGGTGACTGGATAGTAGTAGACCAAGTCCGTAAGTCCTTGAACGGGTTCCCGCCTGAGTGAGTGGAATGCCGTGGACTTGGGGGTTCTCTTGGTGGGGAAATTGCCCTGCTCATGATGATCACATGTTGCGGGGGAGGTCCTGCCGGACACTGAGGGAACTCGACAAATTACGGAGTGTCTACCTCTGGTGGGTCTGATTGAGTGGGAGAATCGGATGCCCAGGGGCTATTTTCGGTGGAGGCGCCACATTGCATTTCGAGTGAAGAGTGAAAATGCATGGTGAAGGTGCATGCATCATGTAGGCTTAGGAGCATACATTAGTGATTGTGTGTTTGATTAAATGGAATTCATACCTGAATCATTGATTGTGATTGATGGTTTGTTTGATTTAGTTTATAATTGTCGATTGCCTTACTATGTGATTGATAGTTTGATGATCATGGATAAGTCTGGAAGTATTATTCTAAAAATGATATTTTCGATGAAATTTCTAAATTTATAAAAGAAAAGGTTTTCCTTGAACTACAATCAATTTTTTATGGTTAAGGAAAGCTCACCCTTGCATTTTGTGTTTTTAACACCTGTGGTGATCTCGAATAACGTTCGGGAGCAGTTGCGGGGTTAAGAAGATGTGGATGTTTCCAATGATTGTTGATACTGTCTTGCCGAGAAGATGTTTTGTTATGTTCGGGGGTAGATTTGCTAAGTAAGTAGAGAGAAAATTATGTAGAATAATAAAATGACAAAGTTATGCAAGGTAGTTGTAATGAACTTTAAATCTTATGTAATAAAAGTGTTGTTTCCTAAATCTCTCTTTTATTTATTACATCATTAACAATCTTAAATTACTAATTAAAAATAAGATAAGTAAATATTGTTATGCACCTGGTTATCTTCTGGCGTGTTTTCTTACGCATTCATACGTTATACTTCGCATATGTTACGTTTTCTTACATCACTCCGCTATATAGCATCTGTTACTGTTCATACATTACCTTACATCATTACGCATCATACGTTATGTAACTGCATCTGTTGATTCGATGCATCTGCATTATGTTCATGACCCGTTGCCGATCATACGTTATACTTGATCTGTTATGTTACGCATCTGAGTTATCTTGCATTGTTCTAAGTATGTTATCTTTGTGTCTGCTTTGTTATGCATCATACATTATCTTTGCCATGTCGATTACCTTGCCCGTCAATACGTTATACTAAATACGATTGCGGTATGCATCGTATAATTATGTCGCATGAGTTCGACTTCAATCGATTATCTTGCATCTAGTTCATGTCATGCACTACGCGTTGTACACTCCTGTTGATTACTGCATCAAGCGCATTTTACTGCATATGTTTTGTTCTCAAATCACATTATACTTGCATTTGTTCTATTCTTAAGTTATCTCGCACATGTTATGTTCATATATTGGCCTCTTTAAATCAATTACGCTTCATGTATGTTTATATTCCATGTATTACATTATAATTATATGTTATACTTAGCGTAATATTCGCATCATAAATTATACTTATTAATATTGTATTGCATCATAATTATACTGCATCTATTAATTCATATATTTTCTTGCTACATTTCTTTTGTTATATCATATGTTATACTACATCATTAAATTGCATAATACGTTATTGCATACGTGCAATTACGCATCATAAGTTATGATGCATCACATTATTCATATATTGCAGCATGTTTTGTTATCATATATTTATACTACATGCGTTACGTTGCATCATATTAACGCATCTGATACATTACGCACTCATTTTGCTAAATGCATTGCGATGCATCATCATTACAATCATCCGGTTGACTTAATACGTTATCTTGCCTCTGTTATTTCAATATGTTATACTACTTCTGTTCTGCATCATCATTAATATTGCATCATTGCAATTACGCATCTACGTTATCTTTTGCATTTGTTCCAAATTACGCATTATACATTTATCGCATTTGTTACGCATCATATATGTTATGTTATTAAATCCTCTGACATCAACTATCTTGATAAATAAGTACATCGTCACGCATATGTTACATTACATCATCGTTTTACTTCATCAGTTATCTTTGTATGTTATCTTGCATCTATTAACTTATTATTTGCCCTACATTTGTTAATATTACATAATACTTATCTTACATATATACATAATAATTATATATTTGTTTTTCTTAAATAATACGTTATCACGCATATGTATTGATAACCAAAATAATATTGTTTATACTATATTACATTTATACATTATAGTACACCATTGCATCTTACTTTATGTTTGCAAGTATTCTTTTCTGCATCATTCTGCGTCATAGAATTTATACTTGTTATTATATTACGCCGAAGTTATCTTTACATTTGTTACGTTCATATGTTATCTTATAATACCTTTTGTTATGCATAAATACATTTATCATCATTACATTGTATAATTTATATACATCGTTGCATTATGCATCATATGGTATATCGATTCAACTTTATAATTATACATACATTACTGTTTATCATCATACGTTATACTAATCTGTTTGAATTCACATCAACGTTTTCTTTACGTATACTTTATTATCATCACATTATACTGCATTTGTTCTATTCTTACATTATCTTGCATATGTTATGTTCATATGTTATCTTTTGCATACATTCACGCTTCATATATTGTATTCCATATTCTTATTCTGCGTTATATGTTATACTTCATGTGTTACGCATCTTACGTTTATCTTAAAATGCATTCTAGCGTCAATGTTGTACTTGTTGTTGTGTTACGCTACAAGTTTCTTTGCGTTTAATTTTGTTCATATGTTATAATGCATACTTTTATTGCTGCATAACACATTATCTTTGCATACAATTGCATTTATCGTCATCGTTATACTAAATGCATTGAATTTATACATCATCAGAATTATCAACATCTATTACGTTGTATACGTTGACCATGGTTAAACTTCATCAGTTATCTTTATCATTCTTTTTATATATATTATATACCATACACATTGCATCATCCCAATATCATGCATATGTTACGATTACATCACCATTATCTTGCAATATTAATTAAATTACCCATTATGTTGCATTTGTTACACTCTTCGCATATTTATGTTTTGCGTCATCGTTTATCTTGCATCTCTTAATTGCATAACTTTGATATGCATATGTTGTTCTATATCATCGTTCTTGTATATTTGTTAGTATATTATATATACGTTGCATTTTGTCGCATTTACATCTTATCATATTGTATCTTACACTTGTATTACCATCATCGTTATACTACAACTGTTTTTTACCTCTCGTTATCTTGCATATGTTATTCATCATAAACTCATAACATATTCTATTCATGTATTATACACATTTGTTGCATCATCGTAATATTGCATACAATTACGTGCATCACCGTTATCTCTTTATACATTCAGTGCGTATACATTATATCGCATTTAATTGCATCCTATATGTTATGTTACTAGCCATAAAGTTTATCTTGCATCTCTTATTCTTTGCATCTTGTTATCTTTTGCATATGTTCTGTTACGTATCATACGTTTCTTGCATCGATTGTATGTTTGTATATTTATCTTTGTCATTACGTGTTATACATTATATACATTTGTTACATCTTACCTGCAAATATGTATACTACATATATTCTGCATCATACGTTATCATATTTGTTTATAATACAGGCATCATACTTTTATCTTTTGCCATATGTTTTGTTCTTCATCATACGTATAGCATCTACTCTGTTCATACATTATACTACATATATTACACATCTTACGATTATGTTGCATATTAAATTGCATCTTATGTTATCTTGCATGTGCGTCATACGTTATATAGTGATACGACATATTCATCTCACAAGTTATCTTACATTTGTTCTGATCATGTATTTATCTTTATCTGCTTTGTTATGCATATTATATTCTCATTATCATTCTGTTGCTAATAAATAGTGCTACTATACAATTGCATTATACTTTATACGTTATACTATCATTGACATATGCATCATATGAGTATATGTATATCGGTTGACTTCATAAATTTATAAATACATTACCTTGTAAATCATACATTATGTTGCATATTAGTGCATGTCTTATGTTATTATCTTTAAATACGATGCAAGTAAATACGTTATATGATATTATATTCTGCATCCTGAGAATATACATTTGTTACGTTCATATGTTATCTTGCATCTGCTTTTGTTATGCATCATACATTATACGCATACGTTATTATCATCATACGTTATACTACATACGTGCAGTATGCATCATATGTTATAAACATAGTTAGAACTTTATCGTTATCTTAAATACGTTACGTTACCATCATACAGCTATCTTGCGTAATTCTTGTTTCTTCATCTGTTATATAGCATCATTCTATTCGTATTATACTACGTATTCACGCATCATATCATCATGTTGCATCTCTACTACATTCGCATCTTATCATTATCTTTATCGTTACAAATCATCGTTATACTTGATCATTATCTTCGCATCACAAGTTATACTACATTTGTTACATTCATATCTTATCTCTTGCTCTGCTTTTGTTATGCATCGCATTATCTTTTGCATACATTCAATATATCATCATTATATTCTGTTATGCATCATATGTGCCTCTTCATCGATTAACCATCGTTATCTTGCATCTATTATTGTTATGCATCTAAGGTTATACTACAATATTAATTCTGCATCAGCGTTTCTGCATATGTTCTATACATTATACTGCATTATTCTATTCTTATGTATTATCGCATACTGTTATGTTATATATTTATCTTATCTATTATATAACCATGTGTTATGTCTTCCATGTGTTACATTACTGCGTTATATATTTTATACTTCATGTGTTGCATCTCGTTATACTTGATATATTAAATTCTGCATCATAAGTTATCTTTGGCTTTTACATTCTGTATTTTATTTATCTGTTTTGTTACGCATCATAAATGTTATCTTTTGCATCTGACGCATTACGCATCGTCGGTTATCTTGCATCATTACGCTTACGCATACATCACGTTACATTTGTCACTAGTTCGAGCTTCATACGTTACTTGCATCTGTTCTTTTCATATGTTATACTACATTCGTCCTTTGCATTCATATATAATATTGCATGCTTTGCGATTACGTGCATCTACGTTATCATCTTTTGGATCTGTTCAATTACGCGCTTACTACATTATACTGCATTTGTTCTGCATCATGTATGTATGTTATTCGCGTCGTCGTTCTCTTCGCGTCTCTTACGTTGCACATCATACATTGTCACGCTTACATTACGCATCCTCGTTTTATCTTGCATTTCACAAGCACTATGCTCGTGTATGTTGCCTGCATGTCATTGCTCGTCATACATTATACTTTTGCATTTGTTACGTCGCCACATGCTGTATCACGCATATGTTTGTCGCTTAAGTCATCGTTACATACTACAAGCTGTTTTTACATATATGCGTGTATATTGCATGCATACGTTATCACGCATCTGTTATGCTATACGCCATGTTGCTGTTCATACATTATACTACATATTTGTTTTGCGTCAATACAGTTACGTTGCGCATCACGTTACATTGCTGCGTCCATATGTCATATCATACGTCTGCAGTCATCGTGTATACTTGATCTATGTTATGTTACGCATCACAAGTTATCTTTTGCCTTTGATTACTGTTCATATGTTTCTCTTGCATCTGCTTTGTTTAAATACACATTCTATTTTTATCAATTACATTTATGCATATGCATTATCAATATATACAGTACATTTATACACCGTATGTTATAGCAGCGTGATTCAACTTCATAAGTTATCTTTTGCCATCTTTTAATTTATACATCATCACGTTATACTCCATACATTTGAATTACTTGCATCAAGCATTTCTGTGTTTTGTTCTCCAACTTTATTATCTGTCGCATTTGTTCTATTCTTTACGTTATCTTGCATATGTATGTTGTATGTTATGCTTTATAATTACATACGTATATTTATGTTACCATGTGTTATTCCGTCATATGTTATACTTCATGTTATTCTGCATCTTTCGTTATACCAATGTATAATATTACGCATCATAAGTTATCGCGCATCATCTTTTTGTTCATATGTTATACGTAAATACGTTTTTTGTTGTGCATCATATGTTATCTTAAATCACGTTGCGATTACGCATAAATACGTTACCTTGCATACATTGATCTGCATCGTTTTATCATCGTTCACGTCATACAAGTTATAGTGCATGTTGAATTCTGCATTATACATTATACTGCATTTGT
>JALJEV010000365.1:0-47942 GCA_026586105.1 Hylodesmum podocarpum
GGTGATACCGCTACGTGGGTGTTGATTGTCTTACTATGTGATTGATATTTTGATGATCATGGATATGTATGGAAGTATTATTCTAAAAATGATATTTTCGGTGAAATTTCTAAATTTATAAAAGAAAAGGTTTTCCTTGAACTTCAATCAATTTTTTATAATTATAGTTATGAAAGCTCACCCTTGCACTGTTTTTAACACCTGGTGGCATCTCAAATTGAACGCTCGGAGAGCAGATTTGGCAGGTTAAGTAGCGTTGTCACCGGTTGTTGCTACTATCTCTTTGCTATGAAGGTGTCATATGTTTTCGCGGTGTTGTCATTACCGGTAGATTGCTCTAAGGTAAGTAAAGGTAGCGTTATGTAAAATAATAAAAGGACAAAGTTATCAAATCTATTTGTCATGAACATTAAATCTTATGTAATGAAAGTGTTGTTTCCTAAATCTCTTTATTTACTACATCATTAACCACTTTAAATTACTAATTAAAAATAAGTAAAATAAGTAAATACCGCCGGATGCCGCACCCGTCGAAGTTACACCACTACTAAAGCGGGTAATCATTGAGTTTGGTGTAAAATGCTACCCGCATGCAAAATACTAGCAGTAGTACCACCGGAGATGCCATCAGCCGAGATGTCGTATTGACCAATGACTAGTTTGGAGATACCATTTCTAAATGTGACTGCCGGATCTCGTCGCCGTCGAAAATGCTACCCGTATGTAAAATACTACAGCAGTAGTACTTCATCGAGATGCTACGAGATTCCCGAGCTAAATCAAGTAATCGCTGGGATCGTAAATTAGCCGCATTAAAATACTACTTTGGAGATACGCTCATTTTCTAAATCGGGCAAGGTGATCGACTGTGAGCGGCACTTGAGTCGTTGCCAATGACGAAAATGCTACCCGTACGTAAACTACTACCGCAGTAGTATTACACGGAGATACATCGCCCGAGATACCGTTGACCGCACTGGTTTGAGATACCATTTCTAAATTGGGAGTGCCGAGTCGTTCGTCGAAAATGCTACCCGTATAGAAAATACTACCACTGCAGGTACCATCGTGAGATGCTACTCCCGAAGCAATACTGATTTAGCCGCAGACTGGCCGGGAGATACCGCTACTAGAGCGGGCACCGCCGAGTCGTTTTGGTCGTCGAAAATGCTACCCGTAAAAAAAAATACTACCGGCAGTAAGTACCACCGGAGATGCTATACCCGAGATACCGCCGGACTGCGCCGCACTCCGCCGGAGATACCATTTCTAAATTGGTCGTCGGATCTGTTCGTCATTAAAAATGCTACCCGTACGTAAAATACTACTCGTAGGCAGTAAGACACCGAGATGCTACTTCCGGCTAGCGCATTGACGAGTCGCACTCGTCTGAGATACCACTACTAGAGCGGCACCGCCTTAGCCGTCAAGTCGAAAAATGCTACCCTACGTAAAATACTATCGCAGTAGTACTACCGGAGATGCTACTCCCCGAGATAGACTCCGTTTCTGAGATACCATTTCTAAATTGGTCGTCGGACGTCGGGCAAGAAAAAATGCTACCCGACGTAAAATACTACCGGCAGTAGTACACCGGAGATGCTACTTCCCGAGCTACCGTTGGACGAGCCGCACTGGTTTGGAGATACCGCTACTAAACTGGCAATCGCTGAGTGAGCCGTTTGTCGAAAATGCTACCCGTACAAACTACTACATCGCAGTAGTACAACCGGAGATGCTACGAGATTTCCCGCCCAAGATACGGGATTTCTAAATTGGGCGCGAGACTTCGTTTGATATACCATTTCTATAATGCACTGAGCGCTTGAGCCGTTTGAGATAAAAATGCTACCCGCATGCAAAAATACTACCGCAGTAAGTACTACCGGAGATGCTTCGCCGAGATACCGCTGGACGAGATAGCCGCACCGTCTGGAGATACCATTTCTAAATTGGCACGCCGTGAGTCGTTGCCGAAAATGCTACCCGTATTTAAAATACTACCCAGTAGCGAGATGCTACCGAGCTACCTGACGAGTGAGATACCACTACTATGAGCTGGGCATCACGAGCAGTTTTGTCGTTTAAAAAAATGCTACCCGTATTTAAACTACTACCGCAGTAGTACTATCGGAGATGCTACTCCCGAGATACTGGAAGGATGACGACCGCACGTCAAGATACCATTTCTAAATTGGTCGGGCCGGAGTCGTTGCCATTCGAAAATGCTACCCGTACAGAAAATACTACTGCAGGTAAGTACCACTGGAGATGCTACTTCCCGAGCTACATTGGATTTAGCCGCACTCGTTTGAGATACCGCTACTAAAGGGCACACGCCGAGCTGCCGTCAGGTTTAAAATGCTACCCGCATGCAAACTACTACCGCAGGAAGTGTACTACCGGAGATGCTACTTCCCGAGATACCGTTGACGAGCCGCACTCGTCTGGAGATACCATTTCTAAATTGGCAATTGTCGGAGTCTTCGTGTCCAAAAATGCTACCCGTATTGCAAAATACTACCGCAGTAAGATTTTCATCGGAGATGCTACTTCCCGAGATATCGCCGACGAGCCGCACTCGTTTGAGATACCATCACTGGGAGCGGGCACCGCCGAGTCGCAATGTCTTAAAAATGCTACCCGCATATAAAAATACTACTTGCAAGGTAAAGTACTACCGGAGATGCTATTCCCGAGATACCGTTTGACGAGCCGCATTATTTTGAGATACCATTTCTAAAGCGGCACCGGGATTGCAGGTTGTAAAAATGCTACCCGTACAGAAACTACTACCGCAGTAGTACTATCGAGATGCTATTTCCCGAGATACCGCCGGACGAGCCGCACTGTCGGAGATACCGTACATTTCTAGAGCGGGCACCGTCGTCCGTCGGTTGTCGAAAAATGCTACCCGTACGTAAAATACTACCGCAGGGTACTACGATCGGAGATGCTACTCCCGAGATACCGTTGATGACGAGCCGCACTGCCTGAGATACCATTTCTAAATTCGCAACCGCTTTGATCCGTTTGCCGAAAATGCTACCCGCATGTAAAATACTACGCAGTAGTACTACCGAGATGCTACTTCCCGAGATACGTTGGACCGGATCTAGCCGCACTCGGCCGGAGATACCATTTCTAAGCGGCACGCTGCCGGAGTCGTTTGTCGAAAATGCTACCCGTACGTAAAAATACTACGCAGTAGTACCACCGGAGATGCTATTGCCCGAGATACCGCCGGACGAAACCGCACCGTTTGGAGATACCATTTCTAAATAGAGGGCACCGCCGAGAGTTGCGGTGTCGAAAATGCTACCCGTACGTAAAATACTACCGCAGTAAGACACGGAGATGCTACTTCCCGAGATACCGCGGACGAGCCGCACTGTCGAGATACCATTTCTAAATTGGGTCGTCGGAGTCGTCGCGTCGAAAAATGCTACCCGTACGTAAAATACTATCGCAGTAAGTACTACCGGAGATGCTACTTCCCGAGCTACCGCCGGACGAGCCGCACTGGCTTCTGGAGATACCGCCACTATACGGGCACCGCCGGAGTCGTCTTTGTCGAAAATGCTACCCGTACGTAAACTACTACCGCAGTAGTACCACCGGAGATGCTATTGCCCGAGATACCGCCGGACCACCGCACCCGTCTGGGAGATACCATTTCTAAATTGGTCGTTTGCCGAGCCGCGCCGTCGAAAATGCTACCCGTACGTAAAATATACTACCGGCAGTAGTACTACCGGAGATGCTACTTCCCGAGCTACCGCCGGACGAGCCGCACCCGTTGAGATACCGCCACTAAAGGAGGGCACCGCCGAGCCGTTGCCGTCGAAAATGCTACCCGCATTTAAAATACTACCGCAGTAAGTACTATCGGAGATGCTACGCCCGAGATACCGCTGGACGAGCCGCACCGTTTTGAGATACCATTTCTAAATGGGCACCGCCGCTGCCGCCGGCGAAAATGCTACCCGTACAAAAACTACTACCGCAGTAGTACTCATCGGAGATGCTATCGCTCGAGATACACGGACGAGCCGCACCGTTTCGGAGATACCATTTCTAAATTGGGCACCGCCGTGATCTGTCGTCAAAAATGCTACCCGTATTTAAAATACTACCTAGGTAGTACTACGGAGATGCTACTTCCCGAGCTAGCTACCGGACAAGAGCCGCACTGTCTGGAGATACCACTACTGATCCGGCATCACGAGCCGCGTCGATTGTCGAAAATGCTACCCGTACAGTAAACTACTACCGCAGTAGACTATCGAGATGCTATCGCCTCGAGATACCGCTCGGACTAGCCGCACCGGGTTTTGAGATACCATTTCTAAATTGGGAATTCGGATGAGTTGTCGAAATGCTTACGAAAATGCTACCCGCATGTAAAATACTACCGCAAAGCTTACACCGGAGATGCTACTTCCCGAGCTACCGCCGGGGAGCCGCACTCGTCTGGAGATACAACCACTATAGAGCGGCACCGCCGGAGTCGTTGTCGAAAATGCTACCCGTACGTAAACTACTACCGCAGTAGTACCACGGAGATGCTATCGCCCGAGATACCGCCGGGACGAGCCGCACCGTTCGAAGATACCATTTCTAAATCGGGCATCGCGAGCCGGAGTCTGTCGAAAATGCTACCCGTACAGTAAAATACTACCGCAGTAGTAGCACCTATCGGAGATGCTACTTCCGAGATACCGGGACGAGCCGCACCGTTTGAGATACCATTTAAATTGGCATCACGCCGAGTCTTTTCTGTCGAAAATGCTACCCGTACGAAAACTACTACTGCAGGTAGTACTACTGGAGATGCTACTGCCCGAGATACCGCTGGACTAGCTGCACCTGTCGGAGATACCATTTCTAAATTGGGAAACCGCATGAGTCGCGCGTCGAAAAATGCTACCCGTATTTAAAAATACTACCGCAGTAGTACTCACTGGAGATGCTACTTCCCGAGATACCGCTGGACGAGCCGCACCCGTTCTGAGATACCAACCACTAAACGGCATCGCCGTGAGTCGTTTGTCGAAAAATGCTACCCGTATAAACTACTACCGCAGTAGTACATCGGAGATGCTATCGCCCGAGATACCGCTGACCACCGCACTGTCGAGATACCATTTCTAAATTGGGGACCGTCGGACGTTTTGTCGAAAATGCTACCCGCATAAAAAATACTACCGCAGTAGTACTATCGGAGATGCTACTTCCCGAGATACCGCCGGACGAGCCGCACCGTTGAGATACCGCTACTAGAGCGGCACCGCCGAGTCGCCGTGTCGAAAATGCTACCCCGTATGTAAACTACTACATCGCAGTAAGATTCACCGGAGATGCTATCGCCCGAGATACCACTGACCAGCCGCACTCGCTTCGGAGATACCATTTCTAAATTGGGCACGCCGTGAGCCGTCATTGTCGAAAATGCTACCCGTACGTAAAATACTACCGCAGTAGTACTCACCGGAGATGCTACTTCCCGAGATACCGCTGGACTAGCTGCACCGTCTGAGATACCATTTCTAAAAAGGGCACGATCCGAGCTTTGTCGAAAATGCTACCCGTACGTAAAATACTACCGCAGTAGTAAGATTCATCGGAGATGCTACTTCCCGAGATACCGTTGACTAGCCGCATTTGAGATACCGCCGGGAGCGGCACGCGTCGAGTCGTTTTGTCGAAAATGCTACCCGTACGTAAAATACTACCGCAGTAGTACTACCGGAGATGCTACGCCCGAGATACCGCCGGACGAGCCGCACTCGTGAGATACCATTTCTAAATTGGGCATCGCCGGAGTCCGTTGCCGAAAATGCTACCCGTACGTAAAATACATCGCAGTAAGACGTCGGAGATGCTACTTCCCGAGATACCGTTGGACAAGCCGCACCCGTCTGGAGATACCATTTCTAAAGAGCGGCACCGCCGGAGTCGTTGGTGTCGAAAATGCTACCCGTACGTAAAATACTACCGCAGTAAGACTACCGGAGATGCTACTTCCCGAGATACCGCCGGACGAGCCGCACTTCTGAGATACCATTTCTAAAGCGGCACTCGCGCCGAGAGCCGTTCGTTTGTCGAAAATGCTACCCGTACGTAAAAACTACTACCGCAGTAGTACCACCGAGATGCTACTTCCCGAGATATGCCGCACCGTTTGAGATACCATCACTAAATTGGCACCGCATTGAGTCGCTTGTCGAAAATGCTACCCGTACGTAAAATACTACCGCAGTAAGATCGGAGATGCTATCGCCCGAGATACCGCTGGACGAGCCGCACCGTTTGAGATAATTTCTAAATCCCGTCATCTGTCGAAAAATGCTACCCGTACGTAAAATACTACCGCAGTAGTACACGGAGATGCTATTTCCCGAGATACCACTTGGACTAGTCGACACCGGAGATACCATTTCTAGAGCGGCATCGCCGGAGTCGCGCACGTCGAAAATGCTACCCGTACGTAAAATACTATCCGCAGTAACTACCGGAGATGCTACTTCCCGAGATACCGTTGACGAGCCGCACCGTTTGAGATACCATTTCTAAATTACAGGCACGCATCCGAGAATTGTCGAAAATGCTACCCGTACGTAAAATACTACCGCAGGTAAGTACTCACCGGAGATGCTACGCCCGAGATACCGCTGGACTAGCCGCACCGTTTGAGATACCATTTCTAAATTGCATCGCCGTGAGTCGTCGTCATTCGAAAATGCTACCCGTACGTAAAATACTACTCCGGCAGTAGTAGTACTACCGGAGATGCTACTTCCCGAGCTACGCCGGACGAGCCGCACCGTTTGAGATACCGCTACAGAGCGGCACCGCCGAGTCGTTTGTCGAAAATGCTACCCGTACGTAAACTACTACCGCAGTAAGTACTACCGGAGATGCTATCGCCCGAGATACCCCGGACGACCCGCACCGTCGAAGATACCATTTCTAAATTGGTCGCCGGAGTCGCGTCGAAAATGCTACCCGTATTTAAAATACTACCGCAGTAGTACACCGGAGATGCTACTTCCCGAGCTACCGCCGGACGAGCCGCACCGTCTGAGATACCATTACTAGAGCGGCACGCCGAGCCGTCTGTCGAAAATGCTACCCGTACAGTAAATACTACCGCAGTAAGATACTATCGGAGATGCTACTTACCCGAGATACCGCGGGACCAGCCGCACCCGTTTGGAGATACCATTTCTAAATTGGGCACCGCCGAGTCTGCCATTGTCGAAAATGCTACCCGTACGTAAAATACTACCGCAGTAAGTATTATCGGAGATGCTACTTCCCGAGATACCGCTGACGAGCCGCACCGTTTGAGATACCATTTCTAAATGAGCGGCACCGCCGATCTGTCGTGTCGAAAATGCTACCCGTACGAAAATACTACGCAGTAGTACTACCGGAGATGCTATCGCCCGAGATACACGACTCAGCCGCACGTTTGGAGATACCATTTCTAAATTGGGCACCGCGATCTCGGATCTCGAGCCGCTTCGAAAATGCTACCCGTACGTAAAATACTACCGCAGTAGTACTATCGGGAGATGCTACTTCCCGAGCTACCGATGGACGAGCCGCACCGCACTGGATGAGATACCATTTCTAAATTAGCGGCACCGCCGAGCCGTTTTGTCGAAAATGCTACCCGTACGTAAACTACTACCGCAGTAAGACTCACCGGAGATGCTATCGCCCGAGATACCGACGGATCACCGCACTCGTCGAGATACCATTTCTAAATTGGGCACTGCCGGATCTGTCGCTGTCGAAAATGCTACCCGTACAGAAAATACTACTGCAGGTAGTACTACTGGAGATGCTACTTCCCGAGCTACCGTTGACGAGCTGCACCTGTCGGAGATACCGCTACTAGAGCGGGCAATCGCCGTGAGTCGTTTTGTCGAAAATGCTACCCGTACGTAAACTACTACCGCAGTAAGTACCATCGAGATGCTATCGCCTCGAGATACCGTTGGACGACCGCACCGTTTGAGATACCATTTCTAAATCGCGCGTCGGACGTCGCCATTGTCGAAAATGCTACCCGTACAGAAAATACTACTGCAGGTAGTACTACTGGAGATGCTACTTCCCGAGCTACCGTCGGGACGAGCCGCACCGCCGATGAGATACCACTACTAGAGCGGCACGCCGGAGTCAGTTTGTCGAAAATGCTACCCGTACAGAAACTACTACTGCAGGTAGTACTACTGGAGATGCTACTGCCCGAGATACCGCTGGACCAGCTGCACCTGTCGAGATACCATTTCTAAATTGGGCACTGCCGGAGCTGTCGTCGAAAATGCTACCCGTACAGAAAATACTACTGCAGGTAGTACTACTGGAGATGCTACTTCCCGAGCTACCGCTGGACGAGCTGCACCTGTCGGAGATACCACTACTAGAGCGGGCACTGCCGGAGCTGTCGGTGTCGAAAATGCTACCCGTACAGAAACTACTACCGCAGTAGTACATCGGAGATGCTACGCCCGAGATACCGCCGGACGAGCCGCACCGTTTGAGATACCATTTCTAAATTGGGCGTTTTCTGATCGTCGCTGTCGAAAATGCTACCCGTACGAAAACTACTACCGCAGTAGTACTACGGAGATGCTACTTCCCGAGATACGTTGGACGAGCCGCACCGTTTGGAGATACCATTTCTAAATTGGGGGTGAGTCGCCGGAGTCGTTTGTCGAAAATGCTACCCGTACGTAAAATACTACCGCAGTAGTACCATCGGAGATGCTACTTCCCCGAGATACCTGGACGAGCCGCACCGTCTGGAGATACCATTTCTACGGCACCGCCGAGTCGGAGTCGTCGTGTCGAAAATGCTACCCGTACGTAAAATACTACCGCAGTAGTACTCACCGGAGATGCTACTTCCCGAGATACCGCCGGACGAGCCGCACCGTTTGGAGATACCATTTCTAAATTGGGGCGTCGGAGTCCGTCGTTGTCGAAAATGCTACCCGTACAAAAATACTACCGCAGGTAGTACATCGGAGATGCTACGCCCGAGATACCGCCGGGACGAGCCGCACCGTCGGAGATACCATTTCTAAAGGGCACCACGGAGTCGTCGTTTGTCGAAAATGCTACCCGTACGTAAAATACTACCGCAGTAGTACATCGGAGATGCTACTCGCCCGAGATACCGCCGGATCACCGCACTCGTTTGAGATACCATTTCTAAATTGGCGTGATCGGACGGTTGTCGAAAATGCTACCCGTACAGAAAATACTACTGCAGGTAGTACTACTAGAGATGCTACTTCCCGAGCTACCGTTGTACGAGCTGCACCTGTCGGAGATACCGCTACTAGAGCGGGCATTGCCGGAGCTGTCTGTGTCGAAAATGCTACCCGTACAGAAACTACTACTGCAGGTAGTACTACTGGAGATGCTACTGCCCGAGATACCGCTGGACGAGCTGCACCTGTCGGAGATACCATTTCTAAATTGGGCAGTGCCGGATCTGTCGCTGTCGAAAATGCTACCCGTACAGAAAATACTACTGCAGGTAGTACTACTGGAGATGCTACTTCCCGAGCTACCGCTGGACGAGCTGCACCTGTCGGAGATACCATTTCTAAATTGGGCACTGCCGGAGCTGTCGCTGTCGAAAATGCTACCCGTACGTAAACTACTATCGCAGTAGTACCACCGGAGATGCTATCGCCCGAGATACCGCTGGGATCACCGCACCGTTCTGGAGATACCATTTCTAAATTGGGCACTGTCGGAGTTGTCGTGTCGAAAATGCTACCCGTACAGAAAATACTACTGCAGGTAGTACTACTGGAGATGCTACTTCCCGAGCTACCGCTGGACGAGCTGCACCTGTCGGAGATACCGCTACTAAATGGGCACCGCCGAGTCGTTTGTCGAAAATGCTACCCGTACGTAAACTACTACCGCAGTAGTACTACCGGAGATGCTATCGCCCGAGATACCGTTGGACGAGCCGCACCGTTTGGAGATACCATTTCTAAATTGGCACGTCGGAGTCGTTGTCGAAAATGCTACCCGTACAGAAAATACTACTGCAGGTAGTACTATTGGAGATGCTACTTCCCGAGCTACCGCTGGACGAGCTGCACCTGTCGGAGATACCGCTACTAGAGCGGCACTGCCGGAGCTGTTTGTCGAAAATGCTACCCGTACGTAAACTACTACCGCGCAGTAGTACATCGGAGATGCTATCGCCCGAGATACCGCTGGGGACCGCACTGTTTGAGATACCATTTCTAAATTGGGCGGCACCGCCGTTTCGTCTTTGTCGAAAATGCTACCCGTACGTAAAATACTATCGCAGTAGTACATCGGAGATGCTACTTCCCGAGATACCACGGACGAGCCGCACTCGTCGAGATACCATTACTAAAGCGGGCACCGCCGTGAGTCGTTTGTCGAAAATGCTACCCGTACGTAAACTACTACCGCAGTAGTACTCATCGGAGATGCTATCGCCCGAGATACCGCTGACGACCGCACGTTTGGAGATACCATTTCTAAATGGGGTGAGCCGTTCCGTCGAAAATGCTACCCGCGTAAAAATACTATCGCAGTAAGTACTACCGGAGATGCTACTTCCCGAGCTACCACCGGACGAGCCGCACTTCTGGAGATATACCATTTACTAGAGCGGGCACCGCCGAGAGTCGTTTTGTCGAAAATGCTACCCGTACGTAAAATACTACCGCAGTAAGACTATCGGAGATGCTACTTCCCGAGATATCACTGACGAGCCGCACCGTTTGGAGATACCATTTCTAAATTGGGCATCGCCGGAGTCGTTTGTCGAAAATGCTACCCGTACAGAAAATACTACTGCAGGTAGTACTACTGGAGATGCTACTTCCCGAGATACCGCTGGACGAGCTGCACCTGTCGGAGATACCATTTCTAAGCGGGAATCGCGGAGCTCGTCGTGTCGAAAATGCTACCCGTACAGAAAATACTACTGCAGGTAGTACTACTGGAGATGCTACTTCCCGAGCTACCGCTGGACGAGCTGCACCTGTCGGAGATACCATTTCTAAAATTGGCACCGCCGATCCGTGGTGTCGAAAATGCTACCCGTACGTAAAATACTACCGCAGTAGTACTACATCGGAGATGCTACTTCCCGAGCGAGATACCGCTGGACGAGCTGCACCTGTCGGAGATACCATTTCTAAATTGGGCAGTGCCGGATCTGTCGCTGTCGAAAATGCTACCCGTACAGAAAATACTACTGCAGGTAGTACTACTGGAGATGCTACTTCCCGAGATACCGCTGGACGAGCTGCACCGTTTGGAGATACCCCACTAAAGCGGGCACCGCCGGAGTTGTTTGTCGAAAATGCTACCCGTACGTAAAATACTACCGCAGTAGTACTATCGGAGATGCTACATCGCCCGAGATACCATTGACGGACCAAGCACCGTCTGAGATACCATTTCTAAATTGGGCACCGCGGAGTCGCCGTCGAAAATGCTACCCGTATTTAAAATACTACCGCAGTAAGACTATCGGAGATGCTACTTCCCGAGCTACCGCTGGACGAGCCGCACTGTTCTGAGATACCGCTACTAAGCGGGCACCGCCGTGAGCCGTTGCCGGTGTCGAAAATGCTACCCGTACGTAAACTACTACTACCGCAGTAGTACTCACCGGAGATGCTATCGCTCGAGATACCGCCGGACCACCGCACCGTTTGGAGATACCATTTCTAAATTGGGAATCGCCGGACCGAGCCGTGTCGAAAATGCTACCCGTACAGAAAATACTACTGCAGGTAGTACTACTAGAGATGCTACTTCCCGAGCTACCGTTGTACGAGCTGCACCTGTCGGAGATACTGCTACTAGAGCGGCACGCCGTGAGTCTTTCGGTGTCGAAAATGCTACCCGTACGTAAACTACTACCGCAGTAGTACCACCGGAGATGCTACGCCCGAGATACCGGACCACCGCACTGGTTTGAGATACCATTTCTAAAATGGGCCGGCCGATCCGTCCTGTCGAAAATGCTACCCGTACGTAAAAATACTACCGCAGTAAGACTACACGGAGATGCTACTTCCCGAGCTACCGTTGACGAGCCGCACCGTTTGGAGATACCGCTACCACTAGAGCGGGCACCGCCGAAATTTGTGTCGAAAATGCTACCCGTACGTAAACTACTACCGCAGCAGTAAGTACTATCGGAGATGCTATCGCCCGAGATACCGCCGACAACCGACCGTTTGGAGATACCATTTCTAAATTGGTCGCCGGATCGTCGCTTGTCGAAAATGCTACCCGTACGTAAAAATACTACCGCAGTAGTACTACTGGAGATGCTACTTCCCGAGCTACCACCGGACGAGCTGCACCTGTCAGAGATACCGCTACTAGAGCGGCACCGCCGAGTGAGTCGTTGTCGAAAATGCTACCCGTACGTAAACTACTACCGCAGTAAGTATCACCGGAGATGCTACGCCCGAGATACCGCTGGACAAAGCCGCACCGTTTGAGATACCATTTCTAAATCGTCGCACCGCCGGAGCCGTCGTTGTCGAAAATGCTACCCGTATTTAAAATACTACCGCAGTAGTACTCATCGGAGATGCTACTTCCCGAGATACCGCGGACGAGCCGCACCGTCGAGATACCATTTACTAGAGGCACGCACCGGAGTCTTTGTCGAAAATGCTACCCGCACGTAAAATACTACCGCAGTAGTACTACCGGAGATGCTATCGCCCGAGATACCGGATCAGCCGCACCGTTTGGAGATACCATTTCTAAATTGGCGGGCACGGAGTCGTCATTGCCGAAAATGCTACCCGTACGCAAAAAATACTACCGCAGTAAGACACCGGAGATGCTACTTCCCGAGCTACCCGGACGAGCCGCACTGTTTGAGATACCATTTCTAAAGCGGCATCGCCGAGTCGTTTGTCGAAAATGCTACCCGTACGTAAAATACTACCGCAGTAGTACTACCGGAGATGCTACTTCGCCCGAGATACCGCCGGGACGAGCCGCACTCCGGGAGATACCATTTCTAAATGGCACCGCTGAGTCGTTGTCGAAAATGCTACCCGTACGTAAAATACTACCGCAGTAAGACTACCGGAGATGCTATCGCCCGAGATACCGCCGGGACACCGCACGTTTGGAGATACCATTTCTAAATTGGCACTCGCCGGAGCCGTTGTCGAAAATGCTACCCGTACGTAAAAATACTACCGCAGTAGTACTACGGAGATGCTACTTCCCGAGATACCGCCGGACGAGCCGCACTGTTGGAGATACCATTTCTAAGCGGCATCGCCGGAGTCGTCGGTGTCGAAAATGCTACCCGTACGTAAACTACTACCGCAGTAGTACTCACCGGAGATGCTACTGCCCGAGATACCGCTGGACCACCGCACCGTTGAGATACCATTTCTAAATTGGGCACTGCCGGATCTGTCGTTGTCGAAAATGCTACCCGTACAGAAAATACTACTGCAGGTAGTACTACTGGAGATGCTACTTCCCGAGCTACCGTTGACGAGCCGCACTCCGGAGATACCATTTACTAAAGCGGGCACCGCCGTGAGTCGTTTGTCGAAAATGCTACCCGTACGTAAACTACTACCGCAGTAGTACTACCGGAGATGCTATCGCCCGAGATACCGCCGGACCAGCCGCACACCGTTCGGAGATACCATTTCTAAATGGGCATCGGAGTTGTCGTTGCCGAAAATGCTACCCGTACAGAAAATACTACTGCAGTAGTACTACTGGAGATGCTACTTCCCGAGCTACCGCTGGACGAGCCGCACTCGTTTGGAGATACCGCATTACTAAATTGGGCACCTTCGTGAGTCTTTGTCGAAAATGCTACCCGTACGTAAAATACTACTCGCAGTAGTACTATCGGAGATGCTACGCCCGAGATACCGTTGGACACCGCACTGTCTGAGATACCATTTCTAAATTGGCACGCCGGAGTCGTCGTTTGTCGAAAATGCTACCCGTACAGAAAATACTACTGCAGGTAGTACTACTGGAGATGCTACTTCCCGAGCTACCGCTGGACGAGCTGCACCTGTCGGAGATACCACTACTAGAGCGGGCACTGCCGGAGCTGTCGGTGTCGAAAATGCTACCCGTACAGAAACTACTACTGCAGTAGTACTCATCGGAGATGCTATCTTCCCGAGATACCGTTGACAGCCGCACCGTTTGAGATACCATTTCTAAATCGGGCGCCGCTGATTGCCGGAGTCGTTGTTCGAAAATGCTACCCGTACAGAAAATACTACTGCAGGTAGTACTACTGGAGATGCTACTTCCCGAGCTACCGCTGGACGAGCTGCACCTGTCGGAGATACCACCACTATAGCGGGCACTGCCGGAGCTGTCGGTGTCGAAAATGCTACCCGTACAGAAACTACTACTGCAGGTAGTACTACTGGAGATGCTACTGCCCGAGATACGGGACGAGCCGCACCGTTTGAGATACCATTTCTAAATTGGCATCGCGATTCGTCGGACCGTTGTCGAAAATGCTACCCGTACGTAAAAATACTACCGCAGTAAGTACCATCGGAGATGCTATCGCTTCCCGAGATACCGCCGGACGAGCCGCACCGTCGGAGATACCATTTCTAAATTGGGCACCGAGTCTTTCGTGTCGAAAATGCTACCCGTACGTAAAAATACTACCGCAGTACTATCGGAGATGCTACTTTCCCGAGATACCGGACGAGCCGCACTCGTTTGAGATACCGCACTAAAGGGCACCGCCGAGTCGTTTGTCGAAAATGCTACCCGTACGTAAAATACTACCGCAGTAGTACTACTGGAGATGCTACTTCCCGAGATACCGCGGACCAGCCGCACGTCTGGAGATACCATTTCTAAATTGGCACGCGCCGAGTGCTGTGTCGAAAATGCTACCCGTACGTAAAATACTATCGCAGTAGTACTACGGAGATGCTACTTCC
This sequence comes from Hylodesmum podocarpum, assembly GCA_026586105.1. Lineage (NCBI taxonomy): Eukaryota > Viridiplantae > Streptophyta > Magnoliopsida > Fabales > Fabaceae > Hylodesmum > Hylodesmum podocarpum. The sequence goes on from JALJEV010000365.1 coordinate 15,009, forward strand.
CGAGATAGCGCCGGACGAGCCGCACGTTGAGATACCATTACTAAATGGGCACCGCCGAGCCGCTTGCCTGTCGAAAATGCTACCCGTACAAAAACTACTACCGCAGTAGTACTATCGGAGATGCTACTTCCCGAGATACCACGGACTAGCCGCACCGTTTGGAGATACCATTTCTAAATTGGGTGAACGCCGGAGCCGTCATTGTCGAAAATGCTACCCGTACGTAAAATACTACCGCAGTAGTACACCGGAGATGCTACTTCCCGAGATACCGCCGGACGAGCCGCACCGTTTGGAGATACCATTTCTAAAGCGGGCACCGCCGGAGAGTTTTGTCGAAAATGCTACCCGTACGTAAACTACTACCGCAGTAAGTACTCATCCGAGAGATGCTACTTCCCGAGATACCACCGGACGAGCCGCACCGTCGGAGATACCATTTCTAAATGGGCATCGCCGGAGTCGTCGTTTGTCGAAAATGCTACCCGTACGTAAAATACTACCGCAGTAGTACACCGGAGATGCTACTTCCCGAGATACCGCCGGACGAGCCGCACCGTCGAGATACCATTTCTAAATTGGGTGCGCTGAGTCGATCCGTGTCGAAAATGCTACCCGTACGTAAAATACTACCGCAGTAGTACTACCGGAGATGCTACTTCCCGAGATACCGCCGGACGAGCCGCACCGTTTGAGATACCATTTCTAAAGAGCGGGCACCGCCGAGCCGTAGGGTGTCGAAAATGCTACCCGTACGTAAAATACTACCGCAGTAGTACTACCGGAGATGCTACGCCCGAGATACCGGACGAGCCGCACCCGTTTGAGATACCATTTCTAAATCGGGAACCGCCGAGATCGTTTCGATTGTCGAAAATGCTACCCGTACAGAAAATACTACTGCAGGTAGTACTACTGGAGATGCTACTTCCCGAGCTACCGCCGGACGAGCCGCACTGTTGGAGATACCATTACTAAAGCGGCACCGACCCGAGTCGTTTTGTCGAAAATGCTACCCGTACGTAAACTACTACCGCAGTAGTTCACCGGAGATGCTATCGCCCGAGATACCGGACCACCGCACCGTTTGAGATACCATTTCTAAATTGGGCATGCCGAGTCGTTTGTCGAAAATGCTACCCGTACGTAAAATACTACCGCAGTAGTACTACCGGAGATGCTACTTCCCGAGCTACCACGGACGAGCCGCACCGTCGAGATACCGCTACTAGAGCGGCACCGCCGTGAGTCGTTTGTCGAAAATGCTACCCGTACGTAAAACTACTACCGCAGTAAGTACATCGGAGATGCTATCGCCCGAGATACCGCCGGACTCACCGCACCCGTCTGGAGATACCATTTCTAAATTGGCGGCATTCTGAGTCGTCGTGTCGAAAATGCTACCCGTACGTAAAATACTACCGCAGTAGTACTCACCGGAGATGCTACTTCCCGAGCTACCGTTGGACGAGCCGCAGACCGTTTGAGATACCATTTCTAAAGCGGGCACCGCCGAGTCTGTTTGTCGAAAATGCTACCCGTACGTAAACTACTACCGCAGTAAGTACTACCGGAGATGCTACTTCCCGAGATACCGCCGGACGAGCCGCACTGTCTGGAGATACCATTTCTAAAATTGGGCAAGGTCGTGAGTTGTTGTCGAAAATGCTACCCGTACAAAAAACTACTATCGCAGTAAGTACTACCGGAGATGCTACTTCCCGAGATACCGCTCACTGGACGAGCCGCACCGTTTGAGATACCATTTCTAAATTGGCATCGCCGAGTCTGTCGGGTGTCGAAAATGCTACCCGTACGTAAAATACTACCGCAGTAGTATTTATCGAGATGCTACTTCCCGAGATACCGGACGAGCCGCACCGTTTCTGAGATACCATTTCTAAAGAGCGGCATCGCCGAGTCGTTCGGTGTCGAAAATGCTACCCGTACGTAAAATACTACCGCAGTAGTACTCACCGGAGATGCTACTTCCCGAGATACCGCCGGACGAGCCGCACCGTTCTGAGATACCATTTCTAAATTGGGCACCGCCGAGTCGTCGTGTCGAAAATGCTACCCGTACGTAAAATACTACCGCAGTAAGTACTCATCGGAGATGCTACTTCCCGAGATACCGCTGACGAGCCGCACCGTTCTGAGATACCATTTCTAAAGAGCGGGCACTTCGCCGAGCTCGTCGGTGTCGAAAATGCTACCCGTACGTAAAATACTACCGCAGTAGTACTATCGGAGATGCTACTTCCCGAGATACCGCCGGACGAGCCGCACCGTTTGAGATACCATTTCTAAATCGGGCACCGTGAGTCGTTTGTCGAAAATGCTACCCGTACGTAAAATACTACCGCAGTAAGTACTATCGGAGATGCTACTTCCCGAGATACCGTTGGACGAGCCGCACTGGTTTGAGATACCATTTCTAAATGGGCACCGCGGAGTCTGTCGTTGTCGAAAATGCTACCCGTACGTAAAATACTACCGCAGTAAGACTACCGGAGATGCTACGCCCGAGATACCCGGACGAGCCGCACTGTTGGAGATACCATTTCTAAATTGGGCACCGCCGGATCGAGTCATTGTCGTCGAAAATGCTACCCGTACGTAAAATACTACATCGCAGTAAGACATCGGAGATGCTACTTCCCGAGCTACCGCGGACGAGCCGCACCGTTTGGAGATACCTAAATAGAGCGGGCATCACGGTGAGTCGCTTTGTCGAAAATGCTACCCGTACGTAAAATACTACCGCAGTAGTACCACGGAGATGCTATCGCCCGAGATACCGCTGGACTGGACGCACTGACGTTTCGTCGAGAGATACCATTTCTAAATTGCACTTCACCGGAGTCTGTCGTTTGTCGAAAATGCTACCCGTACGTAAAATACTACCGCAGTAGTACTACGGAGATGCTACTTCCCGAGATACCGGACGAGCCGCACCGTTTGAGATACCATTTCTAAATGGGCACCGCCGTGAGTCGTTTGTCGAAAATGCTACCCGTACGTAAAATACTACCGCAGTAAGTACTCATCGGAGATGCTATCGCCCGAGATACCGCCGGACCACCGCACTGTTTGAGATACCATTTCTAAATGGGCGCGTCGAGATCGTCATTGTCGAAAATGCTACCCGTACGTAAAATACTACCGCAGTAGTACATCGGAGATGCTACTTCCCGAGCTACCGCCGGACGAGCCGCACCGTCGGAGATACCATTACTAAGAGGGCACCGCCGAGCCGTTTGTCGAAAATGCTACCCGTACGTAAAATACTACCGCAGTAGTACTCACCGGAGATGCTATCGCCCGAGATACCGCGGACCAGCCGCACCGTTTGAGATACCATTTCTAAATTGGGCACTGCCGGAGCTGTCGTTGTCGAAAATGCTACCCGTACAGAAAATACTACTGCAGGTAGTACTACTGGAGATGCTACTGCCCGAGATACCACCGGACGAGCCGCACCTTTTGAGATACCGCTACTTAATAAATTGGGCACCGCCGAGTCGTTTGTCGAAAATGCTACCCGTACGTAAACTACTACCGCAGTAGTACTACCGGAGATGCTATCGCCCGAGATACCGACGAGCCGCGACCGTTTGGAGATACCATTTCTAAATTGGCGGCTGATCCGGACTGTCGTTGTCGAAAATGCTACCCGTACGTAAAATACTACGCAGTAGTACTACGGAGATGCTACTTCCCGAGATACCCGGACGAGCCGCACCGTTTGAGATACCACCACTAAAGAGCGGCACCGCCGAGCCGATTGTCGAAAATGCTACCCGTACAAAACTACTACCGCAGTAGTACTCATCGGAGATGCTACGCCCGAGATATACCGGACGAGCCGCACTGTTTGGAGATACCATTTCTAAATTGGGCACTGCCGGATCTGTCGTTGTCGAAAATGCTACCCGTACAGAAAATACTACTGCAGGTAGTACTACTGGAGATGCTACTGCCCGAGATACCGCGTTGGACGAGCCGCACCGTTTGAGATACCATTTCTAAAGCGGCACCGCCGAGTCGTCTTGTCGAAAATGCTACCCGTACGTAAAATACTACCGCAGTAGTACTACCGGAGATGCTACTTCCCGAGATACCTGGACGAGCCGCACTGTTTGGAGATACCCATTTCTAAATTGGCATCGCCGTGAGTCGCCGTGTCGAAAATGCTACCCGTACGTAAAATACTACCGCAGTAAGACTACATCGGAGATGCTACTCGCCCGAGATACCGCCGGACGACCAGCCGCACCGTTTGGAGATACCATTTCTAAATTGGGCATTCGTGAGTGAGTCGTTGTTGTCGAAAATGCTACCCGTACGTAAAAATACTACCGCAGTAGTACATCGGAGATGCTACTTCCCGAGATACCGGACGAGCCGCACCGTTTGGAGATACCGCCACTAAAGCGGGCACCGCCGAGCTTGTTGTCGAAAATGCTACCCGTACGTAAACTACTACCGCAGTAGTACTACCGGAGATGCTATCGCCCGAGATACCGGGACGAGCCGCACCGTTTCGGAGATACCATTTCTAAATTGGGGGCATCGCCGAGTCGTTTGTCGAAAATGCTACCCGTACGTAAAATACTATCGCAGGTAGTACTACCGGAGATGCTATTTCCCGAGATACCGCCGGACGAGCCGCACCGTTTGAGATACCATTTCTAACTAGAGGGAATCGATCGGAGCCTTGTCGAAAATGCTACCCGTACGTAAAATACTACGCAGCAGTAGTATATCACCGGAGATGCTACTTCCCGAGATACCATTGACGAGCCGCACCGTTTGGAGATACCATTACTAAGCGGGCATCGCCGAGTCGTTGTCGAAAATGCTACCCGTACGTAAACTACTTCGCAGTAGTACTACCGGAGATGCTATCGCTCGAGATACTGGACCAGCCGCACTCGCTTCTGGAGATACCATTTCTAAAAATCGCGGACCGTTTGTCGAAAATGCTACCCGTACGTAAAATACTACCGCAGTAGTAAGACATCGGAGATGCTACTTCCCGAGATACCGCCGGACGAGCCGCACCGTTTCGGAGATACATTTCTAAATCCACTATAGAGCGGCACCGCCGAGAGTCGTTTGTCGAAAATGCTACCCGTACGTAAACTACTACTCGCAGTAGTAGTACTACCGGAGATGCTATCGCCCGAGATACCGACCGATTGACCAGCCGCACCGTTGGAGATACCATTTCTAAATTGGGGCACTCGATCGAGTCGCGTCGAAAATGCTACCCGTACGTAAAATACTACCGCAGTAAGTACTCATCGGAGATGCTACTTCCCGAGCTACCGCCGGACGAGCCGCACCGTCGGAGATACCATTACTAAAGAGGGCATCGCCGAGTCGTTTTTGTCGAAAAATGCTACCCGTACGTAAACTACTACCGCAGTAGTACTACCGGAGATGCTATCGCTTCCCGAGATACGTTGGACGAGCCGCACTGGCCGTTTGAGATACCATTTCTAAATTGGGCACCACGGATCCGTTGTCGAAAATGCTACCCGTACGTAAAATACTACCGCAGTAGTACTATCGGAGATGCTACTTCGCCCGAGATACCACGGACGAGCCGCACCGTCGGAGATACCATTTCTAAATTGGTCACGTCGCCGGAGTCGCATTGTCGAAAATGCTACCCGTACGTAAAATACTACCGCAGTAAGTACTACCGGAGATGCTATCGCCCGAGATACCACTGACGAGCCGCACCGTTGAGATACCATTTCTAAATCGGCATCGCCGAGAGTCGTTGTCGAAAATGCTACCCGTACGTAAAATACTACCGCAGTAAGTACTTCATCGGAGATGCTACGCCCGAGATACCGTTGGACAGCCGCACTCGTTTGAGATACCATTTCTAAATTGGGCAATTCCGACCGTTTGTCGAAAATGCTACCCGTACGTAAAATACTACCGCAGTAGTACCATCGGAGATGCTACTTCCCGAGCTACCGCCGGACGAGCCGCACCGTTTGAGATACCATTTCTAAATCGGGGCACCGCCGAGTCGTTTGTCGAAAATGCTACCCGTACGTAAAATACTACCGCAGTAGTACTACCGGAGATGCTATCGCCCGAGATACCGTTGGACGAGCCGCACCGTCTGGAGATACCATTTCTAAATTGGGCTAACCGATCGAGTTGTCGTGTCGTTTAAAAATGCTACCCGTACGTAAAATACTACCGCAGTAGTACATCGGAGATGCTATCGCCCGAGATACCGCCGGACGAGCCGCACTCGTTTGGAGATACCATTTCTAAATTGGGCAATCGCGGAGTGCCGTTTGTCGAAAATGCTACCCGTACGTAAAATACTACCGCAGTAGTACTATCGGAGATGCTACTTCCCGAGATACCGCTTGACGAGCCGCACCGTTTGAGATACCATTTCTAAAGCGGGCATCGCCGAGTCGTTGTCGAAAATGCTACCCGTACGTAAAATACTACCGCAGTAGTACTACATCGGAGATGCTATTTCGAGATACCGCCGGACACCGCACTGCGTTTGAGATACCATTTCTAAATGGGCACCGCCGAGTCGTCCTGTCGAAAATGCTACCCGTATTTAAAATACTACCGCAGTAAGATTATCGGAGATGCTACTTCCCGAGCTACCGTTGGACGAGCCGCACTGTTTGGAGATACCGCTACTCTAAATTGGAATCGCCGAGTCGTTTGTCGAAAATGCTACCCGTACGTAAAATACTACCGCAGTAAGTATTTACCGGAGATGCTATCGCCCGAGATACCGCCGGACCACCGCACCCGTTTCTGGAGATACCATTTCTAAATTGGGCAGTGCCGGATCTGTCGCTGTCGAAAATGCTACCCGTACAGAAAATACTACTGCAGGTAGTACTACTGGAGATGCTACTTCCCGAGCTACCGTTGGACGAGCTGCACCGTTTGAGATACCCATTTTCTAAAGGGCATCGCCGTGAGTCGTCGTGTCGAAAATGCTACCCGTACGTAAATACTACCGCAGTAGTACTATCGGAGATGCTATCGCCCGAGATACCGCGGGACAAAGCCGCACCGTTGGAGATACCATTTCTAAATTGGCACCGCCGGAGTCGCTTGTCGAAAATGCTACCCGTACGTAAAATACTACCGCAGTAGTACTACGGAGATGCTACTTCCCGAGATACCGCGGACGAGCCGCACCCGTTTCGGAGATACATTTACTAGAGCGGCATTCCGTGAGTCGTTGTGTCGAAAATGCTACCCGTACGTAAAAACTACTACCGCAGTAAGTACTCATCGGAGATGCTACTTCCCGAGATACCACGGGATCAGCCGCACCCGTCTGGAGATACCATTTCTAAATGGGCATCGCAGCCGGAGTCCGTCATTGCCGAAAATGCTACCCGTACGTAAAATACTACCGCAGCAGTAGTACTATCGGAGATGCTACTTCCCGAGATACCGCCGGACGAGCCGCACTTTTGAGATACCATTTCTACTAGAGCGGCACCGCCGAGAGTCGTTTGTCGAAAATGCTACCCGTACGTAAACTACTACCGCAGTAGTACTACCGGAGATGCTATCGCCCGAGATACCATTGACTAGCCGCACCCGTGGAGATACCATTTCTAAATTGGCAAGGCCGGACCGTCGTTGTCGAAAATGCTACCCGTACGTAAAATACTACCGCAGTAGTACTCATCGGAGATGCTACTTCCCGAGCTACCACCGGACGAGCCGCACACGTTCTGAGATACCATTTACTAGAGCGGCACCGCCGAGTCGTTTGTCGAAAATGCTACCCGTACGTAAACTACTACCGCAGTAGTATTTCATCGGAGATGCTATCGCCCGAGATACCGCTGGACCACCGCACTGGTTTGGAGATACCATTTCTAAATTGGTCATCACGGACCGTTTGTCGAAAATGCTACCCGTACGTAAAATACTACCGCAGTAAGTACTATCGGAGATGCTACTTCCCGAGCTACCGGACGAGCCGCACTGTCGGAGATACCGCCATTTCTAGGGCATCGCGTGAGTCGTCGGTGTCGAAAATGCTACCCGTACGTAAAATACTACCGCAGTAGTACTATCGGAGATGCTACATCGCCCGAGATACCGCCGGACTAGCCGCACCGCTTCTGGAGATACCATTTCTAAATGGGCACTCGCCTGAGTCGTCATTGTCGAAAATGCTACCCGTACGTAAAATACTACCGCAGTAGTACTACATCGGAGATGCTACTTCCCGAGATACCACGGACGAGCCGCACCGTTCTGGAGATACCATTTCTAAATTGGCACCGCCGAGTCGTCGTGTCGAAAATGCTACCCGTATTTAAAATACTACGCAGTAAGACTACCGGAGATGCTACTTCCCGAGATACTCGACGAGCCGCACCGTCGGAGATACCATTTCTAAATAGGGCACCGCCGAGTCGTTGTGTCGAAAATGCTACCCGTACGTAAAATACTACCGCAGTAGTACTATCGGAGATGCTACTTCCCGAGATACCGATTGGACGAGCCGCACACTTGGAGATACCATTTCTAAAGCGGCACCTATGAGCTTTTGTCGAAAATGCTACCCGTACGTAAACTACTACCGCAGTAGTACCACCGGAGATGCTATCGCCCGAGATACCCGGACGACCGCACGTTTGAGATACCATTTCTAAATTGGGCAGTGCCGGATCTGTCGCTGTCGAAAATGCTACCCGTACAGAAAATACTACTGCAGGTAGTACTACTGGGATGCTACTTCCCGAGCTACCGCTGGACGAGCCGCACTGTTTGAGATACCACTATAGCGGCACCGTGAGATGTCGAAAATGCTACCCGTACGTAAACTACTACCGCAGTAGTACTCACCGGAGATGCTATCGCCCGAGATACCGCCTGGACCACCGCACCGTTTGGAGATACCATTTCTAAATTGGGCAGTGCCGGATCTGTCGCTGTCGAAAATGCTACCCGTACAGAAAATACTACTGCAGGTAGTACTACTGGGATGCTACTTCCCGAGACCGCCGGACGAGCCGCACCGTCGAGATACCATTACTAAATGGGCACCGCCGGAGTCGTTGGTGTCGAAAATGCTACCCGTACGTAAACTACTACCGCAGTAGATTCACCGGAGATGCTATCGCCCGAGATACCACGGACCACCGCACCGTTCGGAGATACCATTTCTAAATTGGGCACTGCCGGAGCTGTCGTTGTCGAAAATGCTACCCGTACAGAAAATACTACTGCAGGTAGTACTACACCGGAGATGCTACTTCCCGAGCTACCGCTGGACGAGCTGCACCGTTTCGGAGATACCGCCACTAAAGCGGGCAATCCTGAGTCGTTTGTCGAAAATGCTACCCGTACGTAAAACTACTACCGCAGTAGTACCATCGGAGATGCTACGCCCGAGATACCATTGGACCAGCCGCACCGTTGAGATACCATTTCTAAAGGGCACCGCCGAGCTGTCGTCGTTGTCGAAAATGCTACCCGTACGTAAAAATACTACCGCAGTAGTACTACGGAGATGCTACTTCCCGAGATACCGCCGGACGAGCCGCACCCGTCTGAGATACGCATTTCTAAATCGTGGGCACCGCCGAGCGTCGCCGGTGTCGAAAATGCTACCCGTACAGAAAATACTACTGCAGGTAGTACTACTGGAGATGCTACTTCCCGAGATACCTGGACCGGACGAGCTGCACCTGTCGGAGATACCATTTCTAAATTGGGCACTGCCGGAGCTGTCGTTGTCGAAAATGCTACCCGTACAGAAAATACTACTGCAGGTAGTACTATTGGAGATGCTACTTCCCGAGATACCGCCGGACGAGCCGCACGTTTGAGATACCACTAAAGAGCGGGCAATCGCCGTGATTCGTTTGTCGAAAATGCTACCCGTACAGAAACTACTACTGCAGGTAGTACTACTGGAGATGCTACTTCCCGAGATACCGCTGGACCAGCTGCACCTGTCGGAGATACCATTTCTAAATTGGGCATCGAGTCGAGTCGTCGTTGTCGAAAATGCTACCCGTACAGAAAATACTACTGCAGGTAGTACTACTGGAGATGCTACTTCCCGAGATACCACCGGACGAGCCGCACGTTTGAGATACCATTTCTAGAGCGGCACGCCGTGAGTCGTTTGTCGAAAATGCTACCCGCACGTAAAACTACTACCGCAGTAGTACTACCGGAGATGCTATCGCCCGAGATACCATTGACTAACCGCACTTTGGAGATACCATTTCTAAATGGGACCGCCGGAGTCGTTGTGTCGAAAATGCTACCCGTACGTAAAATACTACCGCAGTAGTACTACTGGAGATGCTACTTCCCGAGCTACCGCCGGACGAGCCGCACCGTCTGAGATACCATTTCTATATAGCGCACCGCCGGAGTCGTTCTGCGTGTCGAAAATGCTACCCGTACGTAAAACTACTACCGCAGTAGTACATCGGAGATGCTACTTCCCCGAGATACCGACGACCGCACTCGTCGGAGATACCATTTCTAAATTGGGAACCACTGACCGCCGTGAGTCGTTTGTCGAAAATGCTACCCGTACGTAAAATACTACCGCAGTAAGACTATCGGAGATGCTACTTCCCGAGATACCCGGACGAGCCGCACCGTTCTGGAGATACCATTTCTAAATTGGGCACCGCCGGAGTCGTCGTGTCGAAAATGCTACCCGTACGTAAAATACTACCGCAGTAGTACTATCGGAGATGCTACTTCCCGAGATATCACGGACGAGCCGCACCGTTTGAGATACCATTTCTAAATTGGTAGCGGCACCGCTTTGAGTCTGTCGCTTGTCGAAAATGCTACCCGTACGTAAAATACTACCGCAGTAGTACCACCGGAGATGCTACTCCCGAGATACCACGGACGAGCCGCACTGGTTTTGAGATACCATTTCTAAATCGGGTCCGCCGGAGCCGTCATTGTCGAAAATGCTACCCGTACGTAAAATACTACCGCAGTAGTACTACCGGAGATGCTACTTCCCGAGATTCATTGACTGACGAGCCGCACCGTCGGAGATACCATTTCTAAATCGGCACCGCCGAGCCGCCGTGCCGAAAATGCTACCCGTACGTAAAAATACTACCGCAGTAGTACTACGGAGATGCTACTTCCCGAGATACACTCGGACGAGCCGCACTGCTTCGGAGATACCATTTCTAAGCGGCATCGCCGTGAGTCGCTTCTCGTGTCGAAAATGCTACCCGTACGTAAACTACTACCGCAGCAGGTAGTACTACCGGAGATGCTATCGCCCGAGATACCGCTGGACGAGCCGCACCGTGGAGATACCATTTCTAAAATTGGGCACGAGCCGGAGTTTGTCGAAAATGCTACCCGTACGTAAAATACTACCGCAGTAGTACATCGGAGATGCTACTTCCCGAGACGGGACGAGCCGCACCCGTTTCTGGAGATACCATTTCTAAATTGGGCACCGCCGAGTGTCGTGTCGAAAATGCTACCCGTACGTAAACTACTACCGCAGTAGTACACCGAGAGATGCTATCGCCGAGATACCGACGGACGAGCCGCACCGTTTGAGATACCATTTCTAAATTGGCACCGCCGGATCCGTCGTTGTCGAAAATGCTACCCGTATTTAAAATACTACCGCAGTAGTACTACCGGAGATGCTACTTCCCGAGATACCGCCGGACGAGCCGCACCGTCTGGAGATACCATTTCTAAAGGGCACCGCCGATCTTTCGTTGTCGAAAATGCTACCCGTACGTAAAATACTACCGCAGTAGTACCATCGGAGATGCTATCGCCCGAGATACCGCTGGACGAGCCGCACCGTTTGAGATACCATTTCTAAATTAGGGCACCGCCGATCTCGTCGTCGAAAATGCTACCCGTACGTAAAATACTACCGCAGTAGTACTACCGGAGATGCTTCTTCCCGAGCTACCGCCGGACGAGCCGCACTGTTTGAGATACCATTTCTAAAGGGCACCGCCGAGCCGTTTTGTCGAAAATGCTACCCGTACGTAAAATACTACCGCAGTAAGTACTATCGGAGATGCTACGCCCGAGATACCGCCGGACGAGCGCACCCGTTCTGAGATACCATTTCTAAAGAGCGGGCACCGTCGAGAGTCGCTTCGTGTCGAAAATGCTACCCGTACGTAAACTACTACCGCAGTAGTACCATCGGAGATGCTACTTCCCGAGCTACCGCTGGACGAGCTGCACCGTTTGAGATACCATTTCTAAAGAGCGGCACCGCCGAGTCGTTGTCGAAAATGCTACCCGTACAGAAAATACTACTGCAGGTAGTACTACTGGAGATGCTACTTCCCGAGATACCGCTGGACGAGCCGCACGTCTGCTTGAGATACCATTTCTAGAGCGGCATCGCCGAGCCGTGAGTCGGTTGTCGAAAATGCTACCCGTACGTAAAATACTACCGCAGTAAGTACTACATCGGAGATGCTACTTCCCGAGATACCGCTTGGACGAGCCGCACTGTCGTGGAGATACCATTTCTAAATAGAGCGGGCATCGCTGAGTCGTCGTTGTCGAAAATGCTACCCGTACAGAAAATACTACTGCAGGTAGTACTACTGGAGATGCTACTTCCCGAGATACCGCTGGACCAGCTGCACCTGTCGGAGATACCATTTCTAAATTGGGCACTGCCGGAGCTGTCGCTGTCGAAAATGCTACCCGTACAGAAAATACTACCGCAGTAGTACTCATCGGAGATGCTACTTCGCCCGAGATACCGGACGAGCCGCACCGTTTGAGATACCATTTCTAAATTGGGCACCGCCGAGTCGTCGCGTTGTCGAAAATGCTACCCGTACGTAAAATACTACCGCAGTAGTACTCATCGGAGATGCTACTCGCCCGAGATACCGCCGGACGAGCCGCACCGTTTGAGATACCATTTCTAAATTGGGCACTGCCGGATCTGTCGCTGTCGAAAATGCTACCCGTACAGAAAATACTACTGCAGGTAGTACTACTGGAGATGCTACTTCCCGAGATACCGCTGGACGAGCTGCACCGTTTGAGATACATTTCTAAAGCGGGCACCGCCGGAGTCGTTTGTGTGTCGAAAATGCTACCCGTACGTAAATACTACCGCAGTAGTACACCGGAGATGCTACGCCCGAGATACCGCCGGACGAGCCGCACCGTTTGAGATACCATTTCTAAATTGGGCAGTGCCGGATCTGTCGTGTCGAAAATGCTACCCGTACAGAAAATACTACTGCAGGTAGTACTACTGGAGATGCTACTTCCCGAGCTACCGCTGGACGAGCTGCACCTGTCGGAGATACCGCTACTAAAGAGCGGGCACCGCCGAGTCGTTTGTCGAAAATGCTACCCGTACGTAAAACTACTACCGCAGTAGTACTCACCGGAGATGCTATCGCCCGAGATACCCCGGATCACCGACCGTCGGAGATACCATTTCTAAATTGGGCAGTGCCGGATCTGTCGCTGTCGAAAATGCTACCCGTACAGAAAATACTACTGCAGGTAGTACTACGGAGATGCTACTTCCCGAGCTACCGCTGGACGAGCTGCACCTGTCGGATATACCGCCACTATAGCGGGCACTGCCGGAGCTGTCGAGTGTCGAAAATGCTACCCGTACAGAAAATACTACTGCAGGTAGTACTACTGGAGATGCTACTTCCCGAGATACCGCTGGACCAGCTGCACCTGTCGGAGATACCATTTCTAAATTGGGCACGCCGGATGAGTCGTCGGTGTCGAAAATGCTACCCGTACAGAAAATACTACTGCAGGTAGTACTACTGGAGATGCTACTTCCCGAGATACCGCTGGACGAGCTGCACCTGTCGGAGATACCATTTCTAAATTGGGCACTGCCGAGTCGTTGTGTCGAAAATGCTACCCGTACAGAAAATACTACCGCAGTAGTACACCGGAGATGCTACTTCCCGAGATACCGCGGACGAGCCGCACTGGTTGAGATACCGCCACTAAATGGGCATTCGAGTCAAGCCGCTGTCGAAAATGCTACCCGTACGTAAAATACTACCGCAGTAGTACTATCGGAGATGCTATCGCCCGAGATACCGCATGGACGAGCCGCACCCGTTTGAGATACCATTTCTAAATTGGGCACCGAGTGAGTCGTTGTCGAAAATGCTACCCGTACGTAAAATACTACCGCAGCAGTAAGACATCGGAGATGCTACTTCCCGAGATACTACGACCGGACGAGCCCGCACCGTTTGAGATACCCATTTCTAAAGCGGCACCGCCGGAGTCGTTTTGTGTCGAAAATGCTACCCGTACGTAAAATACTACCGCAGTAGTACTATCGGAGATGCTATCGCTTCCGAGATACCGGACACCGCACTCGTTTTGAGATACCATTTCTAAATGGGCACCGCTTGATCGTTTCGTGTCGAAAATGCTACCCGTACGTAAAATACTACCGCAGTAGTACACCGGAGATGCTACTTCCCGAGATACCGCCGGACGAGCCGCACCGTCTGAGATACCATTTCTAAGAGCGGCACCGCCGAGAGCCGCCGTGTTGTCGAAAATGCTACCCGTACGTAAAAATACTACCGCAGTAGTACTCATCGGAGATGCTACTTCCCGAGATACCACGGACGAGCCGCACCGTTTGGAGATACCATTTCTAAATTGGGCACCGCCGGAGTCGTTTGTCGAAAATGCTACCCGTACGTAAAATACTACCGCAGTAGTACTATCGGAGATGCTACTTCCCGAGATACCATTGGACGAGCCGCACCGTTTGGAGATACCATTTCTAAATTGGGCACCGCCGAGTCGTCGTTGTCGAAAATGCTACCCGTATTTAAAATACTACCGCAGTAGTACTATCGGAGATGCTACTTCCCGAGATACCATGGACGAGCCGCACTCGTTTGAGATACCATTTCTAAATTGGGCACCGCCGAGAGTCGGTGTCGAAAATGCTACCCGTACGTAAAATACTACCGCAGTAGTACTCACCGGAGATGCTACTTCCCGAGATACCGCCGGACGAGCCGCACTCGTTTGAGATACCATTTCTAAATTGGGCACCGCCTGAGTCGTTGTCGAAAATGCTACCCGTACGTAAAATACTACCGCAGTAAGACTACCGGAGATGCTACTTCCCGAGATACCGCCGGGAGCCGCACCCGCACCGTTTGAGATACCATTTCTAAAGCGGCACCGCGTGAGTCGTTTGTCGAAAATGCTACCCGTACGTAAACTACTACCGCAGTAGTAGTACATCGGAGATGCTACTTCGCCCGAGATACCGCTGGATTCACCGCACCCGTTTGAGATACCATTTCTAAATGGGCACCGCCGATGAGTCGTTTGTCGAAAATGCTACCCGTACGTAAAATACTACCGCAGTAGTACTACGGAGATGCTACTTCCCGAGATACCGGACGGGACGAGCCGCACCGTTTGAGATACATTTCTAAATTGGGCACCGCTGAGCTCGTTTGTCGAAAATGCTACCCGTACGTAAAATACTACCGCAGTAGTACTATCGGAGATGCTACTTCCCGAGATACCGCCGGACGAGCCGCACTGGTCGTCGGAGATACCATTTCTAAATCAGAGGGTCACCTGAGTCGTCGTCATGTGTCAAAATGCTACCCGTACAGAAAATACTACTGCAGTAGTACTACTGGAGATGCTACTTCCCGAGATACCGCTGGACGAGCTGCACCTGTCGGAGATACCATTTCTAAATTGGGCACCGCCGAGATCCGTTTGTCGAAAATGCTACCCGTACGTAAAATACTACCGCAGTAAGACTACCGGAGATGCTACTTCCCGAGATACCGCCGGACGAGCCGCACCGTTTGAGATACCGCCACTAAAGCGGCATCGCCGTGAGTCGTTCGTTGTCGAAAATGCTACCCGTACGTAAAACTACTACCGCAGTAGTACTATCGGAGATGCTATCGCCCGAGATACCGCTGGACCAGCTGCACCTGTCGGAGATACCATTTCTAAATTGGGTGTCGGATCTGTCGTTGTCGAAAATGCTACCCGTACAGAAAATACTACTGCAGGTAGTACTACTGGAGATGCTACTTCCCGAGATACCATTCGGGACGAGCCGCACCGTTTTGAGATACCATTTCTAAAGAAGGCAATCGCGTGAGTCAAGTTTGTCGAAAATGCTACCCGTACGTAAAATACTACCGCAGTAAGTACTACCGAGATGCTATCGCCCGAGATACCGCCGGACCAGCCGCACCGTTCGGAGATACCATTTCTAAATTGGGCATGAGTTGATCGTCGTTGTCGAAAATGCTACCCGTACAGAAAATACTACTGCAGGTAGTACTACTGGAGATGCTACTTCCCGAGATACCGCTGGACGAGCTGCACCTGTCGGAGATACCATTTCTAAAGCGGCACCGCCGAGTCGTTTGTCGAAAATGCTACCCGTACGTAAAATACTACCGCAGTAAGTACTACATCGGAGATGCTACTTCCCGAGATACCGCCGGACGAGCCGCACCGTTGGAGATACCATTTCTAAATGAGCGGCACGATCGCCGAGAGTCGTTTGTCGAAAATGCTACCCGTACGTAAAATACTACCGCAGTAGTACTCATCGGAGATGCTACGCCGAGATACCGCGGACAAGCCGCACCGTCGGAGATACCATTTCTAAATCGGGCACCGCCGAGCCGTCGTTGTCGAAAATGCTACCCGTACGTAAAATACTACCGCAGTAGTACTATCGGAGATGCTACTTCCCGAGATACCGCCGGACGAGCCGCACCCGTTTGAGATACCATTTCTAAATGGGCACCGCCGGAGCCAGTTTTGTCGAAAATGCTACCCGTACGTAAAATACTACCGCAGTAGTATTACCGGAGATGCTACTTCCCGAGATACCTGACTGGACGAGCCGCACCCGTCGGAGATACCATTTCTAAATGGGCAACCGCACCTGAGTCGTTTGTCGAAAATGCTACCCGTACGTAAAATACTACTGCAGGTAGTACTACTGGAGATGCTACTTCCCGAGATACCGCCGGACGAGCCGCACCGTTTGGAGATACCATTTCTAAGAGGGCACCGCCGGAGTCGCTTTGTCGAAAATGCTACCCGTACAGAAAATACTACTGCAGGTAGTACTACTGGAGATGCTACTTCCCGAGATACCGCCGGACGAGCCGCACCGTTTGAGATACCATTTCTAAATTGGGCACCGCCGAGAGTCGTTGTCGAAAATGCTACCCGTACGTAAAATACTACCGCAGTAGTACTATCGGAGATGCTACTTCCCGAGCTACCGCCGGACGAGCCGCACCGTCGTTTGAGATACCATTACTAGAGGGCACCGCCGGAGCGTTTTTGTCGAAAATGCTACCCGTACGTAAACTACTACCGCAGTAGACTATCGGAGATGCTATCGCCCGAGATACCACCGGGACCACCGCACCGTCTGAGATACCATTTCTAAATTGGGCACCGCCGAGATCGTCGTTTGTCGAAAATGCTACCCGTACGTAAAATACTACCGCAGTAGTACTATCGGAGATGCTACTTCCCGAGCTACCATTGACGAGCCGCACCGTTTGAGATACCATTCACTAAATGGGGCACCGCCGGAGCCGTTCGTGTCGAAAATGCTACCCGTACGTAAAAATACTACCGCAGTAGTACTATCGGAGATGCTACTCGCCCGAGATACCGCGGACGAGCCGCACCGTTTGGAGATACCATTTCTAAATTGGGCACCGCCGAGTCGTTTGTCGAAAATGCTACCCGTACGTAAAATACTACCGCAGTAGTACTACGGAGATGCTACTTCCCGAGATACCGACGGACGAGCCGCACCGTTTGAGATACCATTTCTAAATTGGGCACCGCCGAGTCGCTTGTCGAAAATGCTACCCGTACGTAAAATACTACCGCAGTAAGTACTATCGGAGATGCTACTTCCCGAGATACCGCCGGACGAGCCGCACTGTTTGAGATACCATTTACTAAATTGGCACCGCCGAGCCGTTTGCGTGTCGAAAATGCTACCCGTACGTAAAATACTACCGCAGTAGTACTACCGGAGATGCTATCGCCCGAGATACCCGGACCAGCCGCACCGTTCGGAGATACCATTTCTAAATTGGGCACCGCCGAGTCGTCGTCATTGTCGAAAATGCTACCCGTACGTAAAATACTACCGCAGTAAGTACTACATCGGAGATGCTACTTCCCGAGATACCGCCGGACGAGCCGCACTGCTTTGAGATACCATTTCTAAATTGGGCACCGCCGAGTCGCCGGTGTCGAAAATGCTACCCGTACGTAAAATACTACCGCAGTAGTACTACATCGGAGATGCTACTTCCCGAGATACCGCCGGACGAGCCGCACGTCGGAGATACCATTTCTAAATAGGGCAACACCGCCGGAGTCGTTTTGTCGAAAATGCTACCCGTACAGAAAATACTACTGCAGTAGTACTACTGGAGATGCTACTTCCCGAGATACCGCTGGACGAGCTGCACCGGTTGGAGATACCATTTCTAAATCGGGCACGCCCGAGCCGGTTTGTCGAAAATGCTACCCGTACGTAAAATACTACCGCAGTAAGTAGTACTACGGAGATGCTACTTCCCGAGCTACCGACGAGCCGCACCGTTTGGAGATACCATTACTAAAGCGGGCACCGCCGAGAGTCGTTTCTTGTCGAAAATGCTACCCGTACGTAAACTACTACCGCAGTAGTACTCATCGGAGATGCTACTCGCCCGAGATACCGCCGGACGAGCCGCACCGTTTCGGAGATACCATTTCTAAATTGGGGCACCGCCGAGTCGTTCGTCGAAAATGCTACCCGTACGTAAAATACTACCGCAGTAAGACTACATCGGAGATGCTACTTCCCGAGCTACCGCTGGACGAGCTGCACCTGTCGGAGATACCGCTACTAGAGCGGCACCGCCGAGTCGTTTGTCGAAAATGCTACCCGTACGTAAACTACTACCGCAGTAGTACACCGGAGATGCTACGCCCGAGATACCATTGACAGCCGCACTGTTGGAGATACCATTTCTAAATTGGGCAGTGCCGGATCTGTCGCTGTCGAAAATGCTACCCGTACAGAAAATACTACTGCAGGTAGTACTACGGAGATGCTACTTCCCGAGCTACCGCTGGACGAGCTGCACCTGTCGGATATACCGCCACTATAGCGGGCACTGCCGGAGCTGTCAGTGTCGAAAATGCTACCCGTACAGAAAATACTACTGCAGGTAGTACTACTGGAGATGCTACTGCCCGAGATACCGCTGGACCAGCTGCACCTGTCGGAGATACCATTTCTAAATTGGGCAGTGCCGGATCTGTCGTTGTCGAAAATGCTACCCGTACAGAAAATACTACTGCAGGTAGTACTACTGGAGATGCTACTTCCCGAGCTACCGCTGGACGAGCCGCACTCGCGTTTGAGATACCGCCACTATAGCGGCACCGCGAGAGTCACTTGTCGAAAATGCTACCCGTACGTAAACTACTACCGCAGTAGTACTCACGGAGATGCTATCGCCCGAGATACCGCCGGACCACCGCACCGTTGGAGATACCATTTCTAAATTGGGCAGTGCCGGATCTGTCGTTGTCGAAAATGCTACCCGTACAGAAAATACTACTGCAGGTAGTACTACTGGAGATGCTACTTCCCGAGCTACCGTTGGACGAGCTGCACCTGTCGGATATACCGCCACTATAGCGGGCACTGCCGGAGCTGTCGGTGTCGAAAATGCTACCCGTACAGAAACTACTACTGCAGGTAGTACTACTGGAGATGCTACTGCCCGAGATACCGCTGGACCAGCTGCACTTGTCGGAGATACCATTTCTAAATGGGCGCGCCGGATCCGTTTGTCGAAAATGCTACCCGTACAGAAAATACTACTGCAGTAGTACTACTGGAGATGCTACTTCCCGAGATACCGCTGGACGAGCTGCACCGTTTGAGATACCATTTCTAAATAGGGCACCGCCGAGTCGTTTGTCGAAAATGCTACCCGTACGTAAAAATACTACCGCAGTAGTACATCGGAGATGCTACTTCCCGAGATACCGCCGGACGAGCCGCACGTTTGGAGATACCATTTCTAAATGGCAATCGCGTGAGCCGTTTGTCGAAAATGCTACCCGTACGTAAAATACTACCGCAGTAGTACATCGGAGATGCTATCGCCCGAGATACCGCCGGACGAGCCGCACCGTTTGAGATACCATTTCTAAATTGGGCACCGCCGAGTCGTCGCCGTCGAAAATGCTACCCGTACGTAAAATACTACCGCAGTAGTACTCACCGGAGATGCTACTTCCCGAGATACCGCCGGACGAGCCGCACCGTTTGGAGATACCATTTCTAAAGGGCATCGCGTCGGAGTCGTTTGTCGAAAATGCTACCCGTACGTAAAATACTACCGCAGTAGTACTACGGAGATGCTACTTCCCGAGATACCGCTGACGAGCCGCACTGCACCGTTGGAGATACCATTTCTAAATCGGGCACCGCCGAGTCGTTTTGTCGAAAATGCTACCCGTACGTAAACTACTACCGCAGTAGTACTACCGGAGATGCTACTTCGCCCGAGATACCGCCGGACCAGCCGCACCCGTTTGGAGATACCATTTCTAAATTGGGCAACCGCCGAGTCGTCATTGTCGAAAATGCTACCCGTACGTAAAATACTACCGCAGTAGTAGACACCGGAGATGCTACTTCCCGAGCTACCGCCGGACGAGCCGCACCGTTGAGATACCGCTTTCTAAAGCGGCACCGCCGAGTCGTCGTGTCGAAAATGCTACCCGTACGTAAAACTACTACCGCAGTAGTACTACCGGAGATGCTATCGCCCGAGATACCGCCGGGACGAGCCGCACTTGGAGATACCATTTCTAAATTGGGCACCGCCGAGCTGTTTGTCGAAAATGCTACCCGTACGTAAAATACTACCGCAGTAGTACTATCGGAGATGCTACTTCCCGAGATACCGCCGGACGAGCCGCACCGTTGGAGATACCAACACTAAGCGGCACGCCGTGAGTCGTCTGTCGAAAATGCTACCCGTACGTAAAATACTACGCAGCAGTAGTACTACTGGAGATGCTACTTCCCGAGATACCGCGGACGAGCCGCACTGTCGGAGATATACCATTTCTAAATTGGGGCACCGCCGAGTCGTTTGTCGAAAATGCTACCCGTACGTAAAATACTACCGCAGTAGTACCATCGGAGATGCTACTGCCCGAGATACCGCTGGACCAGCTGCACCTGTCGGAGATACCATTTCTAAATTGGGCAGTGCCGGATCTGTCGCTGTCGAAAATGCTACCCGTACAGAAAATACTACTGCAGGTAGTACTACTGGAGATGCTACTTCCCGAGCTACCGCTGGACGAGCTGCACCTGTCGGTGTCGAAAATGCTACCCGTACAGAAACTACTACTGCAGGTAGTACTACTGGAGATGCTACTGCCCGAGATACCGCTGGACCAGCTGCACCTGTCGGAGATACCATTTCTAAATTGGGCACTGCCGGATCTGTCGTTGTCGAAAATGCTACCCGTACAGAAAATACTACCGCAGTAGTACTCATCGGAGATGCTACTTCCCGAGATACCGCCGGACGAGCCGCACTCGTTTCGAGATACCATTTCTAAATGGGCATCGCCGAGAGTCGTTTGTCGAAAATGCTACCCGTACGTAAACTACTACCGCAGTAGTACACCGGAGATGCTATCGCCCGAGATACCGCCTGGACCAGCCGCACGTTGAGATACCATTTCTAAATTGGGAATCGCCGAGTCGTCGTCGAAAATGCTACCCGTACAGAAAATACTACTGCAGGTAGTACTACTGGAGATGCTACTTCCCGAGATACCGGACGAGCCGCACCGTTTGAGATACCATTTCTAAATTGGGCACCGCGGAGTCGTTTGTCGAAAATGCTACCCGTACAGAAAATACTACTGCAGGTAGTACTACTGGAGATGCTACTTCCCGAGATACCGCTGGACGAGCTGCACCGTTGAGATACCATTTCTAAATTGGGCATCGCCGGAGTCTGTTGCGTCGAAAATGCTACCCGTACGTAAAAATACTACTGCAGGTAGTACTACTGGAGATGCTACTGCCCGAGATACCGCTGGACCAGCTGCACCTGAGATACCATTTCTAAATTGGGCACTGCCGGAGCTGTCGGTGTCGAAAATGCTACCCGTACAGAAAATACTACTGCAGGTAGTACTACTGGAGATGCTACTGCCCGAGATACCGCTGGACCAGCTGCACCTGTCGGAGATACCATTTCTAAATTGGTCAGTGCCGGATCTGTCGCTGTCGAAAATGCTACCCGTACAGAAAATACTACTGCAGGTAGTACTACTGGAGATGCTACTTCCCGAGCTACCGCTGGACGAGCTGCACCTGTCGGAGATACCATTTCTAAATTGGGCACTGCCGGAGCTGTCGGTGTCGAAAATGCTACCCGTACAGAAAATACTACTGCAGGTAGTACTACTGGAGATGCTACTTCCCGAGATACCCTGGACGAGCTGCACCTGTCGGAGATACCATTTCTAAATTGGGCACGCGTGAGTCGTCGTGTCGAAAATGCTACCCGTACGTAAAATACTACCGCAGTAGTACTATCGGAGATGCTACTTCCCGAGATACCGCGGACGAGCCGCACTCGTTTGAGATACCATTTCTAAATTGGGCACCGCCGAGTCGTTTGTCGAAAATGCTACCCGTACGTAAAATACTACCGCAGTAGTACACGGAGATGCTACTTCCCGAGATACCACGGACGAGCCGCACGTTCGGAGATACCATTTCTAAATAGCGGGCGCCGGAGTCGTTTTGTCGAAAATGCTACCCGTACGTAAAATACTACATCGCAGTAAGACTACCGGAGATGCTACTTCCCGAGATACCGCCGGACGAGCCGCACCGTTTGAGATACCATTTCTAAATTGGGCACCGCCGTCCTTGTCGTGAAAATGCTACCCGTACGTAAACTACTACCGCAGTAGTACTACATCGGAGATGCTATCGCCCGAGATACCGCATTGACCACCGCACCGTTTGGAGATACCATTTCTAAATGGGCGCGTCGGATCTGCCGTCATTGTCGAAAATGCTACCCGCACGTAAAATACTACCGCAGTAAGTACCACCGGAGATGCTACTTCCCGAGCTACCGGACGAGCCGCACCGTTTGAGATACCACCACTAGAGCGGCACCGCCGAGTCAGTTTCGGTGTCGAAAATGCTACCCGTACGTAAACTACTACCGCAGTAGTATTTCATCGGAGATGCTATCGCCCGAGATACCGCTGGACCACCGCACCGTTTGGAGATACCATTTCTAAATTGGGCAAGCCGGATCTCTGTCGTTGTCGAAAATGCTACCCGTACGTAAAATACTACCGCAGTAAGTACTCACCGGAGATGCTACTTCCCGAGCTACCGCTGGACGAGCCGCACCGTTTGAGATACCGCCACTAAGCGGGCACCGCCGAGTCGTTTGTCGAAAATGCTACCCGTACGTAAACTACTACCGCAGTAGTACTACATCGGAGATGCTATCGCCCGAGATACCACGGACCACCGCACCGTCTGAGATACCATTTCTAAATGGGGTCGCCGAGTCGTGTCGAAAATGCTACCCGTACGTAAAATACTACCGCAGTAGTACCATCGGAGATGCTACTTCCCGAGCTACCGCTGGACGAGCTGCACCTGTCGGATATACCGCCACTAGAGCGGGCATTGAGTCGTTTGTCGAAAATGCTACCCGTACGTAAAATACTACCGCAGTAAGTACTACCGGAGATGCTACTTCCCGAGATACGTTGGACGAGCCGCACCGTTTGGAGATACATTTCTAAATTGGGCATCGTTTGAGTCGTTTTCGAAAATGCTACCCGTACGTAAAACTACTACCGCAGTAGTACTACCGGAGATGCTACTTCCCGAGATACTGGACGAGCCGCACTAAGTTTGGAGATACCATTTCTAAATGGGCATCGGTCGAGCTATCGTTTGTCGAAAATGCTACCCGTACGTAAAAATACTACCGCAGTAAGTACTATCGGAGATGCTACTTCCCGAGCTACCGCCGGACGAGCCGCACCGTCTGGAGATACATCACTAAATATACGGCATCGCCGAGTGAGTCGTTTGTCGAAAATGCTACCCGTACGTAAAATACTACCGCAGTAGTACTATCGGAGATGCTATCGCCCGAGATACCGCCGGGACGACCGCACCGTTAAAGATACCATTTCTAAATTGGGCACTGCCAAAGTCGCTTTTGTCGAAAATGCTACCCGTACGTAAAATACTACCGCAGTAGTACACCGGAGATGCTACTTCCCGAGATACCGCGGACGAGCCGCACCGTTTGGAGATACCATTTCTAAATTGGGCACTGCCGAGTCGTTGTCGAAAATGCTACCCGTACAGAAAATACTACTGCAGGTAGTACTATTGGAGATGCTACTTCCCGAGATACCGCCGGACGACCGCACCGTTGGAGATACCATTTGTAAAGCGGCATCGCCGTGAGTCGTTTGTCGAAAATGCTACCCGTACGTAAAATACTACCGCAGTAGTACTCATCGGAGATGCTATCGCCCGAGATACCGCTGGACTAGCCGCACGTTTGGAGATACCATTTCTAAATGGGCAATCGCCGTGAGCTGAGATTCGAAAATGCTACCCGTACAGAAAATACTACTGCAGGTAGTACTACTGGAGATGCTACTTCCCGAGCTACCGCTGGACGAGCTGCACCTGTCGGATATACCGCCACTATAGAGGGCACTGCCGGAGCTGTCGGTGTCGAAAATGCTACCCGTACAGAAACTACTACTGCAGTAGTATTACCGGAGATGCTATCGCCCGAGATACCACTGGACGACCGCACCGTTTCTGGAGATACCATTTCTAAATGGGCAAGGCCGGATTTCGTTGTCGAAAATGCTACCCGTACAGAAAATACTACTGCAGTAGTACTACTGGAGATGCTACTTCCCGAGCTACCGCTGGACGAGCTGCACACCGTTTGAGATACCACCACTAAATACGGCACCGCCGAGTCGTTTTGTCGAAAATGCTACCCGTACGTAAAATACTACCGCAGTAGTATTTACCGGAGATGCTACTTCCCGAGATACCCGACGAGCCGCACCCGTCGAGATACCATTTCTAAATGGGCACCGCCGGAGTCGTCTTGTCGAAAATGCTACCCGTACGTAAAATACTACCGCAGTAGTAGATTTCACCGGAGATGCTACGCCCGAGATACCGCCGGACGAGCCGCACCGTCTGAGATACCATTTCTAAAGAGGGCAAATCACGTGAGTCGTCGTTGTCGAAAATGCTACCCGTACGTAAAATACTACGCAGTAGTACTACCGAGATGCTACTTCCCGAGATAGCTACGGACGAGCCGCACTGGTTTGAGATACCATCACTAAATTGGGCATCGCCGGAGTCGGTGTCGAAAATGCTACCCGTACGTAAACTACTATCGCAGTAGTACTATCGGAGATGCTATCGCCCGAGATACCGATGGACCACCGCACCGTCGTTGGAGATACCATTTCTAAATGGTTTAAATGCCGACTGTCGTTGTCGAAAATGCTACCCGTACAGAAAATACTACCGCAGTAAGTTCACGGAGATGCTACTTCCCGAGCTACCGCTGGACGAGCTGCACCGTTTGAGATACCGCCACTATAAAGCGGCATCGCCGTGAGCGGATCGTGATATCGAAAATGCTACCCGTACAGAAACTACTACTGCAGGTAGTACTACTGGAGATGCTACTGCCCGAGATACCGCTGGACCAGCTGCACCTGTCGGAGATACCATTTCTAAATTGGGCAGTGCCGGATCTGTCGTTGTCGAAAATGCTACCCGTACAGAAAATACTACTGCAGGTAGTACTACTGGAGATGCTACTTCCCGAGCTACCGCTGGACGAGCTGCACCTGTCGGAGATACCATTTCTAAAGCGGCAATCGCCTGAGCCGTTTGTCGAAAATGCTACCCGTACGTAAACTACTACCGCAGTAGTACTACCGGAGATGCTACTTCCCGAGATACTGACGAGCCGCACTGTTTGAGATACCATTTCTAAATGGGCACCGCCGAGAGTCGTTGTCGAAAATGCTACCCGTACGTAAAACTACTACCGCAGTAGTACTACCGGAGATGCTATCGCCCGAGATACCCGGATCACCGCACTCGTTTGGAGATACCATTTCTAAATGGGCACCGCCAGAGAATCCGTCGATTCGCTGTCGAAAATGCTACCCGTACAGAAAATACTACTGCAGGTAGTACTACTGGAGATGCTACTTCCCGAGATACCGCTGGACGAGCTGCACCGTTTGAGATACCGCTAACTATAGCGGCACCGCCGAGTGAGTCGGTGTCGAAAATGCTACCCGTACGTAAAAATACTACCGCAGTAAGACTATCGGAGATGCTATCGCCCGAGATACCCGGGACACCGACCGTTCGGAGATACCATTTCTAAATGGGCACTTCCGGAGTCTGTCGTCGAAAATGCTACCCGTACGTAAAATACTACCGCAGTAGACTCACCGGAGATGCTACTTCCCGAGATACCGTTGGACGAGCCGCACCCGTCGAGATACCACCACTAAGCGGGCATCGCCGAGCTGTCGCTTTGTCGAAAATGCTACCCGTACGTAAACTACTACCGCAGTAGTACTATCGGAGATGCTATCGCCCGAGATACCGCTGGACGAGCCGCACCGTTCGGAGATACCATTTCTAAATCGCGCGTCGGATCCGCCGTCGAAAATGCTACCCGTATAGAAAATACTATCGCAGTAGTACTACCGGAGATGCTACTTCCCGAGATACCGGACGAGCCGCACCGTTTGGAGATACCATCACTATAAGCGGGCACCGCCGGAGTTTCGGTGTCGAAAATGCTACCCGTACGTAAACTACTACCGCAGTAAGTACTCACGGAGATGCTATTCCCGAGATACCACGGACGAGCCGCACCCGTTAAAGATACCATTTCTAAATCGGCATCGCCGGAGCTGTTTGTGTGTCGAAAATGCTACCCGTACGTAAAATACTACCGCAGTAAGTAGTCATCGGAGAGATGCTACGCCCGAGATACCGTCGGACACCGCACCGTTTGAGATACCATTTCTAAATTGGGCAGTGCCGGATCTGTCGCTGTCGAAAATGCTACCCGTACAGAAAATACTACTGCAGTAGTACCGGAGATGCTACTTCCCGAGCTACCGCTGGACGAGCCGCACGTTTGAGATACCACTTACTAATGGGCACCGCATCGTGAGAATTGTGTCGAAAATGCTACCCGTACGTAAACTACTACCGCAGTAAGATTCATCGGAGATGCTATCGCCCGAGATACCGCCGGGACCGCACCGTTGAGATACCATTTCTAAATGGGCAATCGGTCGGATCTGTCGGTTGTCGAAAATGCTACCCGTACGTAAAATACTACCGCAGTAGTACTCATCGGAGATGCTACTTCCCGAGATACACGGACGAGCCGCACCGTTTGAGATACCATTTCTAAATCGGGCACCGCCGTTTTTCTAGGTCGTCGAAAATGCTACCCGTACGTAAACTACTACCGCAGTAGTACTCATCGAGAGATGCTACCCCGAGATACCGCCGGACGAGCCGCACTCGTCGGAGATACCATTTCTAAATCGGCACCGCTGAGTCGGTTTTGTCGAAAATGCTACCCGTACGTAAAATACTACCGCAGTAAGTACCGGAGATGCTACGCCCGAGATACCGCCGGACGAGCCGCACTGTCGAGATACCATTTCTAAACGGCACCGCGGAGCCGTTTGTCGAAAATGCTACCCGTACGTAAAAATACTACGCAGTAGTACATCGGAGATGCTACTTCCCGAGATACGGACGAGCCACCAGACTCGTCGGAGATACCATTACTAAATGGGCACCGCCGTGAGTCGTCGGTGTCGAAAATGCTACCCGTACGTAAACTACTACCGCAGTAGTACCACCGGAGATGCTATCGCCCGAGATACCGGGACTCACCGCACCCGTTTGGAGATACCATTTCTAAATTGGGCAATCGATCTCTGTCATTGTCGAAAATGCTACCCGTACGTAAAATACTACCGCAGTAAGACTATCGGAGATGCTACTTCCCGAGCTACCGCGGACGAGCCGCAGACTCGTTTGAGATACCGCCACTAGAGCGGCACGCCGTGAGTCGTTGTCGAAAATGCTACCCGTACGTAAACTACTACCGCAGTAAGATCATCGGAGATGCTACTCGCCCGAGATACCGCCGGACCACCGCACCGTTTGAGATACCATTTCTAAATGGGCATCGGAGCTCATTGTCGAAAATGCTACCCGTATTTAAAATACTACCGCAGTAAGTACTACCGGAGATGCTACTTCCCGAGCTACCCGGACGAGCCGCACCGTCTGAGATACCACCACTATAGCGGCACCGAGCCGGAGTTTTCGTGTCGAAAATGCTACCCGTACGTAAAATACTACCGCAGTAGTATTTATCGAGATGCTACTTCCCGAGATACCGCCGGACGAGCCGCACTGGTTTGAGATACCATTTCTAAAGTCAAGGCATCACGTGAGTTCTTGTCGAAAATGCTACCCGTACGTAAAATACTACCGCAGTAGTACACCGGAGATGCTATCGCCCGAGATACCGGGACGGACCAATGCGACCGTTTCGGAGATACCATTTCTAAATCGGGCACCGCCGATCTGTCGTTGTCGAAAATGCTACCCGCACGTAAAATACTACCGCAGTAGCACTACACGGAGATGCTACTTCCCCGAGATACCGCCGGACGAGCCGCACCGTCGGAGATACCATTTCTAAATTGGGCATCGTGAGCTTTTGTCGAAAATGCTACCCGTACGTAAACTACTATCGCAGTAGTACTCATCCGGAGATGCTACTGCCCGAGATACCGCTGGACCAACTGCACCTGTCGGAGATACCATTTCTAAATTGGGCACCATAAGATGAGTCGTTTGTCGAAAATGCTACCCGTACGTAAAATACTATCGCAGTAGTACTATCGGAGATGCTACTTCCCGAGCTACCATTGGACGAGCCGCACTGTTTGGAGATACCGCTACTAAAGCGGCACCAATGAGCCGTGTCGAAAATGCTACCCGTACGTAAAACTACTACCGCAGTAGTACTATCGGAGACATTACGCCCGAGATACCACCGGACCCTCGCACCCGTTTGAGATACCATTTCTAAATTGGGCACTGCCGGAGTTGTCGTTGTCGAAAAATGCTACCCGAACGTAAAATACTACCGCAGTAGTACATCACTGAGATGCTACTTCCCGAGCTATCATCTGGACGAGCCGCACTCGCTTGAGATACCACTAGAGCGGCATCGCCGAGAGCCGTCGGTGTCGAAAATGCTACCCGTACGTAAACTACTACCGCAGTAGTACTTATCGGAGATGCTATTCCCGAGATACCGGGATAGACCGCACTGCGTCGAGATACCATTTCTAAATTGCGGCAGTCTCGGATTCGATCGTCTGTCGAAAATGCTACCCGTACGTAAAATACTACGCAGTAGTACTATCGGAGATGCTACTTCCCGAGATACCGTTGGACGAGCCGCATTTTTGGAGATACCATTTCAAATAGATAATAAATCGAGCCGGTTTTGATTCAAAAATGCTACCCGTATTTAAAATACTACCAGCAGTAGTACTGAGAGATGCTACTTCCCGAGCTACCACCGGACGAGCCGCAGTTGTGAGATACCGCTTTCTAAAGGATGAGTCGATCTTGGTTGTGAAAATGCTACCCGTATTTAAACTACTACCGCAGTAGTGATAGGATCGGAGATGCTATCGCCCGAGATACCCGGGAAACCGAAACTTTCTGAGATACCATTTCTAAATTGGGCACCGCCTGAGTCGCATTGCCGTCGTCGAAAATGCTACCCGTACGTAAAATACTACCGCAGTAGTACATCGGAGATGCTACTTCCCGAGATACCGCCGGACGAGCCGCACTGATTTTGGAGATACATCTAAACTATAGCGGCATCGCCTGAGCCGTTCTGTCGAAAATGCTACCCGTACGTAAACTACTACCGCAGTAGTACTATCCGGAGATGCTATCGCCCGAGATACCGCCGGACCATCCAGCACCTGCCGAAGATACCATTTCTAAATTTAATCGCCGAGTCGTCGTTGTCGAAAATGCTACCCGTACAGAAAATACTACTGCAGGTAGCACTACTGGAGATGCTACTTCCCGAGCTACCGCTGGACGAGCCGCACTCGTTTGAGATACCGCTACTAGAGCGGCAATCACTGAGTCGTTGTCGAAAATGCTACCCGTATTTAAACTACTACCGCAGTAGTACTACATCGGAGATGCTATCGCCCGAGATACCGTCGGACTCACTCGCACGTTTCTGGAGATACCATTTCTAAATTGGTCGGCGATCCGTCGCTGCCGAAAATGCTACCCGTACGTAAAATACTACCAGTAGTACTCATCGAGATGCTACTTCCCGAGCTACCGCTGGACGAGCTGCACCTGTCGGAGATACCGCACTAAATTGGGAATCGCCGAGTCGTTTGTCGAAAATGCTACCCGTACGTAAACTACTACCGCAGTAGTACCGGAGATGCTATCGCCTCGAGATACCGCTCGGGACTTCTCGCACCGTCTGGAGATACCATTTCTAAAATCGCACCGCCGATCCGTCGCCGTCGAAAATGCTACCCGTACGTAAAATACTACCGCAGTAGTACCACGGAGATGCTACTTCCCGAGCTACCGCTGGACGAGCTGCACCTCCGGATATACCGCCACTATAGCGGCACCGCCGAGTCGTTTCTGTCGAAAATGCTACCCGTACGTAAACTACTACCGCAGTAGTACTCACGGAGATGCTACTACCCGAGATATCGTCGACTGAAGCCGCACTGTTTGAGATACCAATTCTAAATTGGGCTTGGATTGTCGTTGTCGAAAATGCTACCCGTATAAAATACTACCGCAGTAAATACTCATCGGAGATGCTACTTCCCGAGCTACCATTGACGAGCCGCACCGTTTCTGAGATACCATTTACTGGTTTTGAGTCGTCGGTGAAAAATGCTACCCGTACGTAAACTACTACCGCAGTAATACTACCGGAGATGCTATCGCCCGAGATACCGCAGATGGACCAAGCCGCACCGTTTGGAGATACCATTTCTAAATTGGGAGCACGGACCGCGTTGTCGAAAATGCTACCCGAACGTAAAATACACGCAGTAGTAATATCGGAGATGATACTTCCCGAGATACCGCTGACGAGCCGCACCGTCGAGATACATCACTATAGCGGCACCGCCGGAGCCGTTGTCGAAAATGCTACCCGCATTTAAACTACTACCGCAGTAGTACTATCGGAGATGCTATCGCCCGAGATACCGCGGGATCACCGACTCGTTTGGAGATACCATTTCTAAATTTGGCATTGCCGTGAGTCGTCATTGTAAAATGCTACCCGTACGTAAAATACTATCGCAGTAAGTACCACGGAGATGCTACTTCCCGAGCTACCGCCGGGACGAGCCGCACTGTCGAGATACCACTACTAGAATGGGTGACCGCGCTTCCGGAGTCGTCGTGTCGAAAATGCTACCCGTATAGAAAATACTACGGCAGTAGTACTACTAGAGATGCTACTTCCCGAGCTACCGCTGGACGAGCTGCACCTGTCGGAGATACCACTACTAGAGCGGCACGCCGAGCCGTTTGTCGAAAATGCTACCCGTACGTAAACTACTACCGCAGTAGTACTCATCGAGATGCCATCGCTCGAGATACCGCGGGACCACCGCACCGTTTGGAGATACCATTTCTAAATCGGGCACGTGAGATCCGTCGTTGTCGAAAATGCTACCCGAACGTAAAATACTATCGCAGTAGTACTCACCGGAGATGCTACTTCCCGAGCTACCGCCGGACGAGCTGCACCGTTTGGATACATCACTATACGGCACCGCCGGAGCTAGTTTGTCGAAAATGCTACCCGTACGTAAAAACTACTACCGCAGTAGTACTACCGGAGATGCTACTCGCCCGAGATACCACTGAATAGCCGCACCCGTTGGAGATACCCGCTAAACCGGCAGCTGGAGTCGGCGTTGCCGAAAATGCTACCCGTACGATAATACTACCGCAGTAGTACCACCGGAGATGCTACTTCCCGAGCTACCGTTGACGAGCTGCACCTGTCGGAGATACCACTACTAGAGCGGCACCTGAGTCAGTTTGCCGAAAATGCTTCCCGTAAAGTAAAATAGTATCCGCAGTAAGTATCACTACTAGATACGCTACTTCCCGAGCTACCGTTGACGAGCCGCACTGCTCTGAGATACCGCTACTAGAGCGGCACGCGTGAGTCGTTTGCCGAAAATGCTACCCGTACATTTAAACTACTACCGCAGTAGTACTATCGGAGATGCTACGCCCGAGATACCGCCGGACCACCGCACCCGTCGAGATACCATTTCTAAATGGCAAAGGTCGATCTCGTCGTTGTCGAAAATGCTACTTGAACGTAAAATACTACCGCAGTAGTACTATCGGAGATGCTACTTCCCGAGCTAGCGTCTTGACGGGATCGAGATAGCCGCACCGCGTCGAGATACCACTACTAGAGGCAGATCGAGATGCAATCACGAGATAATTGACCTCACCAGCATTTGGAGATACCATTTCTAAATTGGCCGGTCGGACCGTCGTCGAAAATGCTACCCCGTACGTAAAATAAGACCGCAGGTAGTACTACT